>CAWUFW010004426.1:1200000-1545553 GCA_963921515.1 Calotriton arnoldi
CCAGGCTCTTTTGCATGTTGGTGACAGAAACCTTAGAGGCTCTAATGCATGGTAGTGATGTCCCCCCTTGCAGGCTCTTGAGCATGGCGGTGGCAGTGCCTTAGAGGCTCTAAAGCACCGTAGTGATGTCCCCCTTCCAAGCTCTTGTGCACGGCGGCGGCGGCAGAGGCCTTAGAGGCTCTAATGTACAGTAGTGATGTCCCTCTTCCAGGCTCTTGTGCGCGGTGGTGGCAGAGGCCTTGGAGGCTCTAATGCACAGTAGTGATGTCCCCCCTTCCAGGCTCTTGTGCATGGCTGTAGCAGAGGCCTTAGAGTTTCTAATGCACAGTAGTGATAGCCCGCTCCTTCCAGGCTCTTGTGCATGGCAGTTGCAGAGGCCTTAGAGGCTCTAATGCACAGAAGTGATGCCCCCACCCCTTTCCTTTCCAGGCTCTTGTGCACGGCAGTGGCAGAGGCCTTAGAGGCTCTAATGCACAGTAGTGATGGCCCCTTTTCCAGGCTCTTGTGCACGGCGGCGGCAGAGGCCTTAGAGGCTCTAATGTACAGTAGTGATGTCCCTCTTCCAGGCTCTTGTGCGCGGTGGTGGCAGAGGACTTGGAGGCTCTAATGCACAGTAGTGATGTCCCCCCTTCCAGGCTCTTGTGCATGGCTGTAGCAGAGGCCTTAGAGTCTCTAATGCACAGTAGTGATAGCCCCCTCCTTCCAGGCTCTTGTGCATGGCAGTTGCAGAGGCCTTAGAGGCTCTAATGCACAGAAGTGATGCCCCCAACCCTTTCCTTTCCAGGCTCTTGTGCACGGCAGTGGCAGAGGCCTTAGAGGCTCTAATGCACAGTAGTGATGTCTCCCTTCCAGGTTCTTGTGCATGGCGGTGGCAGAGGGATAAGAGGCTCTAATGCACAGTAGTGATGCCCCCCTTCCAGGCTCTTGTGCACGGTGGTGGCAGAGGCCTTAGAGGCATAAACGCACAGTAGTGACGACCCCCCTTCCAGGCTCTTGTGCATGGCGGTGGCAGAGGCCTCAGAGGCTCTAATGCACCATAGTGATGGCCCATCTTCCTGGGTCTTGTGCATGGCGGTGTCAGAGGGATAAGAGGCTCTAATGCACAGTAGTAATTTCCCCCTTCCAGGCTCTTGTGCATGGCCGTGGCAGAGGCCTTAGAGACTCTAATGCACAGTAGTGACGCCCCCCCCTCCAGGCTCTTGTGCATGGCGGTGGCAGAGGCCTCAGAGGCTCTAATGCACCATAGTGATGGCCCATCTTCCTGGGTCTTGTGGATGGCGGTGGCAGAGGGATAAGAGGCTCTAATGCACAGTAGTCATTTCCCCCTTCCAGGCTCTTGTGCATGGCTGTGGCAGAGGCCTTAGAGACTCTAATGCACCATAGTGACGGCCCCCCTTCCAGGCTCTTGTGCATGGCGGTGGCAGAGGCCTTAGAGGCTCTAATGCACAGTAGTGATGTCCCCCTTCCAGGCTCTTGTGCATGGTGGTGGCAGAGGCCTTGGAGGCTCTAATGCACAGTAGTGATGTCCCCCTTCCAGGCTCTTGTGCATGGCGGTGGCAGAGGCCTTAGCAGCTCTAATTAACAATAGTGATGTCCCCCTTCCAGGCTCTTGTGCATGGTGGTGGCAGAGGCCTTAGAGGCTCTAATGCACCCTAGTGACGGCCCCCCTTCCAGGCTCTTGTGCATGGCGGTGGCAGAGGCATTAGAGGCTCTAATGCACAGTAGTGATGCCCCCCTTCCAGGCTCTTGTGCATGGCTTTGGAAGAGGCCTTAGAGGCTCTAATGCACCGTAGTGACGGCCCCCTTCCAGGCTCTTGCACTTACAAGTGGTGGCTACCTTGCCAGGTGTTCATGCACGGCAGTGGCAGAGGACTTAAGCTCTTGTGCACAGCAGTGATGAGCATCCCTTCGAGGCTCTTGTGCACAGAATTGGTGGTTGCTTTGCCAGTCTCTCGTGTATACCATAGCACTTTTTAGGTCTCGCCTGAGCCAGCGCGCATGCGCTGCGCTGCGAGACATTTAGTAAGCGGGTTTTGAAAGTGCTCCCAAAGGCTTTTGCCGGCCACCAGCTTGCGGTTACGCGCACAAGCGCGCGCGCCTCGCTCCGCCTCTCCAATCAGTGCTGCGCGCGCATCCCTCGCGTGCTTAGCACAGAGCACGTGATCGCGATCACTTTCGCTTTCACCACAATCACTTTCGCGTCTTTTTGTTGCCTGTTTTTTTTAGCTGTGTGGCTTCTTCTGACCAGCGCTCCTCACCTCCCCCCCTCCCCATGAGCCATAACGAGAGGAAAGACAGATGCGATCGCGATCACTTTCACGGCCAATGCTTGTTTCTTCTACTCTCTTCATCGTTACTTCCGCTTCTGCCTTAACCCTCTTCACTTGTTCCAATCTTCACTCTCCCAACCTCTTTTCTCCCGCTTACAACCTCTTTCCTTCTCCCCTTCGTTCCCCGGGCCCCCTCCCCTTCTTCCTTGAGGCTTCCAGGAAGATTTCTCCTGCCTTTGCTAATTAAATGCAAATCGCTTGGGCCAGTGTCCGCGAGCGCCTGAGCGCTTTGTGCGCGTCCCCCTATTTATCTTTAGAAAGCTGTGGGGAGAACATGGCCGGGAGATCATGG
Source organism: Calotriton arnoldi (assembly GCA_963921515.1). Classification (NCBI taxonomy): domain Eukaryota; kingdom Metazoa; phylum Chordata; class Amphibia; order Caudata; family Salamandridae; genus Calotriton; species Calotriton arnoldi. Next base: position 1,202,623 of record CAWUFW010004426.1, read on the forward strand.
CCTTCAGAAACCGTTATGTTTCGGATTAGAAAGCCCCAAGTCGTTGGCAAATATTTTTACCGCCTGGGCGGCAAACCTGCCGCTACCACAGAAGCCCAAGGATGCGCCAGCATACTCCGACTTTCACCATTTGCACATGACGCGCGGAACGAAAGTGAGCACTGTAATACAACTAGAAAATTCAAAACGCATTAAAACGGCATCGGCATTGTTGGACTTGGCCCTTATTGTCCTAAAATCTTTCGCTTTTCCCCCCTAGCCTTTTTACCATGTGTGAAATAATACCTACTGCACAATGGCTTGCGCAGATTTATTTGTACTGTTGTAAAGCAATGTTACTTTTAAAATGGACGCCATTTCTGTCTGCTTGTGCCGCCTGCCTGAGGTGGGTTGCCGGTCTAGTTGTTCGTTTCCCAGCACCCCTGCTGTTGGAGGGAAACTTCGCACCCAGGGTGCTCTACTCCTCCCCCTAAACCAGTTTAGACCGGTTTCCCAGGGAACCTTCTGGAAGCTTCCAGCCCTGTCTGGTAGGTGGGGTGAGGGGGATACATATAGGAGGGCTGGGCTGCCATGTGCTCAGTGAAGAGTCAGACACAGTGAGAGGCAGACAGTGCGGAGGGTGGACTGATTGAGAGGGGACACCCTGCCAGGAGGAACCTCCACATTGGGCCTGTGTGCTGGCCCCTGTGCCCATCTGCACCCCTCCACCGTCCACAGGGCCAGTGAGAGCCCCTTACTGGAGTGTAGACTGCCATGACAGGAGGAGTACCACGTTATGGGGGATGACTGCTTCTAGGAGCTGCGGTCCTGTTCCGATGAGTACCCACTGCCCGTTGATCTGACCCAGTAATGCTGGCCTGCTCTCCTACCACCCTAAACCCAGCCCCTGGAGCCCGGGGTCCGCCCAGGAGAAGAGGAGCCGACGTCCGCAGCGCTGGGCTGCGAAAGCGCTATATTGTGCTGGACTGCCCTTCCAGGAGGTGAGGAGCATGGGCCTACCTTCTTCTGTGGGACCCTGAATGCGAAAGGACTCTAGCGCCTTGTGAGCGCCATATTGGGACTGCCAGAGCGCTGCTTATCCTGCGGGACCCTGAAGGTGGGAGCGCTAGACTTTAACTGTCGGTTGCCTGCCTGCATGAAGAGGAGCTGGTGCCTGCAGCACTGGGCTGCTAAGGCGCTATATCTGCCCAGGAGGAGAGGAGCGTATCTGACCCTGCAGCGCGGGGCTGCGTGACCCCCGAGGGGACCCCGGGCATGGGGATCCCCCCTGTGTGCAGGAGAAGAGCGGGTGCCCACCCCGCATGTGTACACTCCTCTGCGGGTGCCCATCCCGCGTTTGCTTTATTGGAGAGCGGGTGCCCACCCCGCGTAGTGCGTTGACATGGGAGGGAGCCTACCCCTCGTTGCCGCACTGGGAAATCGCCCAAGATCACCGCCGCGGGCCCGGAGCCGACGCGGAAGCCAGGCACCTCTGCCTGACTGTGGGCGGGGCCTTAGGAGGCCGGCCGGAGCCTCGCGAGCTCCCTATCGAAGTCCCGAGCCCCAGGAGGGGGCCCGGGTGAGCGCAGGAGAAGAGTGGGACGAGGCGGGAGCCTACCCCGCCTCGTGTGAGGACGCCGGCGCTGGAAGCAGCCAGGCGGGAGCCTACCCCGCGCTGGCCAGCGCGAACGTCGACGGAGACGTCGCTCCGTGGAGGCGGGGCTCCCCGGGAGCTGGGGAGAGCCCCGCGTGCAGCCGGAAGCCGTCCGGAGCCCCGCGAGCCGCGCAGACGGCGCTGGAAGCAGCCAGGCGGGAGCCTACCCCACGCTGGCCAGCGCGAACATCGACGGAGACGTCGCTCCATGGAGGCGGGGCTCCCCGGGAGCTGGGGAGAGCCCCGCGTGCAGCCGGAAGCCGTCCAGAGCCCCGCGAGCCGCGCAGAGAAGTCCTGGGTCCCAGGAGGGGGCCCGGGTGAAGAGGGGAAGCCGCCACGTGTGCAGCGCCGGTGAGGAGAGCAGGGGACTGCCGAGGCACAGACCGGTGCCTGTCCCCTGCTAGAAGGAGTCCTCCAGTGAGCCCGGTGAGTGGGGGCTCCGCCTTGCCTTGGTGGGGGAGGTATCGGGGCATACTGCCGGTGCCCGGCCCCCGTACGGTGCCGATTGCGTTCTTCCAGCTGCCCCGCCTGGCAGTGGGCAGCTGCAACGTGCAGCCTGAGTAATTTGGAAGCCCCCGTGGGGCTCCACCACGGACAGGGCCACAGTGCCCCGGGGGCTACACAGCGACGCCGCAGTTGCGGGTCGCTGCAACGTTGAGGCGTTTTTCTAGCCTCGGGTCCCAGGATGGGACCCCCCACTGGCCAGAACTGTGTGGGCCACCTAATTTTTGATCTAGAGTCCCAGAGAGGGGCTCTCTCGACGCCGTGGTGTCTAGAACTCACCTGCACCAGGGGACCTTGCTGATTGGGTGGCATAATCTGTTTTCTGCCTATGGTTACGCATGATGAGCACCCTGCTCCTGATTTTTCAGTTCTTGCCTCATGCCCAGGTTTAAGTCCAACGCTATGCAGGATGTGTTGTTTAGGCCCCTAATGAGGCCCTTACACGGATGATTAGGCCACTGTTCAGGGGGTTTAGGCTAATCTAATGAGGAAATGTTTCCCCTGCTCATTGCTTTCCTGTAGCCAGGTCTATACTGAATTGAATCGGCCTAAATGTATTGAGCCTCAGTGTTAACCTCCTCTGCAGTATCTACAGGATTGAATGTACCTACCGGCATTGAGCCTCACTGAAGTACTGGCTCTGAGTTAAATGTACCTATGTTGAATGCTACTTGCACTAGGGCACCCACTGTGCTGGATGTGGTTACGGCTGACACAGGTTCCTCTTTACCTCTAGTGTTTTGTGCCTACCTGCATCTGCTTTCTGATTAACTGAATGTTCCTGAATAGGCTGTTGTTTATGCTCGTTACTGCCCTGTAAATAGTCCCCTTGTATATGACTGTCTGGTGCCAGTTGGCGCCGTGTACACCACTGTGATTATTGGTGCTGAGTTCGGCATAATACATATGCTGTTTTTCACCTAAACTGGTGTGGTCTCCGTTTGTAGTGTGCCTGGTGTGTCGCCTGTGTGTGCTGCGCGGATGCTTTACACAATTCCTCCGGAGTTTGGCCTGCCCGCTCTGCACCACGCTACCCCGTTTCCAACATTGGTGCTCAGCGGTGGGATAGGACTTTTGTTTGCGCAGTACCACAGCGGCAACTGGTTGCACTACAAAGGGTGCACTTGAGAGTAACCACAGATTTGGGGACTGTTTTGCTGACTGTATTTCCTCCTGGAAGTGTTGTGTTGGGGATTGTGTCTCCCTGTTGTACTGTGGGTGGTGTATCCCGAGGGTATCTCACCAGGATGGGGTTAACCTACGACGAGGATTGCCTGGGGGAGTACACTGAGCAGGAGGTGATAGACCTCTGCCGAGAGAGAGGGATACCCACAGTAGGCAACACCCGCAGGAAGTTGTTCCTCTATGAGGCCCTGAGAAGGGGGGAACCCTTAGAGCCCTGCGGGGACCTTTCCGATTACCCCTCCGCATATTTAAGGGATGGATTTGGTAGAGACCGTGGGGAGGACTCTGAGAGTGAGGGGTCCCAGTCCATAACCCTGGAGGGGGTGACTTTGAGGAGGAAGAGGATGTTAGGGCAGAGACACCGGTAGCGAAAGAGGACACCAGAGAGAGGGAGTCCCGTGCTGGGCCCAGCCCTGGGGGCACTGCCCCACCCCTTTCCCTGTCCCCAGAAGAGTGGGTAGATAGGAGGGAAGAAAGGGAGCATCAGCTGGCGCTGGAAAGGCTCAGTGGAGCTAGCGCAGCTGAGAGTTGAAGAAAAGAGGCTAGAGACCGAGAGGGTCCTAGCACAGGAGAGAATGGCTGAGGCGGAGAGGGCCTTCGCCAGGGAGAGACTAGCTCAGGGGGTAGGTTGTCCCCTGAGAGTGAGTTTCTGTGGTCTGGATTCACCAGTGAGGGTGGGATCCAGTGGTGGCAGCGAGAGTGAAGCCAGTGCAGGAAGTCCAACTCCCAGAGCCCGGAAGATGGTGCCTGATCCCCAGAAGGAGGGGGCAGGTTGGAGTTTAGGGGCGGCAAGAAACTGTCCCATCAGTCTTGGGGGAGTATGTGGACGTGTGTTGGACTGCACTGGAGGAGTGGATGGTGTGTGGCGCGGTGACAGATGGGGAAGAGCTGTTCCACCTGATTATCAGGGAGCATGTGCTCAAGAGTTGTCTTCCCAGGTTGCGCCACCACCTGTTGCAGTGTGGGCTCTCCGACCCCAGGGAGCTTGCACGGGAGGCAGACCTTTGGGTGAGTGCCAGAGAGTCTGAGAGGGCAGTGGGGAGTGATCCTGAAGGGAGTGGTGCAGGGATCTCCCAACCCAGCGAGGTGGGAGAGGTGGAGAATAGCCCAGCTAGGTCCCAGGATAGTGAGAGGGTTGTAGGGCCTCACATCCTATCTATAGGAAGGAGTGAGACGGGGAGGTGTCCCGAGATGCCCCAACCGCAGTCTCAGGGCCTGGAGAGTTCCATAAGGGAACCCCAGGTTGGGAGCCTAGGCTGTCCCGATGGGCCGTCCATGGAAGGGGATCCCCCAGTGTCAGGAGAACCCAGGGCGTCGGTATTCAGAGCTCCAGGGGTTCTGGGGTCTGCCCAGCCACAGGGTTTAGATCCTGGGCTGGGGTGCCAGGTTCAGGGACTGCCTGACCTGGAGGGAGGGGCACTTGTAATCAAGGTCCCTACCGGTTTCACTTCCAGGGGTACTTCTCCAGGTGGGAGGGTGCAGAACTCTGGAAGGGGGTGCAGAGGGAGGAAGGACTCGCCTCTGGCACCGGCTCAACCACAGGGCTTCGATCCTGGGTTGGGAGGCCCGGTTCAGGTATTGCCTGACCTGGCGGGAGGGACGTCTGTAAGCAGTGTCCCCCTGGAGTTGTCTTCCAGGGGTGCTACTCCAGTTGGGAGGGTGCAGAACTCTGGGAGGGGGTGCAGAGGGAGGGAGGACTCGCCTCTGGCACCGGGGCAACCTAAGGGTTTAGACCCTGGGTTGGTGGAGCGGTTGCAGGGTCACGGCCCTGGAAGAGTGAGAGAGTGGTGTTCTGAGGGTGCCCCGCATAGGAGGAGAGGGCGGAACCCCAGAAGGAGAGGTAGGGGGAGGAGAGCCTCGCCCCTACCTGGTGGACAGTGTGAGAGTGTGGTCCCTAGGTAGGAAGCCCATTGGCAGTTTGGGACTGCACGGAGGAAAGGGAGAGTGGTCAAAGGGTACTACGGGCCTGGGGCTACTGCCCCCCACTCTGTGAGACAGCCAGGGCCAGAGACATCTGGATGGCCTAGGGCCCGGTCCTGGCTGCAGCCAACTAGGGAGCACCAGTGGGGTGGCCTAGTTGGGTCTGGAGGAGTTGAGAGAGGGAACCATCGGGTTCCAGAGTGGAGAAGAACCTGCGGGTGTTCCTGCAGTTGTGGGCCCGCGTCCAAGTTCTCTCGCCCTAAGCAGGGAAGCCCATCAAGGCATTGATCGGTCTACCCTGGCTTTTGGCTGGGAGGGGGTTGTGTTGGACTTGGCCCTTATTGTCCTAAAATCTTTCGCTTTTCCCCCTAGCCTTTTTACCATGTGTGAAATAATACCTACTGCACAATGGCGTGCGCAGATTTATTTGTACTGTTGTAAAGCAATGTTACTTTTAAAATGGACGCCATTTATGTCTGCTTGTGCCGCCTGCCTGAGGTGGGTTGCCGGTCTAGTTGTTCGTTTCCCAGCACCCCTGCTGTTGGAGGGAAACTTCGCACCCAGGGTGCTCTACTCCTCCCCCTAAACCAGTTTAGACCGGTTTCCCAGGGAACCTTCTGGACGCTTCCAGCCCTGTCTGGTAGGTGGGGTGAGGGGGATACATATAGGAAGGCTGGGCTGCCATGTGCTCAGTGAAGAGTCAGAGACAGTGAGAGGCAGACAGTGCGGAGGGTGGACTGATTGAGAGGGGACACCCTGCCAGGAGGAACCGCCACATTGGGCCTGTGTGCTGGCCCCTGTGCCCATCTGCACCCCTCCACCGTCCACAGGGCCAGTGAGAGCCCCTTACTGGAGTGTAGACTGCCATGACAGGAGGAGTACCACGTTATCGGGGATGACTGCTTCTAGGAGCTGCGGTCCTGTTCCGATGAGTACCCACTGCCCGTTGATCTGACCCAGTAATGCTGGCCTGCTCTCCTACCGCCCTAAACCCAGCCCCTGGAGCCCGGGGTCCGCCCAGGAGAAGAGGAGCCGACGTCCGCAGCGCTGGGCTGTGAAAGCGCTATATTGTGCTGGACTGCCCTTCCAGGAGGTGAGGAGCATGGGCCTACCTTCTTCTGTGGGACCCTGAATGCGAAAGGACTCTAGCGCCTTGTGAGCGCCATATTGGGACTGCCAGAGCGCTGCTTATCCTGCGGGACCCTGAAGGTGGGAGCGCTAGACTTTAACTGTCGGTTGCCTGCCTGCATGAAGAGGAGCTGGTGCCTGCAGCGCTGGGCTGCTAAGGCGCTATATCTGCCCAGGAGGAGAGGAGCGTATCTGACCCTGCAGCGCGGGGCTGCGTGACCCCCGAGGGGACCCCGGGCGTGGGGATCCCCCCTGTGTGCAGGAGAAGAGCGGGTGCCCACCCCGCGCGTGTACACTCTTCCGCGGGTGCCCACCCCGCATTTGCTTTATTGGAGAGCGGGTGCCCACCCCGCGTAGTGCGTTGACGTGGGAGGGAGCCTACCCCTCGTTGCCGCACTGGGAAATCGCCCAAGATCACCGCCGCGGGCCCGGAGCCGACGCGGAAGCCAGGCACCTCTGCCTGACTGTGGGCGGGGCCTTAGGAGGCCGGCCGGAGCCTCGCGAGCTCCCTATCGAAGTCCCGAGCCCCAGGAGGGGGCCCGGGTGAAGGCAGGAGAAGAGTGGGACGAGGCGGGAGCCTACCCCGCCTCGTGTGAGGACGCCGGCGCTGGAAGCAGCCAGGCGGGAGCCTACCCCGCACTGGCCAGCGCGAACGTCGACGGAGACGGCGCTCCGTGGAGGCGGGGCTCCCCGGGAGCTGGGGAGAGCCCCGCGTGCAGCCGGAAGCCGTCTGGAGCCCCGCGAGCCGCGCAGAGAAGTCCTGGGTCCCAGGAGGGGGCCCGGGTGAAGAGGGGAAGCCGCCTCGTGTGCAGCGCCGGTGAGGAGAGCAGGGGACTGCCGAGGCACAGACCGGTGCCTGTCCCCTGCTAGAAAGAGTCCTCCAGTGAGCCCGGTGAGTGGGGGCTCCGCCTTGCCTTGGTGGGGGAGGTATCGGGGCATACTGCCGGTGCCCGGCGCCCGTACGGTGCCGATTGCGTTCTTCCAGCTGCCCCACCTGGCAGTGGGCAGCTGCAACGTGCAGCCTGAGTAATTTGGAAACCCCCGTGGGGCTCCACCACGGACAGGGCCACAGTGCCCCGGGGGCTACACAGCGACGCCGCTGTTGCGGGTCGCTGCAACGTTGAGGCATTTTTCTAGCCTCGGGTCCCAGGAGGGGACCCCCCACTGGCCAGAACTGTGTGGGCCACCTAATTTTTGATCTAGAGTCCCAGAGAGGGGCTCTCTCGACGCCGTGGTGTCTAGAACTCACCTGCACCAGGGGACCTTGCTGATTGGGTGGCATAATCTGTTTTCTGCCTATGGTTACGCATGAGCACCCTGCTCCTGATTTTTCAGTTCTTGCCTCATGCCCAGGTTTAAGTCCAACGCTATGCAGGATGTGTTGTTTAGGCCCCTAATGAGGCCCTTACACGGATGATTAGGCCACTGTTCAGGGGGTTTAGGCTAATCTAATGAGGAAATGTTTCCCCTGCTCATTGCTTTCCTGTAGCCAGGTCTATACTGAATTGAATCGGCCTAAATGTATTGAGCCTCAGTGTTAACCTCCTCTGCAGTATCTACAGGATTGAATGTACCTACCTGCATTGAGCCTCACTGAAGTACTGGCTCTGAGTTAAATGTACCTATGTTGAATGCTACTTGCACTAGGGCACCCACTGTGCTGGATGTGGTTATGCCTAGGCTGACACAGGTTCCTCTTTACCTCTAGTGTTTTGTGCCTACCTGCATCTGCTTTCTGATTAACTGAATGTGCCTGAATAGGCTGTTGTTTATGCTCGTTACTGCCCTGTAAATAGTCCCCTTGTATATGACTGTCTGGTGCCAGTTGGCGCCGTGTACACCACTGTGATTATTGGTGCTGAGTTCGGCATAATACATATGCTGTTTTTCACCTAAACTGGTGTGGTCTCCGTTTGTAGTGTGCCTGGTGTGTCACCTGTGTGTGCTGCGTGGATGCTTTACACAATTCCTCCGGAGTTTGGCCTGCCCGCTCTGCACCACGCTACCCCGTTTCCAACAGGCATGAACTGGTGTTTTGAGCATGCTATTAAAGAATGTGCAGTGGAATACTTAGTTGATTCATTCATTGCATCCTGGAAGGTGGTGAACCATTTTAACACTGTCTGCTCCTATTTCTCAGGGAATGCTGAAAGCTGATAGATATTAAAGCTGTTGGAATACCTCTTGCTGCTTTTCCGCGGGGGAGAACGAGATAGCTCCATCTCCATTTCCTTTTGTTCTTCCTGGTTCTTGGTGTGCTCTGATTCTCTCCCACTGTTTGCAGACTGACACCTTTTGGTGTTCTCCAATATATTGCCTTTACCTGCATCTCTTGTTGCGATAGAGTCTGGCTCTCTGGTGTGTGCCTGCGTGCGTCCTCCCTTTACCATCGATTCCATGTTGAGACACTCAGCATGTGTCCGTGTATACTACCTTTAATCACCTCGGTACCATCAAAAACATTCTCACTTGAGCATTGATGTCTGCATGTTCGGGGTTGAGTGTTTAGAAAAGATTACAAAGGCAATACTTGGGCACTTCCCTGAGCCGTGCTTTCTTCTCTTAATTATCATTACAAAGTGTGGGAGCTCCCTCGAGACAGACAAAGCCAGGAATACGTTTCCTACCCCTGCTGCACCAACTCATGGGACCCCCCGTTGTGGACCAAGTCCCCAGAGAATCTATATCCAGTTATAACTTTGGCATGAATGTTTTTGTTCTGTAACTACCCCCAGCATTGTATCCATGTTTTAGTCTTAGTTTATGCTCTTTATTTACTTCTAAGACGCTACTGCATTTTAGTTCATTTTAGTGGCCCTAATGTGCACTGTATTTGTTTTTGTGATGGTGCATTTTTTATTCCGTTAACAGCTCTCTGGTTCCTGCTCTTCACCCTTTTTTCCAGGTCTATTTTTTTTTTACTGTAAATTACAATTTGTGCTCTTAATGTTTTTACTTAAAGGTTTTTTTTGTGTTTGTGGATTTGTGTTTGTGATTTTTGTGATAATATTTTGCTGTAATTTACATAATTTGGCCTGACACCACTAATCATTAAACATGCAGCTGGGGTTTTAACACTGCTACTCCTACAGAAACCGCCAACACATCAAATTAACACTCTCAGGTCTATGTTTTTTTAAACCTTTTAGCGTGAGGCGCGCGCGCTTGTTTCTTTCATGTCTTCAGACCTCGCGACCCTCAGCTAACACCAAGCCCTATATAAAACTATACTATATAAAACTTCTTTTCAACAGCACAACACTAAAAGAGCGCTAAGTAAAGCGCTTTAGCTTTGTCAGGGGTTTAAAGCGCTATACAAATTCTGCTACAACATACAATACAATGGAGATTACAACATCAATTAAAGCCTGCACACAATACTTCTCAGCTGTCTCCCTCCTCCACCCCGCACGCCTTTCCCTACCCTCCTCCACTCACTTCCCCGGATAGTTGGCTTAAACATTTCTACTCCACTCCGCTCCTTCAAGCGCTTCTCCGTTTACACTACAAACAGAGCGCCCTCTTGGGCCGGCAGACACACCCTGCTCCTTATCAGCCCGCACCGTCCCCAGCCCCGATTCTTGGCCTCAGAGGGCACCTGGGTGTAACGCTGAACGGGTGAATGGTCGCCAGGGTTAGAGGGCGGACCCAAAACAACAGTTTCACGAGCAGCTAATGTGTGCACTTGTGACACCCAGAGGGTGATTACAGGGGAGTGTGAGAAAGTGCTTGGTTTTATAAATAAATAATGTATGTAATAAACAAGCCCTGGCCATGCCAATGGGCCTGGCTCATAAGTGAAATGCCTTTCCAGTCACTTGGACTTTAGGCGCTCAGTATTTTAGCATGCATGCACTGTATGATTCATCCTTGCACTTGTACATCCGTCTACCGACTCACTGACTTTTTTGCAATAATCCGCTCACATATCCACAATAAAAAGCACAGTCTCGGCATCGGCTAAACAACCTGTGATTCTGGGCAAATCACTTAATCTCCCTGTGCCTACCAAAAATGAATGTATCCTTCTGTAACCTAACTGGTGCTCATGTAAAGTGCTCCAATACCTTTGACTCGAGTTAGCGCTATATAAATCTGCTAAAAATAAAAAAATAAAAATGCAGCATGGGGTGAGCCCGTTTTCACCAAAACATGGATCTATTTGTAAAATGTATCTTATTCAAGGGAGTCAGTAAACAAACAATCTTCCCATCTGCCCAACCGAGGCGGTAATACACATACCCAACCATTGGATTTCATACAATCTTATATTGTCTCAAAGTAGTTAATTTCACTTGAGAAAAACCTAACATGAAAAAGGTGCTCCGTGCGCCATGTGCAAAGGTGCTCGTGCAATAAAGTGCGCGTGAAATATAAATGCAAACAGTGACCAGCTTCTGATGACATATCTTGAGTCTGTTTGCTGAATGCTTCAGTCACATGCACAGTCTTTCAATGCTGGCCCATGCACATGGTACAGACAATTAAGACTGTCACAGTTTTGCCCCAATAAAATAGTGTGACAATTATTTATCAACAAGCATTGGCATAGCCAATAGGTCTCACCTTTGGGACCTTATAAGTGTTTAGTTATCCAGCACAATATCCTTGGTGCAACAACATCAAGTGTTGCATGGCTAAACACTTATAAGGTCCCAAAAGCGAGACCTATTGGCTATGCCAATGCTTGTTTAAATTAGTTTTAGCCGTGCTGCACAGCATCTGGGCTTCTGTACTGCATGGCTACAAACCATTGGCAAAGTCAATATCTGTTGTAGGTGAAACCTATTGGCTTTGCCACTGCTTGTTTGTATATAGGGATGTGCTCTATGAATGTCCTCCTCCTCATCATCAAAATGTATAGCTTGATGTCAGCCCACGTATCTTTAATGAAAGGAAGCCTTTCTTGTGCGTTAGTATGGAAACATTTGCATTACTCATCACCTAATCTACATTCCCGGACCCCAGAATATATCTTTCCAGAGAGATGGAATCATAGAAAGAGTGACACACAAAAAGCTGACTTTTGGAACATAAGCCTGCAGCAGACACGTCCACACAAATCACACCACAGACTGTGCCACCTCAGCCCAGGCTGGACCGCTGGAACGTGGTTAGAGACTGATGGGGCATCAGGGAAACAGTGAGCAAAGCTCTGCAAAGAGAAGCAGCCCACAGCAGCCTGGCGAGGCCTTCCGGGTACCACGTGCCTCCATCATGAGGCTCTGGAAACAGAAGCAGCCCACAGCAGCATGGCGAGGCCTTCTGGGTACCACGTACCTCCATCATCGGGCTCTGGAAGCAGAAGTAGCCCACAGCAGCACGGCGAGGCCTTCTGGGTACCACGTACCTCCATCATCGGGCTCTGGAAACAGAAGCAGCCCACAGCAGCTCAGCGAGGCCTTCTGGGTACCACGTACCTCCATCATCGGGCTCTCGAAACAGAAGCAGCCCACAGCAGTGTGGCGAGGCCTTCTGGGTACCACGTACCTCCATCATCGGGCTCTCGAAACAGAAGCAGCCCACAGCAGCACGGCGAGGCCTTCTGGGTACCTCCATCATGGGGCTCTGGAAACAGAAGCAGCCCACAGCAGTGTGGCGAGGCCTTCTGGGTACCACGTGCCTCCATCATCTCTGGAAGCAGAAGCAGCCCACAGCAGCCTGGCGAGGCCTTCTGGGTACCACATGCCTCCATCATGGGGCTCTGGAAACAGAGGCAGCCCACAGCAGCTTGGCGAGGCCTTCTGGGTACCACGTGCCTCCATCATGGGGCTCTGGAAGCAGAAGCAGCCCACAGCAGCGCGGCAAGGCCTTCTGGGTACCACCTGCCTCCATCATGGGGCTCTGGAAGCAGAAGCAGCCCACAGCAGCGCAACGAGTCCTTCTGGGTACCAGGTGCCTCCATCATGGGGCTCTGGAAGCAGAAGCAGCCCACAGTAGCGCGGTGAGGCCTTCTGGGTACCACGTGCCTCCAACATCGGGCTCCGGAAGCAAAAGCAGCCCACAGCAGCACGGCGAGCCCTTCTGGGTACCACGTGCCTCCATCATCGGGCTCCGGAAGCAGAAGCAGCCCACAGCAGCGCGGCTAGGCCTTCTGGGTACCACGTGCCTCCATCATCGGGCTCCGGAAGCAGAAGCAGCCCACAGCAGCGTGGTGAGGCCTTCTGGGTACCACGTGCCTCCATCATCGGGCTCCGGAATCAGAAGCAGCCCACAGCAGCGCGGCGAGGCCTTCTGGGTACCACGTGCCTCCATCATGGGGCTCTGGAAACAGAAGAAGCCCACAGCAGCGCGGCGAGGCCTTCTGGGTACCACGTGCCTCCATCATCGGGCTCTGGAAACAGAAGCAGCCCACAGCAGCGCGGCGAGGCCTTCTGGGTACCACGTGCCTCCATCATGGGGCTCTGGAAACAGAAGCAGCCCACAGCAGCGCGGTGAGGCCTTCTGGGGTGCTTCCATCATGGTGTTCTGGAAACAGAAGCAGCCCACAGCAGCGCGGTGAGGCCTTCTGGGTACCACGTGCCTCCATCCTGGGGTTCTGGAAACAGAAGCAGCCCACAGCAGCACGGCGAGGCCTTCTGGGTACCACGTGCCTCCATCATGGGGTTCTGGAAACAGAAGCAGCCCACAGCAGCGCGGCGAGACCTTCTGGGTACCACGTGCCTCCATCATGGGGTTCTGGAAAGAGAAGCAGCCTGGCGAGGCCTTCTGGGTACCCCGTGCCTCCATCATGGGGCTCTGGAAACTGAAGCAGCCCAATGCAGCCTGGCGAGGCCTTCTGAGTACCCCGTGCCTCCATCATGGGGCTCTGGAGGCAGAAGCAGCCCACAGCAGCGCGGCGAGGCCTTCTGCGTACCACGTGCCTCCATCATGGGGCTCTGGAAGCAGAAGCAGCCCACAGCAGCGCGGCGAGGCCTTCTGCGTACCACGTGCCTCCATCATGGGGCTCTGGAAACAGAAGCAGCCCACAGCAGAGCGGCGAGGCCTTCTGGGTACCACCTGCCTCCATCATGGGGCTCTGGAAACAGAAGCAGCCCACAGCAGCGTGGCTAGGCCTTCTGGGTACCACCTGCCTCCATCATGGGGCTCTGGAAACAGAAGCAGCCCACAGCAGCGCGGCGAGGCCTTCTGGGTACCACCTGCCTCCATCATGAGGCGCCGCAAGGTGAGCCCCAGTGGACGATCGCTCGCAAAATAAGAACTTACTTTTATCATAATGATAAGAGCTAGTTTTTTTTATATAGAGCTTCATACCACACTTCTGGTGTCTGTAAGCACTGAAAATAACAGACTTCTTCCAACAATTGTATCGTGCACAATTATAAGACTTCTTTTTGATCAAGAACTTCCTGACACAGTTCTGCCAGTGTTGAGAGTGGGTACTTAGCAGTTGTTATTAGTGACCAATTATTTAAAAAGGCCATCCAGTGCACAGAAGAAAACAGTTCAGCATCTCTACCACTCACCAGTGATAGGGATTCCTTAATGTTCCTTTGTTTGATGACATCTGCTCAGGTTTTAAGACCTATTGTGACATAATTTACTGGAAGGACTCTATAATATAGCCTTTAAGCCCGCTGCTGAGGGCTATACCAGTAGTTAAAGGCTCTGAACCCGATTTATATGCCCGAGCCACAGGTGAGGGCCTATAACGAGGGTGAGGGTCTTTAACAATCAGAACAGCCCAAGGCAGAAGGGCCATAAAGCTATTAGAACATTCCACTCACTAAAGGTAGAATGTTCTAAATTAAAAAGAGAGAAACAGAAAGACAAACATTAGAATGTTGGAGCTTCGGGTTTATAGCAGCCGTTATAAGCCGGGAGCTACTCCATTGTCTTCAATGAAGTTCTAAACATTCAAATGTTCTAATATAGCCTTACAGCCCACCATAGCAGGCTATACCGGACATTAAAGCCCCGCTCCAGTGTCATTGAGTGCCTTTACAAGGGAGCGGGACTTTAATGCCGGTATAGCCAAGCTACGGAGGGCTATAAGGCCATTAGAACATTCCGCCCCTAGAGGGCAGAATGTTCTAACAAATAAAACAAAGGCCTCACGGAGCCCAAAGGGGTTCAAATCCCCTTGGGCTTCGAGAGGCCTTTGTTCACAGCAACACTTCGGAACGATAAATTGGAATGTTGATGCTCCGGGTTTTTACCAGCCTTTAGAAGCCCGGAGCACTCCATTGTATTCAATGGAGCTCCCAATATTCCAATGTTCTAATGGCCCTTAGTTTACAGGACTCAAAAGATTGGATGACTGAGTTGGTCCGGCCAGGATTCAAACTCACGACTTGCAGAGATTAGCAGATGTCAGCAAAAAGCATTTAACTCACTTACCATCCCGTCAGCTGTGCACAACTATCATGTCCCCTAGCCTTCTCATACAATTCCCTTCTGAGGTCCTCATGTAGGGTTTGGTAGGCGGGCCACCATCCATCTGGGAAGGAGGTTTTTGCTTTATAAAAAACATAGTGACCTTGACACACCGGGAGTTTTCTCTAAGGGCGGAGGGTATTTCTGTTTGGGATCTCCAAACTTTCCCTGACGGTCCCGAACAGAACAAAAACTAAGACTGTCTGCTCTAAATAGGGCAGATGGTCTAAAGTTTCCGCTAGAAGGGGCACTGACTATAAGTAGTGTGGGCACACTGTCAGTTTGGCGGACACAGAATAACCTGCCCACCAAATTCTAAGTGAGGGCCCAAATTCCCAAAAGCACTCTGCTGGGGGACACCCCTATCAGTTGTTGTTGAGAACTTTAAAATTATTCCACAAACAGGAACATTCAACATGTCAGTGAAGAGCATTTCTCTGCCCTAACCCCTCACACCTCCAACCCTAACTCTTCATATACACTCCAAGATATCAAGTTTTTTCAGTTAATTGACACCTGTCCATCAATCCAGTGCATAACAAATAAATAAATAACTAAATAGGTGCCAGTGACCAATGTCATATCACTGCTTACCTATGTTGCTGCGGGCAGGGGGTGGTGGGTGTTCTGGCTCAATGGCCCTTCCTTGCTACTCAACCTCAACTTCTGTTTGATGGCCGTGAGGGCACAGGGTTGGGTTCGCAGTAAGGCCACCGTGGCCACCTGTTGAAGGGAAGAGCTGGCAATCTGTTGCGCACATGCACAGCCTGCCCTGCTCAGCTAAGCCATCCTTACTTTACGGCCACCAGAAGTGGGTGATCGGGTGTAAAGGACAGGCCGCTGGGAGAGTCCAACACACTTTAATGATTAGGGACCAGTCCAGGACAATGTGGGTAGAACTGAAAAGAGTCCCAATCCCCAAAATCTGGGCTGCTGAGGCCCACCGACAACAATTGGCTTTGGAGACTGCCTCACATGTAAAGTTCACTAGGACCAATTCTGGGTATAGCGCCTAGAAAGAACCTTGGGCTCTGATACAACAAAGAATCTAGACCTTCTCCTCGCATTTGGATAGTAAAAGACAGCCATGATTAGGGTGCTCTGGGCCCTGGTGCCACTGCACCTACTGTACTAATAATAGCTAAGTATCTCTCTTGATGGTACTCCTTCCAAAGGTGATCCTCTACTGTCTCAGTCCTTCTCGAGGCGCTTCATGAACAAACTGACCCTGTACATTGTGTTCTCTGACATCACTACACGTGTCCTCCATGCTGCCCAGAGAGACGGACTGTAGTGGAAAAAGAAGCGCAGGCAATAACGTCACTACATAGAACAGAAATGGCGGACACCACAGCACTACACATTTTAAATGTACTAGTAAAACATTACAAGCACAAATTTGGCTCCTGTTTCAATGTGTGTGTAAACTATAGCCACTGAGAGAAGAGAACTTCTCCAGAGCCAGAAGGGCGGAGAGGGGTTCCTGGTGGGGATTTGTCCTCCCTAGTCAGATCCAATGTCACTAGAAGTACCCCACTTAAATCAAAAACGGTTGGGAAATGAAACTCACCGGGTGTCAACCACTCAAGTGTGGGAAAGGAAGTAATTCCTTTTTGTTAAATGACCCTCACACACTCTAGTAGTGTCATGCTTCATCATCGGGTTCACTCTGACTCCTAAAGGTCAGGGTGGGCTCAACCATATTTCAGGGAGCACTTAGAAGAATGTGGCCAGGGGGTTTAAAGATTAAAACTCCTCCCGCGGTGCCTGGTATCCTTTTATTAGCGGAACCGTAGGGGATATTAAAATTAGAAAAAGTATATATGGGTCATCAGGAGGTGATGGTCCTATGACCCTATTGCCAAGATGTCCTCCCTGGTTTGGTTAGTTTAGGAATGTCCTATGTTTTATGTTGTAGAGGGCTGAAAGCTGCACCTATACGAAAAACAGGAAAAACAGATCACTTATCTTTTCTCCTGTTGCGTAATGTTTTCACTCCATCCCAATATGGAGGTATTAAATCGTCTCAAGAGACTGCGGCACTGTGGGGGGTAGCCTTGTAGTCAGACTTTCCTCAAAGGTCCTGCCCTGCTGCCACACCTACTTGGTCCGCGTCTCCCGGCATTTGTTTCGTATAGGTGGAGCTTTCTGCCCTCTACAACTTAAAACATAGGACATTCCTAAACTAACCAAACCAGAGAGGACATCTTTTTTGCCCTGAAGAAAGTCCAGGATCCGAATGGGCCATTTTCAAAGGAGTGAAACATGTTGGCACTAGGGCCATAGGACCATCACCTCCTGACGACCCATATATACTTTTTCTAATTTTAATATCCCCTGCGGTTCCGCTAATAAAAGGATACCAGGAACCGTGGGAGGAGTTTTAATCTTTAAACCCCCTGGCCACATTCTTCTAAGTGCTCCCTGAAATATGGTTGAGCCCACCCTGACCTTTAGGAGTCAGGGTGAACCCGATGATGAAGCATGACACTACTAGAGTGTGTGAGGGTTATTTAACAAAAAGGAATTGCTTCCTTTCCCACACTTGAGTGGTTGACACATGGTGAGTTTCATTTCCCAACCGTTTTTGATTTAAGTGGGGTACTTCTAGTGACATTGGATCCTGTTTCAATGTGCCACAAATAAAAAGCTTCCTTGATGAAAAACGTGTCTCAACGTGAAAAAGCAGCAGAATTTTAAGAGGGTGTCACTGAGCAAAGATGTAAAAAATACAACAGCGTCCTCTCTCGGTCACCTGCTGCAGTCTCAAACCCTCCGACGCTCCCCCACCTCCGGACACGTTGTCATTGTGGTGTTTGTGGAAAGGCCTAACGCCAGGCGTAATAATAAACACACGTAGCCACTTGTACTGTGGTGGCCAGATCACTGAACCACGCCCGGAGCCCCAGGCCTTTTATTTACCCCTTCACGTTCGACTGGCGCATGCCAGTCCTAACCATTTCCACTACGCACATGGGTTCGCGGCCGCTTCCCCCTGTGCATTTATAATGAGTGGACTCATCCTAAACTTTAGCAACACTACATTCCTCCTTTACCAGGAAAAGTCAAAAATGAAAAGAATCCAACAGGGAAAACAGCAAACTCAAACAAACTTGGAGTTCTCCAGGCAGTCCCAGTTCGGAATACACATATTGTAACATACGCTCACTTGGTCTCAGGATACCCTGGTACCTGCTCACTGCTGCATGCTTGCCAGCTACCTCCGATCACTCGGATACAAAGTCTTTATACATTTTGGACGGCTTCGGGTGGGACCGTAGTTCATAGCACCCTTGGCTACCCCTCGTGGGGGTGTTGGCAGAGTCACGTCTTGTCGCTCTGTCGCCTTGCTTCCTGAACTCTCGCAACAGGCCGCTGGGAGCCCAGGCTCCGAGTCTGGGGTGATGCCGAGAGATGGTGTTGCAATTAGGTTACCTGAGAGGGTGTCTGGATCTGGCAGCAGATTACCTTCCCTGTTGGTACGTTGAGGGCTAGACGCAACGGTGCTTCTAGGCAGGCCTGTTGCAGGAAATTCTTCGGCACAGTCTTCGGTTACTTTCTTGAACTGATTGATGTTTCTTGTCACTCTTTCTTGGCCTCTTTGTGCTGTCACTTTTGTGCCTGTGACCTCCGTGACTACCCAAGGATCCAATTCAAAAAGCAGCCTGAATTTTCCACCAGGGTGGCGGTCTTGTACTAGTATGTGGTCGCCCACTAGGATGTGGTGGTCTCGAGCGTGTCTTTTCCGGGAGGCATCTTCATTGGTGCGGGCCCTCCGTGAGTCTGATTGATTTGGAGGGTTAGGCGCTTCTTCCCACACCGGGTGATGCAGGATTGTATCAGTCACTAATCTGCCAAAGCACAGCTTGCTCGGGGAAATGCCGGTGGTGCAGTGAGGCGTGAGCCGGTATTCCCTTAAGAACTGGTACAGCGCTTGTTCTAGGTTGCGATTCTCCACAAAGGCAATCTGGATCGTCTTATTGAGGGTTCTCATCAGGCGCTTTCCTCTCCATTGGCTTGGGGCCATCGGGGGGTTATCCGGCGGTGCTTGATGTTGTGGGGTGCCAGGTAGTCCATCAGTTCAGAGCTGTTGAACGGAGGTCCGTTGTCGGTACGGATCTCTCCGAACAACCCATGAGTAGCTAGGAGTTTTTCTAGTTTTGGGATCACTTCTGTTGCTGATGTGGTCACTATTATCTCTACTTCCGGGTAGCGCGAGTAGTCGTTCACCACAACTAGCACGTGCTTTCCTCCCGGGAAGCTACCGAAATCAGCACTCACTCTCTTCCATGGGATACTGGGTGTTGCCTCGGTGATGATTGGTGCTGGCCGATCCGGTGGGCTTGTGGCAAGGCAGACAGGTCAGTGCCGCACAATCGTTTCTACCTTTTGGTCGAGGCCCGGGAACCAGACTTTGCTCCGGAGTCTGTTTTTGGACTTGACAATTCTTTGATGAGCTCCGTGCGCTAAGAGTGCAGCTTTTTGCGCAAGGTCTTCAGGCAGCACGAGTCGCGGGCCTCTGAGGAGAGAGCCATCGGTGGTCACAGACAATTCTTGGCGAACTTGGTATAGGGCTGTGAGAAGTTGGCCTGGCATATGCTGTCCACTAATTATAGTGGGCACCTTGCACCAGTCCAAACAACCCCTTATTGGAGATAGGTTAAAGACAACCTTATTGAAAGCTATCCTAGTGGTAGCTATGGAGAGCAGCCTTCAGGCTAAGTCTTGAAGGAATGTAAAGCAGCTTGTTTTACCAGTCTATAATCTCTTGAGTGATCAAATGAAAGAGCACCACACCAGGTATATATTCAAAATATATGTATTTATTGCTAAACACACCCCTCTAGTCTCTTTATGAGGCTAGAGTTCGAAGTACATAAGTTAGAAGTTATTTAAACACAGTAATAGCACAAATACACGTTTGGGCCCTAGGGGCGTACTCAAACCATATACCAATAAAGTGGTATAAGAACCACGACTGAACTAGACACTAGGCCTAGAGCCTCTAGAAGTGCTTGTACCACAAGGAACCACCCAAGGTAGTGACACAGGGGACCCACGGGAGACGCGTGCAGTGTAAATACACAACCGCGATACGCAGTTGACTTCTATGGAGAAAGTCGTGATCGGGAAATTAGAGAAAAGGGACACTTAAAAGAGGACTTGGACCAAACCCTTTGAGATCTAGGACTTTGAAGAGTCTCTACCCACGGGAGCACCGGAGTACTCGTGTTACCTCAACCAGGGAAGCCGGGTGCATAGGTGCCTTTCGGGGTCGGGTTTCGTCATCGATTTGAATGGCGATCTGCTGCAAAGTGCTGCTGGCGACCAAGTGAAAAGTGTCCGGGTGGATCCAAGAGTGGATCGGAGTTCTGAAGAACCTGAAAGCAGAGGGGACAGAGTCTGGGTCACTAGCCAGTGACCAGGAAGGCGATGGACAGATGCCCACCGATGTCGAGTGCTTCAGGTGCATTGACGGTCGTCTTGACTCTTCAGCCACGAGGTCCAGGAGGCGTTGTCGGCGACCAGGAGCAGGATTCGGGCTGGTACACGATGTTTGTCGAATGCTGAGGTGTCGGCGACCGGATTGGACCCAACAAGCCTTGGCAACGGCAAGTCTCGATGCAGAGGAAGATCGTCGATGGTGCAGACCAGCAAGGTCTGGGGAACTCACCCAGCGAGGGTAAGTGAGGGCAGGCCTGGAGCAACCAGGATGCCAAGTTAGGAAAAGATTGGCCTTCTTTAAGGGCTACTAGCCAACAGGCTAGTGACCGCGAAGGAGCCTCGTGACGCCGCACGTGGATCTGGCTCACAGGACACTCGTGGAGTGGGAGCCAGTGATCTTCGGTGCAGTTGGTGCTGGAGGCTAGGGCTACTCGGAGCCCAAAGCACGACTTCTTGGGAGACCCAGAAGAGGATGCACTTGCAAATGTGCTCGGTGTCCAGGGGTCAAGGTCTCAAGTCACCCACGATAGCCACGGGCCTCAGCTTTGCTGGGGACTCAGGGTAGCCTCGGGGAAGTCTGAGAATCCACCTCTGGTGATGCGATGACTTCGGCGTCCGACGGGAGCTTCAGAAATGCGAACCGGACAGATGCTTCTTTGGTGCCTGCCAAGCAGGGGAGTCACTCCTTGACCCCAAGGGAGATTCTTCTGTCCTCTAATCGTGAGTAGAGCGTCGAAGGTCCAGGATTCAGTTTCAGAGTTTCGTCCAGGGATAATCTAAAATCCTAAGGACTGGGTTCCTATACTTATACTAAGTATGGGGGTTGGACTACTCTGTGGCCCCACCTATGGGTGGGTCAGGGCAGAGGGGTGGCTACACCCCTTTCCCTTTGTCCAGTTCGCGCCAAAGCAGGGGCTGCAAGCCCCTGATCCGGTTTGAACTGGGGTATGCACAGGGACACCAAGTGTGCCCCCAGTGCAGGACTTCAAAGCACCCGAAAGTGCTCCCGCCCAGCCCCAATACACATTATCCTGTCTGGGGAGGTGGTCACACCTCCCTGGGACAGGAAACCTATTGTCCAGGCCTCCCCTGCCGGAGTTTCGTCCAGCAGCAGGAGGCCAGACTTGTGTCTGTGGCAGTAGCATCCATTTTGTGATGCCAGGCTTTAGAAAGAAGTTACCGGCCAGGCAAGGGTTAACATGTCTCTCACTCTAGAAGGGTGGAATGCTACCCCCGCCGCCAGAATTGGCGGGGGGGTAGTATTCCAAGATGTTTGACACCAAACACGACATGTTTAGGTGCAGCCATTCCAAAGTTAGCATTTAACGCGAGGTTATAATGCGCTTAAGAGTATATGGTCAGGCTGCACTACAAACAGCATCAGAGAAGGGTCTCCGAACACTGCAGAGGGGCCCTGCTCAGTAGGGGCACCCTCTCACATAGGAACCATGCACTCTGCCTTCAGGATTGATAAGGCCTGCCTTAGGAGTGACTTATAGGTTTATATGTGTGTATGTATTTAGTGATATAGGTAACCTATATCACAGTAAGGGGTGCATGCACCACCTTACCCAGGCTGCAGTAGCAGACCTGTGGTGTCAGTTTGGATGGCCTTCCAGGGGTGGCATAATACATGCTGCAGCCCCTGGTAGGCCTCTGAGGTACCTATGCCCTTGGTACATAGTATACCATATACTAGGGACTTATAAGGGCACTCCAGATTCCAATCAGAGATGTGCCTAAGGCACATGGAAACCTTTTACAGAGAAAGCAGATAGACTGGGGCCCTGAATAGCAGGATCCCAGTCCAACTAAGTCATAAACCAGCAAAACACCATAAAAAAGTGGGGGCAACCATATAGTCAGATTCCACCTTCCTACATAACCCCCCAAACGAAAGGAGATAAGGCTAAACTTGGCCAGTTGAGCCTTCATTGACTAAGTGGTCATATAAGGAAGCACCTGCACTAGCATGGTTGCCCCCTGTCTTATGGTCCACTAAGCAATCCCTCACCCTAAGGGTATGAGAGGGTCTCCACCATGGGGAATCACTACCTGTGGTGTGCTTAGGTAAAGTACAAGGCTGGTGAGGTGTCTGAGTAGGGAAGTGAGGCCCTAGGAATGTTGGCCTCAGCTTCCTCAGATCACTGGTCACTATGCATGCCTGTCTTTCCATGACTGAGTTGCACTTTGCTCTAAGGGTCAACCTTTGGCTGCCTACAGCTGGGGGTTGGGTCCCTTTGGATGGACTACTGGAGGGACATGGCAGGTTTGGAACCTTCAGGTCCCAGGTTTGCCCTTGCCTACCAGAGTCCTTCTGGGGAGGTCCCTACATAAAGGCATGGAGGATCCCTCAGTGTGTAGAGGAGTTTTCACCTGGCTAGGGCTACTAGACTGGGTGCCCCTAATCTGCTGATGGGGGGTTCCTCTGGACAGGGGGCCCTGGGGGTCCACTGACCTCCCTGACCTCTGCAGCCCTGGGCTGGCTGAGGCAGGGTAGAGAGGGGCAGGTTACCTGCTCCAGACTGGGTACCACCTTGGAAGGGTCCTCTGCCATCAGGGGAGTGGCCAGGCCAGGCCTGACTACCTCTGGGGCAGTTCCTTCACTAGGGGTAGGGTCAGTTCCCTGAGGAGGCTGACCCTTACCTACTGTCTGGAGGGAAGAAGACTTTTCTTCAACCCTTGTGCTCTCTTTTGGGGAGAGTGGGCCATTCTTTCAGGCTCCATCTCTCCAAATTCTTGGGCTGGGGCTGTGGCCATTACAGCCCCACTAACCTTTACAGGGACGCCCAACATCCTAAGGTGGGTTTGGTGTTCAACTTCAGCCCAGGCTGAAATCTCCAGATCATTGCCCATCAGACAATCTACAGGTAAGGTGGGGGACACTGCCACTCTCTTTGGGCCTGTGACCCCCTCCCAGTTGAGATTGACTATGGCCATGGGGTGATCTGTTCTGACACCATCAATGTTGGTCACCTGGTATTTAAACTCAGGTAAAAGCTGGTGAGGGGGACTAGTTTCCCTGCCACCATGGTGACACTAGCCCCTGTGTCCCTAAATGCCACAGCTTTCTGACCATTAATCATTGGCTCCTGTCTGTACCTGCCCATTGCTGTGGGACCCATGGTAAAGGTGGTAAATCCTACACCACCATCAGAGTCAGAGGAGTCTGTTGAGGGGTCCCTGTCTGAACCAGGGCCCACCTCTGTTCCTGTTGCAAAAGCACCTAACTTTTTGGGTGCACTACTCCCAACTGGAGGATTACTACTGGTAGTACCAGGAGGGGGTAGTAGTTGCTGGGGAACATTTTCTTTATTGCCAATCCTGGGGCAACTGGGATCAGATTTCCAGTGCCCAGGCTTTTTACAGACATGGCAATATGGTTTCTTTTCAGGAGAGGAAGGAGTTTGGGACCGACCCCCAGAAGAGGAATTTTGGGGCCCTGTAGTGGACTTATCCTTAGATTTATCCCCACCTTTCTCTTGGGACTTGGTAGAATCTTTCTTCTGGTCACCACCCTGATTTCTAGTCTTTACTCTGGTTCTGACCCATTTGTCTGCCTTCTTTCCCAATTCTTGGGGAGAGGTCAGATCAGAGTCCACCAGATACTGGTGCAAAAGCTGGTTTTGACAATTATTAAGGATCTG
The DNA here is from genome assembly GCA_963921515.1 of Calotriton arnoldi. Taxonomy (NCBI): domain Eukaryota; kingdom Metazoa; phylum Chordata; class Amphibia; order Caudata; family Salamandridae; genus Calotriton; species Calotriton arnoldi. The sequence goes on from CAWUFW010004426.1 coordinate 1,226,461, forward strand.
CTCCCTCATAATCAAATTGTACAATCCTAAAAAGTCATGCATTTTGTTGCCATGTATCCAACCTTCCAGAGCCTTTGTAGCACAATCTACAAAATCCACCCAGTCTTGAGTCTGAGCTTTTGGGTGTCTCTGAACTTCAACCTATACTGTTCAGTGGTTAGGCCAAACCCATCTATCAGAGCACTCTTCAAGACTGTGTAATTGTCAGCATCCTCTTCTCTTACAGTGAGGAGCTTGTCTCTACCTTTGTCTGCAAAGGAGAGCCACAAGATTGCTGCCCACTGCTTCTGGGGGACCTTCTGAACTTTACAGGCCCTCTCCAATGCAGTTATCCATTTGTGGATGTCATCCCCACTCTGGTAGGGAGGGACAATCTTGTTTAGGTTTCTATGGTCATAAGACCTTTCCCTATCTCTAGGGATATTGCTGCCACCAGGGGACTCTAGTCCCAACTTTTTTCTCTCTTTGCAGAGATCTAGGGACTCCCTGTCTAAGGCTACTTGCTTCCTTCTGAGTTCAAGCTGAGCTTCCTCATATTGAATCAGCCTCTTTCTTCTCTCATGAGAGGATTCCCTCCTATGAGACGAGACAGAGCTCCCTATTGAGGTGCCAGAGTGGTTAGACTCCTGAGAAGGAGACCTAGACTTTCTGGGCACACTCATAATCCTTCCTGGGGGGACAAAGAGGTTATCATTCTGATCATCCTCTTCATCTTCCACAGGAGGGATTGGGTTATCCAGGTCAGGGTCATTGTCACCCTCCTGGCCAGTTTCAGAGGGGGGGCTGGGGGTATTTCTACCCCTGGCCCCATCCTCCTCTTCTGCCCCACCCTCTGCTCCTACCCCTTCAGTCCCCAAGGGCTTACTAAGATCATAAGCTACCAACAACTCCTTAAGGTGTTGGGTGGTGGGACTTTGGCCTGTCCTTAATTTCCTCAAGTTACATAATGCTCTCAATTCCAAGAATGGGAGTGTATCATACTTGGAGGGTGGAAGCTCAGTGGCTTCCTGCAAGGATTCTTTAGATCCTACCCTTAAAGACATTACTAGTGTGGTGTGGTGTATGCACTACCTACTCTAGTGTGGCCTACTAAACTCTCTTGAGTTGTAGAAAGGGTTGTGCTATCCCTTAACACACAACTCTAAGTTCAGTAGAACTTACTGTATTCTTAAGCTTAAATTATATGTACCTTAGGTACCTTTAGTGGTTTTCAGTTGATCAATTCAATTGAGATTATCTGGTAAAACAATAGCAAGCTGCAATCCCACACGCTGCACACCAATGTGAGAAGTTGGCCTGGCATATGCTGTCCACTAATTATAGTGGGCACCTTGCACCAGTCCAAACAACCCCTTATTGGAGATAGGTTAAAGACAACCTTATTGAAAGCTATCCTAGTGGTAGCTATGGAGAGCAGCCTTCAGGCTAAGTCTTGAAGGAATGTAAAGCAGCTTGTTTTACCAGTCTATAATCTCTTGAGTGATCAAATGAAAGAGCACCACACCAGGTATATATTCAAAATATATGTATTTATTGCTAAACACACCCCTCTAGTCTCTTTATGAGGCTAGAGTTCGAAGTACATAAGTTAGAAGTTATTTAAACACAGTAATAGCACAAATACACGTTTGGGCCCTAGGGGCGTACCAAACCATATACCAATAAAGTGGTATAAGGACCACGACTGAACTAGACACTAGGCCTAGAGCCTCTAGAAGTGCTTGGACCACAAGGAACCACCCAAGGTAGTGACACAGGGGACCCACGGGAGACGCGTGCAGTGTAAATACACAACCGCGATACGCCGTTGACTTCTATGGAGAAAGTCGTGATCGGGAAATTAGAGAAAAGGGACACTTAAAAGAGGACTTGGACCAAACCCTTTGAGATCTAGGACTTGAAAGAGTCTCTACCCACGGGAGCACCGGAGTACTCGTGTTACCTCACCCAGGGAAGCCGGGTGCATAGGTGCCTTTCGGGGTCGGGTTTCGTCGTCGATTTGAATGGCGATCTGCTGCAAAGTGCTGCTGGCGACCAAGTGAAAAGTGTCCGGGTGGATCCAAGAGTGGATCGGAGTTCTGAAGAACCTGAAAGCAGAGGGGACAGAGTCTGGGTCACTAGCCAGTGACCAGGAAGGCGATGGACAGATGCCCACCGATGTCGAGTGCTTCAGGTGCATTGACGGTCGTCTTGACTCTTCAGCCACAAGGTCCAGGAGGCGTTGTCGGCGACCAGGAGCAGGATTCGGGCTGGTACACGATGTTTGTCGAGTGCTGAGGTGTCAGCAACCGGATTGGACCCAACAAGCCTTGGCAACGGCAAGTCTCGATGCAGAGGAAGATCGTCGATGGTGCAGACCAGCAAGGTCTGGGGAACTCACCCAGCGAGGGTAAGTGAGGGCAGGCCTGGAGCAACCAGGATGCCAAGTTAGAAAAACATTGGCCTTCGTTAAGGGCTACTAGCCAACGGGCTAGCAACCGCGAAAGAGCCTCGTGACGCCGCACGTGGATCTGGGTCACAGGACACTCGTGGAGTGGGGGCCAGTGATCTTTGGTGCAGTTGGTGCTGGAGGCTAGGGCTACTCGGAGCCCAAAGCACGACTTCTTGGGAGACCCAGAAGAGGATGCACTTGCAAATGTGCTCGGTGTCCAGGGGTCACGGTCTCAAGTCACCCACGATAGCCACGGGCCTCAGCTTTGCTGGGGACTCAGGGTAGCCTCGGGGAAGTCTGAGAATCCACCTCTGGTGATGCGATGACTTCGGCGTCCGACGGGAGCTTCAGAAATGCGAACCGGACAGATGCTTCTTTGGTGCCTGCCAAGCAGGGGAGTCACTCCTTGACCCCAAGGGAGATTCTTCTGTCCTCTAATCGTGAGTAGAGCGTCGAAGGTCCAGGATTCAGTTTCAGAGTTTCGTCCAGGGATAATCTAAAATCCTAAGGACTGGGTTCCTATACTTATACTAAGTATGGGGGTTGGACTACTCTGTGGCCCCACCTAGGGGTGGGTCAGGGCAGAGGGGTGGCTACACCCCTTTCCCTTTGTCCAGTTTGCGCCAAAGCAGGGGCTGCAAGCCCCTGATCCGGTTTGAACTGGGGTATGCACAGGGACACCAAGTGTGCCCCCAGTGCAGGACTTCAAAGCACCCGAAAGTGCTCCCGCCCAGCCCCAATACACATTATCCTGTCTGGGGAGGTGGTCACACCTCCCTGGGACAGGAAACCTATTGTCCAGGCCTCCCTGCCGGAGTTTCGTCCAGCAGCAGGAGGCCAGACTTGTGTCTGTGGCAGTAGCATCCATTTTGTGATGCCAGGCTTTAGAAAGAAGTTACCGGCCAGGCCAGGGTTAACATGTCTCTCCCTCTAGAAGGGTGGAATGCTACCCCCGCCAGAATATTCCAAGATGTTTGACACCAAACACGACATGTTTAGGTGCAGCCATTCCAAAGTTAGCATTTAACGCGAGGTTATAATGCGCTTAAGAGTATATGGTCAGGCTGCACTACAAACAGCATCAGAGAAGGGTCTCTGAACACTGCAGAGGGGCCCTGCTCATGCAGGGGCACCCTCTCACATAGGAACCATGCACTCTGCCTTCAGGATTGATAAGGCCTGCCTTAGGAGTGACTTATAGGTTTATATGTGTGTATGTATTTAGTGATATAGGTAACCTATATCACAGTAAGGGGTGCATGCACCACCTTACCCAGGCTGCAGTAGCAGACCTGTGGTGTCAGTTTGGATGGCCTTCCAGGGGTGGCATAATACATGCTGCAGCCCCTGGTAGGCCTCTGAGGTACCTATGCCCTTGGTACATAGTATACCATATACTAGGGACTTATAAGGGCACTCCAGATTCCAATCAGAGATGTGCCTAAGGCACATGGAAACCTTTTTACAGAGAAAGCAGATAGACTGGGGCCCTGAATAGCAGGATCCCAGTCCAACTAAGTCATAAACCAGCAAAACACCATAAAAAAGTGGGGGCAACCATATAGTCAGATTCCACCTTCCTACAAGGGCTTTCAAAATTGACTGGGCCGTTTCCGAGCAGAGTGGTGTCGGACTTTGTAGCTCACGCCAGTCTCAAGAGGTGACGGCTTGGATGGCGATCTGTAGGCAATCGTCGCGCTGCGTGGCAGCTATAACATCTTCTAGGGAGGTCGGAATGGGCCTGGATCTCTCCGTGATCATCCTCACGTAGTCCTCCGTGGCTGCAGCCTCTGCGGCTTCAGGGGGCGTGACAGGCCGCGCATGCCTGGACAGGAAGTCGGCGGGATTTTGGGTGCCGGGTCGGAATTGGAATTCTTGCAGTTACAGGATCCACTTGTCGATCCTTGGAGGGGGTCGCGATGAGGAGCAGTGGAATAGAGGGACCAAAGGCTTGTGGTCCGTGATGACAGCAAACAGATGTCCGTATAAGTAAATGTAGAAGTGCCGACAGCACCACAGAATTGCAGTTGCCTCCCGATCTATCTGTGAGTATCGTTGCTCCGTTGATGTGAGCGTGCGGCTAGCATAGGCAACCGGAGACCATTCTCCACAGTCTTGTCTCTGGGCTAGGACTGCACCCAGGCTAGTGGGGCTGGCATCTACCACCAGCTGTGATTCTCTCCGGGGGTCAAAGTATACCAGGGTGGTATCCTCAGATAGGGCAGCCTTGGTCTGTTGAAATGATTCTTCCTGCTCGGGTCCCCACACCCACGGGCTGGTGGTCTTGGTCAGGTCCCTGAGCAGGCCGGTGAGGTCTGCCAGGTTCTTTATAAATCGTCCACAGTAGGTTACCATACCTAGGAAGCTGCGGACTCTAGACACTAATGCTGGAGCGGGTGCTTCTTGAATGTCCTTCACTTTGTCTGGGTCGGGACCGATGCCTTTGTCTGAGAATCGATAGCCAAAGAAACTGATGTCTGTTCGTAGGAAATCGCACTTCTCCCGGTATAGTGTGAGCCCTCTTTCTTTGAGACGTGAGAACACAGCTTGGAGGCGAGTCAGATGTTCTTCTAATGTGGGAGCATGGACCAGGATGTCGTCGCTCACGTTGAGTACCCCTTGTAGGCCTTGGAGGACGCTTTTGACAATGTTCTGGAAGACTTCAGCTGTGCTGGAGATGCCGAAGTTGAGCCTTGTGTACCTCCAGAGTTCTGCATGGGTCGAGAAGGTGGTGATGGAATGGGAATCGGGGTGCAATGGTATTTGATGGTAGCTGGACCGAAGATCCATCTTGCGAACCATTTGGAGCCTGCTAATTCGCCAATGATGTTGTCTACTGTTGGCGTGAGGTGGCGTTCTCGCTTGATTGCCAAATTCGGGATTCTCATGTCCACACAGATGCGCATGGCGTCAGGTTGTTTGGGCTTCTGTGCCACCACAATGGGGTACACCCATGGCGTCAGCCCTTGTACCCGTTCGATGATGCCAGCTTTTTCAAGAAGAGGAAGTTCGGCATCCACCTTGGGCCGGAGATGAAAAGCGATCCTCCTGTGCCTGAGGGCTAATGGGGCAACTGATTTATCGATGTGCAACTGGATGGCCGGCCCTTTTAGGCACCCGATTTCCTCGAACAACGGTGTGAAGTACTGCAGCTGGCTGTCGAGGTCGGGGGCGTGCACATCGAATGCGAACTGTATGAGGTTGAGGTCCTGAGCGGTGCGGCAGCTGAGTAGGAATCCTGACCCTTCTTGCGACACATAGGCCTTGGCACGTTGATGGGTGGCGTCATGAAAGAGATTTGCTTGAAACACGCCACACAGTCTCAGCGGTAAGCGGTTGCCAAAAGGGTAGACTTGCACGTTGGCGAAGCGCTGGCGGGTTAGGCAGGCTGTTGTATACGTTTTCAGCCATGATGTTGATGGTGGCTCCTGTATCTATGAGCTCGGGGATTGGGTGGTCTTGCACTCCGATCTGGCACATTTGTGCGGTCTGCCGGGCGACCTTGATTGTGTCAAGTGTTCTTACCATGTGGACGGTGGCTATTTCATCTTCGTCCATGTCGCTGCCATCGTGGGGATACGGGCCTCCGCACCACCCACATGTGCAGCTCTGTGGTCCCTGCTTGACGTTTTGAGGAAGTGGTCTGGTGGACTTCGCTTTCACTCCCCGTAGTTCCGTGTGGATGACGTTGACCGGCTCTTCTTTGATGGGAGCTGAGGAGTGGGGGTCCATGTGGGCCACTCGGGCCTTGGACAGTTCTTTGGAATGCCCCAGCATCAAAATGTCTCTCATGGGCATGTTGTGCTCTTGCAGGATGCGCTCGTGCAGTTTGGAAGAAGCACACCCCTGAATGAACTGTGCCTGGACCTCGTCATCTTCATCAGGGAGAGAACAAGCGATGGATAGCTCTCTCAGTCACCCATAGAAGACGTCTACCGACTCATCTGGCAGCTGCCGTGTTTGGCGGAGGAGAAATCGCTCATAGTCAGGGTTGGTGTATGGCTCAAAGTGCGCCGTGATGGCATCTCGCATGGTGGTGTAGTTCCGCGGGGGACCTGCTTCTTGCACGGTCTTTGAGAGCTTGTGGATGTCGGCCCCGCCCAAGTGAAGAAGCATGGGGCGTCTGCGTGCGACTGGAATTTCGGCTGCCTCGAAGTAGGTCTCCAGGCGCTCAAACCATGCTTTCCATCGGGCTGCTTGGGAGGGTGGGGGCCCCGTGACGGTGAAGGGCTCTAGCGGCGGGATTGACGCCATAAGAGCAAAAGCGTTGGACTTTAGCAGTGGGTGGCTGAGGAGGGTGCTGTGCTATCGAGGTTTGGGATGCAGACACAGTTGGCAGGGGCCGAGGTCCAGACTCAAGTGCGCAATACGTCCATAGCGGCTGTGCAGACCCCTGAAGGTGTTCTGGCTGGGCACTGTGGGGTGTGGGTTGTATTTGAGGCAGGTACCTCCCTTCTGGGACTCGCAGGCTTGATGCAGTGCCTCTTCCTAGGTGTCTCTGGGAAGTGGGGTGGCCTTTCTCTTTTAAGCTGTGTGCCTGTTCATTAATTGCCTCACTTTCTTTTACATTCACTTCTGTGTAGATGAAGAAGCGGGTGTTTCCTTTATTTGCTTCCCCCTTTGCTTTTTTCAGACGTGCAGCGGTGAAGGCATGTGCTGACTGTGTCCCCGGGGAAGGCTGAGGCTCCGCGTTGGGAATGGGAGCGTCGGAGTGTCGCGATGCATGTGGCAGTGGCAGCGCGGCTCCAGCACGGTGTGTTGTACCAATGAGGCGAGCGCCGCTCCTTGTGATGGACGAAGCGAGGGGGTGCTGCCGGCAAGCGGTACCTGGTGCGGCGTAGACTTTGCACCTGCGGTCGCGGAGACAGGCTTGAAGCAGGCCGCGCTTCCCTGCGCAGCGGCCTGGAGGCAAAAGCGAGGCAGCAGATGCACAGCGGTGGTGACGGCGGTGAGTAGGGCCACACGGTGCTGTTGGATGCGACGGTGAAGGGGCACGCGATAGGGGTCGTAGCCAACTCGTCGCCAGTGTGGTGTTTGTGGAAAGGCCTAACGCCAGGCACGATAACAAACACACGCAGTCACTTGTACTGTGCTGGCCAGATCACTGAACCACGCCCGGAGCCCCCGGGCCTTTTATTAACCCCTTCACGTTTGACTGGCGCACGCCAGTCCTAACCCTCTGCACTACGCACATGGGATCGCGGCCGCTTCCCCCTGTGCATTTATAATGAGTGGACTCGTCCTAAACTTTAACAACACTACAGTCATCTCAGTGGGTAAGACATTCAGCCCTGCTCCTCAGAACGCGTGTGCAAGTTTTCCAATGTCACAGCCACCGCAGCTTTTCATTTCTTGTTGGATAATGATTGATATAAAACAGGATGAGTGCGTTCTGCTTCCGGCAGGGAGCGCTGTGGCACGAATCGCACTCAGCAATGGAAGTGCTCGCGCCATCTCTTGAGCAGGTGACACACAGGAAGCTTCTTGCAGCTTCACCCACCAGCCCACTGGCACCAACGCAGTGCCTATCTCCTCGAAGCATTAAAGCACACCTCACCTCACCTCACCAGACAGAACCTCACACACACACATTCACAAATCCCTCCAGTAAACACGGACTTAAACAGACACAGGCATTCACTGAAAGCTGTGTTTCACTGGAAGGTGAAGAAATATGACCTCCAATGCAGAACTTGAAAACATATCTGGGCTGGATACACACCCCAGACAAGCAGAACCGGTTACCACGGGTACTAGTTTAATCAGTCAGTGATGTAGACTTCAATAAATGGAATGATTTGCATAAGGAACACTACGTGTTAGTGGATTAGCTGGCAACGAAGATCACACAAAACCCGTGCTGGCACACAATTTCATGACAGTTTCACAGATCACACCAAGCCTCTGCTGGCTCACAATTTCATGACAGTTACACAGATCACACCAAACCTGGACTGGCACACCATTTCATGACAGTTACACAGATCACACCAAACATGTGCTGGCACACCATTTCATTGCATTTACACAGATCACGCCAAGCCTGTGCTGCCACACCATTTCATGACAGTTACACAGATCACGCCAAACCCGTGCTGGCACACAATTTCACGACAGTTACACAGATCACACCAAGCCTCTGCTGGCTCACCATTTCATGACAGTTACACAGATCACACCAAACCTGGACTGGCACAAAATTTCATGACAGTTACACAGATCACACCAAACATGTGCTGGCACACCATTTCATTGCATTTACACAGATCACGCCAAGCCTGTGCTTGCACACCATTTCATGACAGTTACACAGATCACACCAAACCTGTGCAGGCACACCATTTCATGACAGTTACACAGACCACGCCAAACCCGTGCTGGCACACCATTTCATGACAGTTACACAGACCACGCCAAATCCGTGCTGGCACACCGTTTCATGACAGTTACACAGATCACACCAAACCTGCACTGGCACACCATTTCATGACAGTTACACAGATCACACCAAACCTGTGCTGGCACACCATTTCACAACAGTTACACAGATCACACCAAGCCTGAACTGGCACACCATTTTATGACAGTTACACAGATGACACCAAGCCTCTGCTGGTTCACCATTTCATGACAGTTACACAGATCACACCACACCTGCACCGGCACACCATTTCATGACAGTTACACAGATCACACCAAACCTGTGCAGGCACACCATTTCATTGCATTTACACAGATCACGCCAAGCCTGTGCTGGCACACCATTTCATGACAGTTACACAGATCACACCAAACCTGTGCAGGCACACCATTTCATGACAGTTACACAGACCACGCCAAATCCGTGCTGGCACACCATTTCATGACAGTTACACAGATCACGCCAAGCCTGCGCTGGCACACCATTTCACGAAAGTTACACAGATCACACCAAACCCGTGCTAGCACACCATTTCATAACAGTTACACAGATCACGCCAAACCTGCGCCTGCACACCATTTCACAACAGTTGCACAGATAACACCAAACCTGTGCTGGCACACCATTTCATGACAGGTACACAGATCACGGCAAGCCTGCGCCGGCTCAACATTTCATGACAGTTACGCAGATCACACCAAACCTGTGCTGGCACACCATTTCATGACAGTTACACAGATCACGCCAAGCCTGCGCCGGCTCAACATTTCATGACAGTCACGCAGACCACACCAAACCCGTGCTGCACACCATTTCATGACATTTACACAGATCATGCCAAGCCCATGCTGGCACACCATTTCACGACAGTAACACAGATCACACCAAACTTGTGCAGGCACACCATTTCATGACATTTACACAGATCACGTCAAGCCTGCACTGGCACACAATTTCATGACAGTTACACAGATCACACCAACCCTGCACTGGCACACGATTTCATGACAGTTACACAGATCGCGCCATGCCTGCGCTGGCACACCATTTCATGACAGTTACACAGATCACGCCAAGCCTGCATGGGCACACCATTTCATGACAGTTACACAGATCATGCCAAACCTGTGCTGGCACACCATTTCATGACAGTTACACAGATCAGGGCAAGCCTGCGCCGGCTCAACATTTCATGACAGTTACGCAGACCACACCAAACCTGTGCTGGCACACCATTTCATGACATTTACACAGATCACGTCAAGCCCGTGCTGGCACACCATTTCACGACAGTTACACAGATCACACCAAACCTGTGCAGGCACACCATTTCATGACATTTACACAGATCACGCAAAGCCTGCACTGGCACACAATTTCATGACAGTTACACATCACACCAAGCCTGCACTGGCACACCATTTCATGACAGTTACACAGAATGCCCCATGCCGTCGCTGGCACACCATTTCATGACAGTTACACAGATCACACTAAGCCTGCGTGGGCACACCATTTCATGACATGTACACAGATCATGCCAAACTTGTGCTGACATACCCACATGACAGTTACACAGATCACACCAAACCTGTGCTGGCACACCACTTCATGACAGTCACACAGACCACGACACACCAGTGCTGGCTCATCATTTCAAGACAGTTACACGCCAAGCCTGCGCTGGCACACCATTTCATGATAGTTACACAGATCACACCAAACCTTTGCTGACACACCATTTCATGACAGTTACACAGATCACACCAAACCTGTACTGGCACACCGTTTCATAACAGTTACACAGATCACACCAAGCCTGTGCTGGCACACCATTTCATGACAGTTACACAGATCACACCAAACCTGTACTGGCACACCATTTCATAACAGTTACACAGATCACACCAAACCTGTGCTGGCACACCATTTCATGACAGTTACTCAGATCACACCAAACCTGTGCTGGCACACAATTTCACAACAGCTCCACAGATCACACCAAACCTGGCTGGCACACCACTTCATGACAGTCACACAGACCACACAATACCTGTGCTGCCACACAATTTCACGACAGTTACACAGACCACACCAAACCTGTACTGGCACACCACTTCATGACAGTCACACAGACCACACCATACCTGTGCTGGCACACAATTTCACAACAGTAACGCAGATCACTCCAAGCCTGTGCTGGCACACCATTTCACGACATTTGCACAGATCACACCACACCTGCGGTGGCACACCATTTCATGACAGTTACACAGCTGCATGAAATAAAATTCTCATTACAAAAGATAATCACCCATAAGGCAGCTTTGGACCAGTTGACTCTAGGAAGGTAAACTACAGCCAATCTTTCTTCGGCATCTCCAATGCATGTCCCTAGCGGTGTTCATTGAGAGCGGTCCTTGATGGTGGAGGCTGGGGCATCAGACTCTTAGAGGGGCAGAAGATTACCAGTGACGTCACCAGTGATGAACAAAGCTGCAGAGCAGTGGTGCCCAATGCTTCCAAGTCCTGCTGAGCTCCATTGCCCAACAGCTGACAAGGAACTGACTACACACCCAGTTTTTCAATGTCATGCTTACTCTTGGCCAAATAAAATAACTTTTTATTCTCTGTGAGGCCACCTCCCCTGACATCGCTTTCTTCACGGAAACATGGACTAACCCCTGTCCTGGACCGGACATTGCCATCGCCATTCCAGACGGCTACAAAATCACCCGCAAGGACCGCCCTGATCGCCTAGGAGGAGGCATCGCCATCGTCCACAAGAACACCCTCTGACTGACCATGCACTCCGTCTGCCCTACAACGACCATGGAGCACCTCCACTTCCAGCTCCAGCCCAACCCCAACCCCACCCTCTGCGGCACCCTCGTCTGCAGGCCCTCCAGACCCTGACTTCCCTTCACCGACGCCATTTTAGACCTCATTGCACCCCAGACTCTCGCATCCACCGATTACATCCTACTCGGAGACCTCAACTTCCACATAGACAACCCCAGCAACCAGAACACCGCCTCACTACTGGAGAACCTCACCAACATCGGACTCAAACAGCTAGTCTCCGCACCAACCCACACAGCCGGACACATGCTCAACCCCATCTTCTCTGCCAGTGGGAACATCAGCTACAACCACACCACCAAACTCTCCTGGACCGACCACCACTGCGTACATCTCGACTTCGCCACACCCACCGTACACCACCATCCTCACTGCCCCCCGCCGTAGCTGGATCAAGGCCACTGTAGAACTTCTTGTCAACTCCCTCAGAACAACCACTCCACCAACATCAACGGACTCCAGTACCGCAGCACACAGCCTACACCGATGGATCTCCAGCTGCGCCGACATTTTGGCACCCCGCAACAAAAGACCAGGAAAGCAACACGCCAAGAAAGTCAACTGGTTTACCACTGCCCTCCACGAATCCAGACGCACTTGCAAATGACTCGAGAAGAGATGGAGAAACAACAAAACGCCAGAAAACCCACGCTACCTTCAAATCCGCAGTCAATGCACACCACCTCCTCCTCAAAACCAGAAAGAAAACAGCCCTCCAAGACAGAATCAACGCCAACGCACATAACAGCAAAGAACTCTTTGCCATTGTCAAGGAGTTCGCTAGGCCCAACAGCGAGACCACAGACGTCCCTCCCGTCCAAGACCACTGCAACAAACTCGGCACCTTCTTCCACCACAAGATCAGGCAGATCTACGACAGCTTCAACACCCTCGACCCTGACACTTCGCCCGTCACCACCGCACGCAAATATGCCACACTCCAACAGACAGTGCTCTGCTGGACCCCGCTCACAACAGAGGACACACCCAAGACCATGAAGAGCATCCACTCAGAAGCCCCGTCGGATCCCTGCCCGTACCACATCTTCCACAAAGCAGCAGCCGCCATCGCCCCCCAGCTCCGCCGCACAATCAACTGCTCCATCGATACCGCCACCTTCCCCCATGACTGGAAACACGCAGAGATCAACCCCCTGCTCAAGAAGCCGTCCTCAGACCCGACAGATCTCAAGAACTTCAGACCCATCTCCCTCCTCCCCTTCCTGGCCAAGGTCATCGAGAAGGCCATCAACGCCCAACTCTCCACATTCTTAGAAGGAAACCACATCCTGGACACCTCCCAATCCGGCTTCCGAAGCAACCACAGCACGGAGACTGCACTTCTCGCCACCACCAATGACATCTGCTCCCTTCTCGACCAGGGCGAGACCACAGCCTTTATCCTACTAGACCTCTCTGCTGCCTTCGACACTATCTCCTACTGCACCCTAATGACGAGACTCCACGACACCGGCATCCGCAATAAGGCACTGGACTGGATCCACTCCTTCCTCACCGGCCGCACTCAGGGAGTTTGACTACCCCCGTTCCTCTCAGAACCTACAGAGATCAGCTGTCGAGTGCCCCAAGGCTATTCCCTGAGCCCCACTCTCTTCAACGTCTCCATGGCCCCCCTTGCAGACATCGTCAGAAGCCACTGACTCAACATCGTCTCCTACGCTGACGACACCCAGCTGATCCTCTCCCTCACCAACGAACCCACAACCACCAGTGACAACTTCCACAGTGGAATGAAGGCCGTTGATACCTGGATGAAAGACAGCTGCCTCAAGCTCAACTCAGACAAGACCGAAGTACTCATCCTGGGACCCACGCCTTAGGCCTGGGGGGAGTCTTTGTGGCCAGAAGCTCTGGGATTCCCTCCCACCCCAACAGACCACGCACGCAAGCTCAGCATCATACTGGACTCATCGCTCATAGTGAACCGCCAAATCAATGCAGTTTACTCATCCTGCTTCCACACGTCCGCCTGCTTAGAAAGACATTCAGATGGATCCCCACAGAATCCAGAAAAATGGTCATCTAGTACTCATCACCAGCAGACTAGACTACGGCAATGCACTCTACGCCGTCATCAGCCAGAAAGAGCTCAAGAAACTACAGAACGTACAAAACGCCGTAGTCAGACTGGTACTCAACATTCCCTGCCGCAACCATATCACGTAACACTTCCGACAACTCCACTGGCTCCCAGTCAACAAGAGAATCACATTAAAGCTCCTCACAGATGCCTACAAAGCTCTCCAAGACGAAGGACCAGCATACCTGAACCACCGACTCGCATTCCACATGCCCTCCAGACAACTCTGTTCTGCCCACCTCACCCTAGCCTCCGTCTCCAGCATCCACAAGACCAGACCCGGAGGAAGATACTTCTCCTACCTCACTGCCAAGACCTGGAGCACCCAGCCCCTCCACCTCAGGCAATCCGTATCGCTGACCCAATTCAAGAAGGACCTCAAGACCTGGCTCTTCAAATTATCCTACCCCCAGAGGGACCAGCAGCCCCCCCCCCCCCAGCGCCTTGAGACCCTCACGGGTGAATAGCCGCACTATATAAGCCCCTGAATGATTGATTGATTGATTGAGATAACAGAGCCCTAGGGCTTGATCAGTCCTCCATCCTTTTCAGGTGTCCTTTGGTCAAGCTGTCCTTGGGGCGGGAATCAGCAGCTGGCTAGAAGAGTGTGTGTGAGCCACTGTTTTCCTTTGCTCCAGCTTTTACTTGATTACTTGATTGGGACAGTATTATCATGTACCAACTGTTAGTGTAGGAAACTTGGTTACCAATAAGGCAAGGTGAAGAAGGTAGATTTACACAGAGTTAAAGAAATTTCAATCAACTTATCTCTGCAACATGGCTTACGTGTCGTTCTATTTTCATACTAAACATAATTGGTCTACCGTCTACAGTCACTTGATCTCACTGTCCTGCTGGATGGACTACTGAAACCGGACATTGCCTTTACTAGTCTGGGCTCCTCAGACATTATTGTACCCAGAGACATACAGAGAACCAAATACTGGCAAAAATATTCAACCCTGCCCGCTCTCTTTCTCACCTCTTTCCCTCTCTCTCTCTTTCTATCCATTTATTCTGTCTCCCTCCTTCTCACCTCTCTCCTCTCTCCTCTCTCTCTCTCTCTCACCCCCTCTTTCTCTTTCTCTTCTCCCTACCTGATGTCCCTCTTTCGTGTTCTCTCTCTGAAGACAATGGACACGCAATTGATGGACGGAATGCAGAACAAATCAAAACATTCACCCCCAGTCAAGAGATCTGGGTTAAATCCATCATTCTTTTGCTCACCATGCCACCCCAGTTTAGACCTGGCCATATGCAAATCAGTCTTGACCCTGTGCCTCATGGGAACAGTCCAGCCCGAACTGCCAGGATAGCTTGACTCCAGAGGCACAGTGAGCCCGGGACCCACGTCTGGGCATACCCAGCGCACTTAGGGCGAGGAAGCAAAAGACACACAATTGATGGACGGAATGCAGAACAAATCAAAACAATTGTTCTTTTTGCATTTGTCACACCGAGGGGGACGGGTATGTCCAGACGTGGGTCCTGTACTCTCCATGCCACTGGAGTCAAGCTATCCTGGCTGATGAGGGGTGAAACTCCGAAACTGGCCCTAGGATGCGTGTTTCCAGTCCAGGGAGAACCTGGCCTGGCAGTTCGGGCTGGACTGTTCCCATTGGGCGCAGGGTCAAGCCTGATTTGTGCTGGGTTCAAACTGGAATGGCATGAGGAGCAAAAAAACTATGGATTTAGGCCCAGATCTCTGTACTGGGGTGAATGTATGACATTGTTCTGCATTCTGTCCTTCAATTGTTCTTTTTGCATTTGTCACCCCGAGTGGGACGGGTATGCCCAGACGTGGGTCCCGTACTCTCCATGCCACTGGAGTCAAGCTATCCTGGTTGATGAGGGGTGTAACCCCAAAACCGGTCCTAGGATGCTTGTTTCCACTCCAGGGAGGACCTGGCCTGGCTGTTCGGGCTCGACTGTTCCCATTGGGCGCAGGGTCAAGACTGATTTGCATATGGCTGAGTTCAAACTGGAATGGATTGGGGAGCAAACCAACGATGGATTTAGGCCCAGATCTCTGTACTGGGGTGAATGTATGACATTGTTCTGCATTCTGTCCATCAATTGTTCTTTTTGCATTTCTCATCCCGAGTGGGACATATATGCCCAGACGTGGGTCCTGTACTCTCCATGCCACTGGAGACAAGCTATCCTGGCTGATGAGGGGTGAAACCCCGAAACCGGTCCTAGGATGCTTGTTTCCAGTCCAGGGAGGACTTGGCCTGGCAGTTCGGGCTGGACTGTTCCCATTGGGCGCAGGGTCAAGACTGATTTGTGCTGGGTTCAAACTGGAATGGCATGGGGAGCAAAACAACGATGGATTTAGGCCCAGATCTCTGTACTGGGGTGAATGTATGACATTGTTCTGCATTCTGTCCATCAATTGTTCTTTTTGCATTTCTCATCCCGAGTGGGACAGGTATGCCCAGACGTGGGTCCTGTACTCTCCATGCCACTGGAGACAAGCTATCCTGGCTGATGAGGGGTGAAACCCCGAAACCGGTTCTAGGATGCTTGTTTCCAGTCCAGGGAGGACTTGGCCTGGCAGTTCGGGCTGGACTGTTCCCATTGGGCGCAGGGTCAAGACTGATTTGTGCTGGGTTCAAACTGGAATGGCATGGAGAGCAAAAAAACGATGGATTTAGGCTCAGATCTCTGTACTGGGGTGAATGTATGACATTGTTCTGCATTCTCTCCATCAATTGTTCTTTTTGCATTTGTCACCCTGAGTGGGACGGGTATGCCCAGACATGGGTCCCGTACTCTCCATGCCACTGGAGTCAAGCTATCCTGGCTGATGAGGGGTGAAACCCCGAAACCGGTCCTAGGATGCTTGTTTCCAGTCCAGGGAGGACTTGGCCTGGCAGTTCGGGCTGGAGTGTTCCCATTGGGTGCAGGGTCAAGACTGATTTGTGCTGGGTTCAAACTGGAATTTATTTTTATTTTTTATTTATTTGAAAAGTTTTATATAGCGCTGGCTAGACCCGGAGGTATCAGAGCGCTTACATGAGTTACAGCGAGTTACAGGTTACAAAGTTACATCACTTAAATCAAAGAGTCACAGGGGGAGGAAGAGGGGGAGGGAGTGAATACACAAAGGGAAAAACGAGGAAAATAATGTCAGATGTCCGGCTGGGTAGGTGACGGCCGAGGGGGTGAAACCAGGGCCAGACTCCTCTTTAGCTGCATATGACAGCTCCACCGGGCATCGGCCAAGGTTGCTCGTGCATCGAGGTGAGTACAAACAGTTTAGGTATCTGCCCAGGGGGCGTCGTCAAAGGTCCAGCAGAAGTTCAGAGGAACGTTATTTATGAGTTATATATAGTGTTGGCTAGACCCGTAGGTATCAGAGCACTTTACATTAGGCTACACAATGTTACAGAGAATGAAAACAAATACACATTGCGTCAAAAATGAAGCAACAAATTGGGAGAGGAAAGAAAGGTGAGAGAGGGGGGGGGAAGGGGGAAGTGTGAAGGGGGAGGATGAGGGAAAAGACGGCAGGAGAGCTGAAAGGAAGTCTGCCCAAAGACCGACTGGGTAGGTGACGTCCGAGGTGGGAATCCACATGGCATGGAGAGCAAAAAAACGATGGATTTAGGCCCAGATCTCTGTACTGGGGTGAATGTATGACATTGTTCTGCATTCTGTCCATCAATTGTTCTTTTTGCATTTGTCACCCTGAGTGGGACGGGTATGCCCAGACGTGGGTCCCGTACTCTCCATGCCACTAGAGTCAAGCTATCCTGGCCAATGAGGGGTGAAACCCCGAAACCGGTCCTAGGATGCTTGTTTCCAGTCCAGGGAGGACTTGGCCTGGCAGTTCGGGCTGGACTGTTCCCATTGGGCGCAGGGTCAAGACTGATTTGCATATGGCTGGGTTCAAACTGGAATGGCATGGGGAGCAAAAAAATGATGGATTTAGGCCCAGATCTCTGTACTGGGGTGAATGTATGACATTGTTCTGCATTCTGTCCATCAATTGTTCTTTTTGCATTTGTCACCCCGAGTGGGACGGGTATGCCCAGACGTGGGTCCCCTACTCTCCATGCCACTGGAGTCAATCTATCCTGGCTGATGAGGGGTGAAACCAGTCCTAGGACGCTTGTTTCCAGTCCAGGGAGGACTTGGCCTGGCAGTTCGGGCTGGACTGTTCCCATTGGGCGCAGGGTCAAGACTGATTTGCATATGGCTGGGTTCAAACTGGAATGGCATGGGGAGCAAAAAAACAATGGATTTAGGCCCAGATCTCTGCACTGGGGTGAATGTATGACATTGTTCTGCATTCTGTCCATCAATTGTTCTTTTTGCATTTGTCACCCCGAGTGGGACGGGTATGCCCAGACGTGGGTCCCCTACTCTCCATGCCACTGGAGTCAATCTATCCTGGCTGATGAGGGGTGAAACCAGTCCTAGGACGCTTGTTTCCAGTCCAGGGAGGACTTGGCCTGGCAGTTCGGGCTGGACTGTTCCCATTGGGCGCAGGGTCAAGACTGATTTGCATATGGCTGGGTTCAAACTGGAATGGCATGGGGAGCAAAAAAACAATGGATTTAGGCCCAGATCTCTGCACTGGGGTGAATGTATGACATTGTTCTGCATTCTGTCCATCACTTGTTCTTTTTGCCTCTCTCTGAGGACAGCACTGTGCTGACAGCAACTATCCTCGACGAGCTGCGGAAAGTGACAGTGGCACCAACAGCAGCCTTGGGCCTTCAAAAACCAATGGCTGCAGTCTTCCAGGGAAATGCCCAATGGAATAAATGTATTTAAGTGAATTTTTTCAATCCAATATACCCTTGTGGGCTTGGGTAGATAAAGTAAACAGGTAAGGAGGCCTACAAGGAATTTATTTAACAAAAACGAATTATTTAAATCTCTATCTCAAACAGGATGTCTCACCATGACATCACAAATCAATTGAGGAAATGTATGCAAAATATTTTGAAAAGAAATAAATTCAATTAGCTGGATGTATCACTCATTATTCAGTTTATATCCAAATTCACAAACTTAGGGGTTTATAGCAACAAATTCTGACATACATTGATAACATAAATTTTAGTTATACTGAATGATGATTAACTAGTCATCAATGTATAACTACCCATCTTCCTGTAACAAAACTGAAGTGCATCCTATACATAGGATCTAAATCTCCACAGATGAATTTAACAATCACGAAAGGGAAGATTGGGTTAGACATCGAAGTTTCGATCTCCGTTGTAATGTATCTGTGAGACCTTCTTCAGGACAAGAGCAATTCATGTGAAGATCCACAACCCCTTCTAGAAAAATAATTTATAAAGAAAATCAAGACTAACGGGAGCCAATGGATAGTGGTTATCAACTATACACCCGAAATTCAGTGAGAAAGGTCTATTTTTTAAAAAACAGGTTTGTGTTAACAGACCCTCACCGCTAGATATCAATAAAAATGAAACTCAGGAGTAAATTGTTAAAAAGTGAACAGAGACACCATAACTGAACAGGAAATTAAATGTAAAGAAGTAAGTTATGGAGGCGTGGCCAAGATGGCGGCCGCATTGGACGCTCTGTAAAAGAGCTCCACATCAAGCCTGACATTTCTCCTGAATCCCGGCCTCTCCTACCCTCAAAGTTAAGCGGGGGGCATCCGGAAGCCAGACAGAACCATCTGGCCCCAAATATAAGCCAGCATGGCCAAACTACCCCCGGACGCTGGGAGCTTGAAGGCCTACCACGAGGGTCGGAGAGGCCGAAGAAACAGCCTAGTGAGGGATTCCTGCTCCCGGAGGCATCGCCGGCACTCCTGGAGAGAGAGTGCGATAGCGGAGTGTGGAACCCTCCCCCACGGGAACCCGGAGAAGTGTGGAGATGAGATAGGGGCCGACCGCGGAGACCCCGCCTCCACACCCAAGCTACAAGAATGGCGCGACCTAGAAGTACACGCAGCAGGAGAAGACGCCTCACAGAACGGGACTCGGCCGGCACGCAACATACTGGGAGAATCCCTTCACTGAAGAAGACGTCGCCGGAGCTCCTTTCTGGACGAGTAAGGCTGCTGCGGATGAGGGGACCCACGTGCTGGAGCTCAGCGGAGATGGGAGTCGGGACTGATGCAGGCCACTGGAACTCGGCTGCCACACCTGGGCTACGTCGAGAGGCCTCCCTGAAACACAGGGACGCAGCTGCTCTGAGACAGCCATTGACCCATCATCTGTCAAGTGGCAGAGGTAAGGAGAGGAGCGGGTACAACGGGCGGTCGAAACCCGAGGACCAGCACCCCCAGAAACGAGACCCCCCAAAAACAAAGCCACAAAATAACGGGGCCACATGAAGGATTACTCTTCCCCCTTAGCAGACCTGCACACGAGGGCGGCTTAGATCGCACCTGTGATGTGGCAGAGGTGAGGAGAGGAGTGGGTGCAGCGGGCGGTTGAAACCCGAGGGCCAGCACCCCGGAATGAAATCCCCCCGAAAAACGGAGCCCAGGGGACCGGAAGCAATAAAAGGGGGCCACACACAGGACTACCATTCCCGCTAGCAGATCTGCGCCCGAGGGCGGCTTAGATGGCGGCCAAGAGAACTGTGAACGGAAAGTCCTGGCTCCCCTTAAGCAGGCACTCGGGCACACCATTGGTTGTACAGACAGGGGCGAACCACCGCGGGGACACTTACCTCTCCAAGAACCAGGCCGAAGCGCAAGGCACACGATTGCAGTAAACAAGCATAGGAGAGAAGGGAGGGCTCTCACATCTAAGAATATATACCTGTACATCGCATGCGTTTACAACGCATGCAATTACAACGCGGTCGTTACAATGACTGCGTTGTTACATCGCAGTACCATTACAACGCAAGTCATTACAACGACTTCCTGTATGGATGTTGGAATAGTATCATTTACTATTCCAACTCCAGTGTGTGCAACAGTAGGGAAGGTGTTGGAATAGTAAATTATACTATTCCTTAGCTTAGAGCGCCCCCTACAGCAAGTCGTTGTAACGACTTGCGTTGTAATGGTACTGCGATGTAACAACGCGGTCGTTGTAACAACCGCGTTGTAATCGCATGCGTTGTTACGCATGCGATGTAATGGCTGTTTCCCACATCCAATTGCTCAATGACAACGTCTCTGTGCTCATAATATGCCCAGAGGGATCGACGAATGAAACTTGCAAATCAGGTCTGAGATCCGTAAAGTGAACACAGAGTTAAGGGAAATACGAACTGCCGGTCACTTACTTTGAACATCACACAAGGTGGTAAAAACTAAAAACGATATATGTGGGTCACCCTCCCCGAGACACGTACTCACTCTTAAACCTACTGTGCCGACATTCTAAATGTGACGCCCCTGCAGGTGCTGGCATCACGAGCGAAAGCTGTTAGACTGAATTTATAGTTCCCTGTGCACAGTCCATGCGGAACGATTGCTGGTCACCTGGTCACGACCATAATGGGGAAGCCCAGAACCAAAACCGGGGGAGACCCAAATGAGCCACAAGACCAGGCTCAAGATGCGAATGCGGACTCAGAACAAAACGTCCCCCTTGCAGACCCTATAAGAATGCAACTAGACAAGATATTGGAGGCAATAACGGACACTAGTAATGCACTACAGCAAGATATAGGCGTGGTGTCTGTGGGTTTGGGACTACTGAGAGCAATACACCACAAACTAGCAGACCACGTCAAAGCTCTCCACGCAAATGGTGGAATTGAGAGACAGGGTCCACTTATTGGAAAAGCGTGCTGAAGATGCAGAAGGCCGCAGTAGGCGTAACAACATTAGGGTGGTAGGTCTCCTGGAAGGAATTGAAGCAGGAAACATGGTAGACTACCTCGAGAACTGGTTGAAGACCGACGTGGCCCTAGGGTCACTGACCCCCTTCTTTGCGCTACAAAGAGCACATCGAGTACCGTCATGCCCCCTGGCTCCGAGCAGACCACCCAGACCAGTGGTGGCAATAGAATGTGGGGGGGAAGGTCCGAGAGAACCTAGGTTGCCCTAGCTATTTTGGAGATGAAAACAACTTGGTCTGATGAAGGGATCCAGTTTGCTCCCTTCACTAAGTGAAACGATTCGTAAGCCGGGATGGGCAAAATTTATTCATTACATGCTGGGCTTGTGCGGAGAACTGGAAACGTTGGGGCACGCAATTTGGCACACCCCTTCTGGTAAAGCCTCAATAGGCTGATCAGTGGAGATACTCTCAAGTTGTTTGGTTGTAATGCATTGTTTGCACGGTAGGCCGTTGCTGTACTGCCCTGGGTCTCTGGAGTTGTTGGGGGTTAGATATTACTTCCCTTCTTTTCCTTTTCTTGTTCTCTTCCCTTACACCTCAATCGACATGAGGAGCAGGAGCGTAATTCAAGGGGTGGGGAGGGGAAGTGGGGGAGGTTGGGGTGGGGGAGAGGCGAAGGAACACGTGAATGGCGGGCACACATAACTCGATATCGGGGGTGACCCTTATGTCTTGGAATGTCAAGGGAATGGGATCCCCCTCAAAAAGACATAACATCCACAGATACATCAAGGGTAAATGGGTCCAGATTGCTATGCTCCAGGAAATACACTTGGCGGGGCCTGAAATAGATAGATTGAGACGGAATAGATAGATTGAGCCTCGCCATCCAGCTCTACGCCACAGCCTACTCTGCATATGCCAGGGGAACCCTAATCTGGATAAAAAGCTGGGACACCATTTGAACTAATTCACTCCGCCATCGATAAAGATGGCAGGTATGTATTAGTAGGAGGCAGATTGCACGGCAAAGAAATTACCCTAGGGAGCATTTACGCACCCAATCAGGACCAGTTAGGCTTTGTTCACACCCTATCCACACAGATGGCAAGTGCACACCCTGATACATATCTACTGGGAGGTGACTTCAATTGCGTCCTGGACATACAGTTGGATAGGTCCTTTCCCCCACTAAAGGGGACTGTGGCGAGGAAGCTGGCTGAGGGGTTACGAGAGTGGCTTGGGCATTGGGGCTAGTAGACGTTTGGCGGACGCAACATGAAGCAGACCGCACCTACTCCTACTATTCCCAGGTTCATAAACTACAACCCAGAATAGATCATTTTGTGTGCTCCCAGAAACTGACCCAGAGTGTTACACATGCTGAATATCTGGGGAGAACCATTTTGGACCATAGCCCGGTACTGCTGCGACTCACCCCCGTAGGAGAGAGAACGCCAACTCCGACATCGCGACTTAACCCAGCTGCACTAGAAGACTCTTGCTACCGTAACTCGATAGCGGAGGAAGTCTCTAACTACTTCCTTAACAATTAGGGACCCGCATCCACGAAACTGCTTGAATGGGAAGCCTTTAAAGTGGTGTTGAGAGGGCATTGTATTAGCCAGACAGTGGGAGCTCAAGCAGAACTGTGCAAAGAAATGCAGGCCCTAGAACAGAAATTATATATATTAGATAATACAGTTGATAAACAGCAGGAGTCCCTAGCAGAAGCGCAGGACACGAGAAAGCAATATCATGCCACTGTAGAGAAGTTGCGGGCACATGATCACAAACAATACATAATAAAAATGCATGAGGAAGAAGGTAAAACAGGACAGTTGTTGGCATGGCTTATTAAACTTGAGCCCAGAGGTGCACCCATTACTAGGATGCAGGCCCACAATGGCCAACCCATACACTCCCCTACCCTGATCAACCAGGAGTTTTGCAACTATTACAAAAACTTGAAAAGGAGGCGCTGGATACGTACCTGATGCAAATACCCCTAAATCAACTGACTGGAGAGCACCGCAAGGCATTAGAGCTCCCTGTCGCCACCCAAGAAATCTGCGCAGCGATTAAGAGATGGCAACGGGCAAAACAACCGGCTCAGATGGCCTTCCATCTGAATTCTATGCAGCATACCTTGGGACACTGGCCCCCCATCTTGAGCAACTATATGCTGAGTCCAAGAGATCGGGTACCCTCCCAGAAACCACTAGAGACGCAGTTGTCATACCCCTAGCCAAAAGCAGGGAACAGGGAGCGAGAGTCACAGAATTACGCCCCCTCTCCATGCTAAACCTAGATTTCAAAATACTCAGTAAGGTGTTAGCCCTCAGACTCCTCCCACACATGAAGGAATTGATACATGTAGATCAAAACGGGTTTATCCCCACATGCAACACTTCCCACAGCCTTAGGAGGCTTTACCACGTGATGTACCACCCGATTATACAGGAATATAGCAAAGCGATGCTGATGTCGGTGGACCTGGAGAAAGCCTTAAACACGATCCAATGGGATTTCCTGTTTGCAGTAATGCAACGGATGGGCTTGGGAGAGGGCTGGATCAAATGGGTCAGGTTACTATACACGGCCCCAACAGCGAGACTTAGAACAGGCACCACACTTTCACCGCAATACCAGACCCATAGAGGCACCAGGCAGGGGTGTCCCCTTTCTCTTCTCCTGTTTGGTCTAACAATCGAACCACTCGTAGAACAATTCAGGCAGGTAGGGTGTGGCTGGAGGCTGGAGCTAGAAGGTCGAGAGCATATAATTTTGTTATACGCTGACGATATACTCCTTTATTTTAGAGACGGAGTAGTGGGCATCCGTAAAGCCATGGAACAATTACAACATTTTGAATCAGTCTCAGGCCTCCGAGTTAACAAAGCCAAAACGCACGTATTTCCTGTTCGTCGGGGACTGGAGAAGCCTACAGAGCTGCCACCAGATCTGACCTGGTCTCCTGTATCCTTTAAGTACTTAGGAATACAGATATTCCATGCGACGGAAGACTTACGAGATAGTATTCTGAGAGGAGCATTACGCTCCCTGAAAGCTTGTGTACCTTTTTGGAGGTCACTGACACTACCCATTATGGCCCGGATAGCGATCTCTAAAATAGTGATGCTACCAAGGCTGCTATACTACTTTACAAATATGTCAGTATACATATCGGCTTCCTGGTTTAAGCAACTAGATATCCTGCTGCGAGACTTAATTTGGGACGGGAATAGACACAGGGTATCACTAGCAACACTCAGATGCCCAATAGAAGAGGGAGGCCTTGGGGTTCCACATTTTGAATTATATTTCTTAGCGTCGCAGCTGCAGTGGACTACGCTGTGATTAGATGGGGTTAACCAGGATGAAATAAGACAGGCAGGTCAGATAATTCAAATAGACCTCTTGATGGCGAAACTACTTAACCCCACAACGATGATCCCCAAACCGGGAGTACTGTTGGCAACGGCATTAAAATGCTGACCGATGTATGGTAAAAATCCGGGGTACAACTTTGTATCCACCATCATTACCCTTTACAGGATTACCACATGGAGATCCTCTCACATATTTTACCCAAATGCAGCTCTCTGTTTGGACGGAGGCGGGAATACTTACTGTAGAAGACTGCTACCAACAGGGCGCATTGATCCCAATGGAAGACCTAATCCAGCCCAGTTCTTCAGATATGAAGCACTGTCCCGAGCATTTAGAGAATTATGGGGAAGGGAAGGAGTAGAACCTGCAACGCACAGCACTTTACAACTGGTGGTAAATATGGGGGCCACGAAACACTTGGTGACCTGGTTTAACAAGTCTCTTTCTGACATGACCAGAGGTCCACTAACTATATTACGGCGCAGATGGGAGAAAGCCCTCCAAGGAGAGCTATCAGATTTAGAATGGTGGAAAATACTAGCCTCGCCCAAAAAGATCTCAAGAAATACTAGATTAAAATATACTCAATATAACTACGTGCACATGACCTACATGACACCACACAGATTGCAGGTTACCTATGGCAGAGACCCTCGTCGCTGTCCAAGATGTGGGCACATGGACGCAGATTTTGTACATATGATATGGGATTGTCTAAGTCTGCGACCATATTGGTCAGGGATATTGTCCACCTTAGACCTTGCGCTAGGGCGAATTCCCCCACGCACACTTGAGACATGTATCCTGGGGATGTACCCGAGGCCAAACTCCAAGAAAGTAGGTACCAGATTTATAGACTTGGCGTTAGGATTGGCCAAACGGCGAATAGCGATAGACTGGAAAAGAACAACAGGGCCTCTGGTTAAGACATGGAAGGCAGACGTAACACAATGGGCCAGAGCTGAGGAACGAGCATTGATAAGAGAAGAGACCAGAGGGGTTAGGCTCCCTCCAATTGCAGATCTGTGGTCAGAAGTACTAACAATGTGGGAACACCCAGAACAAAATGACAACAATGAGCCACTGATAAACACAAATACAACAGACGACGAAGATAGTGAAGTACCACTAAGCCCAGCCGATGACACGCCAGATAGTTAAAAGGACGGGAAAACTGCACGAGATTAGGAATGCCGGAAACCCGCCAAAAGAAAAACACGCTGGTAAATTGACTCCACCCAGCTAGCAATACCACCCCCAACGCATGTAATCTAGCGGCCCAGACTCACGGAACTGCTAGACACTCCCGACACACTCCCTCCCCAATAGACTCTACATAATACTCCATTCGAAGGTCCTCTCCCCCCTTTTTTTCTTATTTCCTTTTACTTTGTTGTTT
This sequence comes from Calotriton arnoldi, assembly GCA_963921515.1. Classification (NCBI taxonomy): domain Eukaryota; kingdom Metazoa; phylum Chordata; class Amphibia; order Caudata; family Salamandridae; genus Calotriton; species Calotriton arnoldi. The sequence goes on from CAWUFW010004426.1 coordinate 1,252,810, forward strand.
AGTAAAGTTTTGAGGTGTATGTGGATTGAAGAAACAATATTGAAATTTCATGTATGACATTACTGTACCCCCTTAAAGGACAAATGTACTCCTTGAACCTTTGAGATAGGTTAAGATACGTGTACATATACAGAGATGAAGCACCTTTTACCTGTAATAAATGATATGCATAGGATATGAAAACGTCTAAAAAAAATAACAATGAACCGTTAGAAAAGAAAGAGGATATTATAAGGGGGCATTACGAAAATGAAATGTATCGAAATCTATACTGCACTATTCCCAGATAAACTAAAGTTATGTTATTGTACAAAATGGAAATGTTTGTTAAAGATACATAGAAAACACCAATAAAAAGAGGTTTAAAAAAAGAAGTAAGTTATCTGCCCACCTATGGTGAATTACATTTAGTGAAAATTTTACGGGACAATGACTTGAAAGTCGAAAAGACGTGAAAGTGGTCTCTTCAAATTAATCGGAAGTAGACCTGAAAGTATCAAATAAGGAAGGAATATAAGGGCCTCCTTAGAGATATATATATGTGAGGAAGTGAGATCTATACAATGTACTTACTAAGGTTTGAACTTATGTACCCTCTCACCAAGGGCTTGGGCAGTATTCATACAAAATCCTATAAGGAATATATAGAATTTTAACTAGTTATCGTTGTGGAGGCTTAACTGCATGTGAAATAAACTGCAAAACTGTATTATTTGTATTTTCAGTGGTTAGGCTTGTATTTATTCTTAATCGTGTCAATACAAGCTTATTATATATTAATGAAGCCTTATTCACAACATCGATGTATCCAAGATCCTTAAAAGATAAACACTGAGCTTGGATAACCTAATATTCCTTTGGTTGAAGGAGAACTCAAAGTACGTCAAATTAGACCACAAAATCACAGCTATCGAGATGCACAATGGCATGCCGTATGGTATCGATTTCTTTTTTAAATCCACAAATTTGTATTTCGTATGAAACGAGTTGTGACAATGTATGCCATGGTGTGCTGGTCTGCAACACCTTCCCTACTGTACGTAGACTGGTGTTGGAATAGTAAATCTTACTACTCCTAAATCCAGTGCCCTCCAGCGCAAGTCGTTGTAACGACTTGCGTTGTAAAAACTGCGATGTTACATACCGCGATCATTTTGATCGCGTTGTAACATCACATATTTTGCGGGAAACATCCTTTACATCGCGGTGATTACACGCGATGCATTTAGAACGCTGCCATAACAACGCAAGCGTTACATCGACTTGCACTGGAGGGCGCTAAAACCTAAGGAATAGTAAGATTTACTATTCCAACACCTTCCCTACTGTACGTAGACTGGTGTTGGAATAGTAAATCTTACTACTCCTAAATCCAGTGCCTTCCAGCGCAAGTCGTTGTAACGACTTGCGTTGTAAAACTGCGATGTTACATACCGCGATCATTTTGATCGCGTTGTAACATCACATATTCCACATTGCTGGCAGGATCTAGGGTATTGTGTCACATAGTATGAAACATGAGACTCATATTTCTTGTGAGAAAAGTTGTTCTTATGTCCACCGTTGTCTACTGACAATATTCTTACACCGTGTTACTGGTAGTAATAGTATAGCTAACATTGTCATAATCGCAGCGAACTCCACAAACTGCGGACTACAGTCTCTCTGTTATAAAAATGTTGAGTTCATCTAAGTTAGTTCCCTGTAACACGATATAAATACATTGATTAATTCTTAGTCTGTTAGTTAATCTCAAATAGAGCACCGTGGCATCAGTCCAATTGTCAGACTGGTACAGTGTTGAATTGGATGACATGATATTATTAACACTTTCCTCACCGCGTGTTGCTAAAAACACAAATCAAACTTTCTGTAGGAAATTTGGTTACCAAAAAGGCAAGGTGAAGAAGGTAGATTCTATGCATTTATTCTGTCTCCCTCCTTCCCACCTCTCTCATCTGCAGCAGCAGTCCAAGCCTGTGTGTAAACAGACACACACAATGTACAGCATTTGGCATCAGTGTAAGTTTCCCTCTCACACAGCATGGGTACAAGATAGCCGTCAGCAGTGCAATCTAAGATATCCTCACATACAAAACAGGTATCACACCGGCAGCAGCATATAAGCTTATTTCAGGCACAGAATATCCAGAATGAAGTATGGGGGTGGGTGGGCCACAGAAGGAAAGAGCCAGAAGCCAGCTCGAGGTCCTCTTGAACCCTCGAGCCCAAAATGAGCTGAGCTTTCATGTGGCTTCTGCCTGCTGCCCAAGATTTTTCCCTTATAAACCAAGAATGAAGGACAAAGCATTAAACTTTGATATCAAAAAGGAGTGAGAAAGGGATACCAATCTAGCGGCTGAATTACACAATGTGAAACTAGAAAACCTGCAATCAATCCCAGCTCGGCCACTTGACCAAACTGCTTGATCCCAGGCAATTATTTTATGTTATTGTGCCTCTCATTTTTTTCATTAGTGAATAGGAGAAAATCTTGATATATGTGAGAAATGTGTGCTGTACAATAATATCTCTTGTGTGTGACTAAATGCGCTATAATGCTGCTCTGTTTTAGATAAGACCCACATATAAAGTGCACATGACAACTGACTTGCCTCTTATTTCACTAATGGCATGGTGGTTTGGGTGGGAGTGTGGTGGCATGAATGTTTCTAAGTTCATTTTTAAAAACTTCCACTTTTAATAAATGCCTCTCAATACAGTGATGTAATTGGTTGTAATAAGGTGACCAGCTTGTTAAAGAAATATACTTTTTTGAATTTTGAAAACACTTTATCATATTTTTATATCATAGTTGTTGCACGATTTCCATGCCAAATGTCCCCATGGATCAACTCGTGCCTGGGCTCTTACAGCCAAGACGGGTCTTTGGAGCAGAGACAGACCCTTGGCTGGGCTCTCCCTGTTAATTCGGTGCCACGCCCACCTCTACTATAGTACTGAATATAACAGTTGCTCAAGTTCCCCACTCTCAGTATCTCGCTCTGGGGAGCAACATCTTGTTTTCTGTGATTCTGGCCGATTTCCATGGGTCTCAGAAGGATAACTCTTCCTACTTCTGGTTTTAATAAGGAACAATTGTGCATTAGCGACCCCCAAGAAGTTTAATGAATTTTTTCCAGTTCCCGCACTCTGTCCTAAGTAAGTCTATGCTTGTTTACTAACCACCATCGTCTGCCCACCACGCGTCAGGCTGAACGCAGTGATTACTGTGACTGTGTCGTCGCGTGGCGCAGCAGCTTGGACATAACTTCTTCTTTGACCCCTGATTGCGGCAGGCAGCCAGAGCGGGATGGTGCACTCTGTGTTTACAAAAGTGAGCATGCACACTGCTTGGCCAGTGAGTCTGTGTGCAATGAGGCCTTCACTGTGCTCCCGCAGCTGCTTCCGTGGATTCTGCGGCTTGGAGCCTGACTCCTGCAGCTGAGGGAATCGGACTTAGCTAACAGCATGCTGCCAGTGCTGTAAGAGCTCCTGTGGGCCTAGTAGACAGTGGTGCTGCAACAAGTTTCAGACTGGGGGTGCTGCCATCAACGATACATCACTTAACTCATAGGAATTCTGAAAAAGCCAAGCATCACACAGAGAACAAGTGTCACAAATGAACCATGCCATTCAACAGGAGAGTGGTCAGGGTGTAGTGTGCAGCTGGTGGTGTATTTTGGAGCAAACTGTCGCAAATATATTACTAAAGCAAGGAATGGTAGCACATTGTCATCTACAGACAGCACATTTTCCATTGAAAAGAGCACTAAATTTGCATATATATACAGTTTTACTGATAAAACCATATAGCGCACAAACAATGTTTGGACATTGGATTTCAGTGAAAATCTTTCATTTGCGCGTCACTATGTAAAGGGTCTTGATTTGTTTTGATCCTATTAAAATCTTTGTTTCGATCACACTTCAGAATTTGAAAAAAGTGCTTCATTTGCGTTTTTATAGCTGTTTATTTATATTAAATATTTTTTTGTTAGAAGAAAATGACATCCTACAGCCTTTCCTCACACAGCAGCAAGATTGTCACATAGTTCACTTTACACAATCCTCACTCTTTGTAGTAAGAGAAAGAAAAGTAAACACCTGTCTCCATGTTAAAAGAATAAGCAGCATTTGTCAGATGACCTTTGACCTCTGAACGCACAGACAAAACTAAATGTGAAGTCCTCTTTAAAGCTCATTCAAGTTTGGAACTCCAGCATCCCCTATTTCTAGTGCCCAGGTGCTCCCTCAGGATTCAAGGGGCTGTTGAAATTGCGCCCCTCCCACCTCTGGGTCCCGGTGCACTGCACCGGCTGCACCACAGGTAGCTGCAGCCCTGGTAGTAGCAGCCATTCGGATTTTTTTTCTAACAAGGGGAACCATAAAATGTAGGAAAAAAATCCGTCCCTCTCCTACATCGCCCAACCCACCTTCGCCCCCAACCCCACCCACCAGACCCCAAATTCATTGACCACTTGCTAAGAGGGAGGGTGAGCAGTGATCAATAGAGGATTTTGTGTGGTTTAATGGTGGGAATGATGACTCCTACACAGTTATCCCCATTCCCTGGGATTTTAATAGCAATTGGATGGTACTGGGGCAGTAACAGTCACATTGTATGCAGATGAGCAAGAGACAATGGATGGGCATGGGCAGAGATTAGCCGAAAGTACAGAACTAGAGAAAGGAGACTGTATGGGAGAAAGAGCATGAGAGGGAGGCCATGAAAGGAAGCGCAGGAAAGAGATTCCATGAGAGCTCTGGTGGTAGAACCACCCGGTGCAAGATGGATGAGAGGTGAAGGGGATGAACTAAGATGTAGTGAGCTGCGTGGAGAGATGGAAGGGCAGAAGGAGTACCCGAGTGATGCAGGGGCGCGTGCGAAGCATGGAGATAATAAGAGAGAACTGTGGGAGAAGAAAGAGGAACATCAGTGAGCAGATATGAAAACTGGTAAGAGGGGGTGACTGAAGGTGCAACCTGATAGAGGAAGATGGAATCTGGAAGATGGATGTAAGAGAATGTTTGATCTAGAGGTGAAGCAAGGGTAAAATGGAGCAGATACAGAGGTGGCATGACTATAGAGGAAGACAGAGAGAGGCGCCAAAGAGAGAACAATAATTACTAGTTAAAGTTAGAAGTGAAGACTGCAGGGTATTGAGTTGGGAGAACTCAAGACCTGCGTACTCAAGGGAAACAAGAATGGAGGTGATGATAAGAGAAGCAAAGATGGGAGGAAACCTGGGGGAGATGTGGGTGAGCATGGGCCAGGGAGGAATAAATGTGAGAGAAGAGAGTGAGGATAATGGAACTAAGAGACATTCTTTGCACCCAGAAGAGACCAAAGAGGGTGCAAAGAATCTCAGGAGAAAGAGGAGAGAGTAGGATCGTCAGATACAAAGATGACAGAATGAGGGGTGGATGGGAGTGGGAGAATGAAAAAGGGATGGGAGTGGGAGAATGAGAGGTGGATGGGAGTGAGAGAATGAGAGGAGAATGGGAGTGAGAAAATGAGAGGTAGATGGGAGTGACAGAATGAGGGGGAGGAGTGTGAGAATGAGGAAGGGATGGGAGTGGGAGAATGAGAGGGGGATGGGAGTGAGAGAATGAGGGGTGGATGGAAGTGAGAGAATGATAGGTGGATGGGAGTGAGAGAGTGAGAGGTGGGTGGGAGTGAGAGAATGAGGGGAGAAGTGTGGGAATGAGGACGGGATGAGAGTGAGAGAATTAGAGGGGGGTATGAGGGGTGGGTGGGAGTGAGAGAATGAGAGGGGGCGTGAGAATGAGACTGGGATGGGAGTGAGAGAATGAGAGGTGGATGGGACTGAGAGAATGAGGGGTGAATGGGAGTGAGAGAATGAGGGGTGAATGGGAGAAAGAGAATGAGAGGGGGGAGTGTGAGAATGCGAAAGGGATGGGAGTGAGAAAATGAGAGGTGGTTGGGAGTGAGAGAATGAGGGGTAGATGGGAGTGAGAGAATGAGGGGTAGATGGGAGTGAAAGAATGAGAAGGGGAGTGTGAGAATGAGGGGGGATGGGAGTGAGGGAATGAGGGTTGGATAGGAGTGGGAGAATGAGGGGGAGAGAATGAGGGGTGGATGGGAGTGAGGGAATGAGGGTTGGATAGGAGTGGGAGAATGAGGGGGGAGAGAATGAGGGGTGGATGGGAGTGAGGAAGGGATGGGAGTGAGAGAATGAGGGGTGGATGGGAGTGAGAGAATGAGGGGTGGATGGGAGTGAGGGCATGAGGGTTGGATAGGAGTGGGAGAATGAGGGGGGTGAGAATGAGGGTTGATAGGAGTGAGAGAATGAGAGGGGGTGGGAGTGAGAGTGAGAGAATGAGGGGTGGATGGGAGTGAGAGAATGAGGGGGGGGATGAGAATGAGGGTTGATAGGAGTGAGAGAATGAGAGGGGGGTGGGAGTGAGAGAATGACAGGGGGAGTGTCCGAATGAGATAGGGATGGGAGTGGGAGTGACAGAATGAAGGGTGGATGGAAGTGAGAGAATGAGGGGGATGGGAGTGAGAGAATGAGAGGGGGTGTGAGAATGAGGGTTGATGGGAGTGACAGAATGAGGGGGAGGAGTGTGAGAATGAGAGGGGGAGTGTCAGAATGAGAAACGGGTGGGAGTTCGAGAATGGGAGGTGGATGGGAGGGAGAGAATGAGAGGTGGATGCGAGTGAGAGAATGAGGGGTAGATGGGAGTGAAAGAATGAGGGGGAGGAGTGTGAGAATGAGAGGGGGGTGGGGATGGGAGTGAGAGAATGAGAGGGGGATGGGAGTGACAGAATGAGAGGGGGGAGAATGAGAAAGGGATGGGAGTGAGAGAATGAGGAGTGAATGGGAGTGAGAGAATGAGGGGTGAATGGGAGTAAGAGAATGAGAGGGGGGAGTGTGAGAATGCGAAAGGGATAGGAGTGAGAGAATGAGGGTTGATGGGAGTGAGAGAATGAGGGGTAGATGGGAGTGAAAGAATGAGAGGGGGAGTGTGAGAATGAGGGGCGGATGGGAGTGAGAATGAGGGGTGGATGGGAGTGAGAGAATGAGGGGTGGATGGGAGTGGGAGAATGAGGGGGGTGAGAATGAGGGGAGATGGGAGTGAGAGAATGAGGGGTGGATGGGAGTGAGGGAATGAGGGTTGGATAGGAGTGGGAGAATGAGGGGGTGAGAATGAGGGTTGATGGGAGTGAGAGAATGAGAGGGTGGTGAGAGTGGGAGTGAGAGAATGACAGGGGGAGTGTCAGAATGAGATAGGGATGGGAGTGGGAGTGAGAGAATGAAGGGTGGATGGAAGTGAGAGAATGAGGGGTGGATGGGAGTGAGAGAATGAGAGGTGAATGGGAGTGAGAGAATGAGGGGGAGGTGTGTGAGAATGAGAGGGGGGAGTGTCGGAATGAGAAAGGGATGGGAGTTCGAGAATGGGAGGTGGATGGGAGTGAGAGAATGAGAGGTGGATGCGAGTGAGAGAATGAGAGGTGGATGGGAGTGAGAGAATGAGAGGGGGGTGTGAGAATGAGGGTTGATGGAAGTGAGAGAATGAGATGGGGATGGAAGTGAGAGAATGAGATGGGGATGGGAGTGAGAGAATGAGAGGGGGAATGAGAATGAGGGTTGATAGGAGTGAGAGAATGAGAGGGAGGAATGAGAATGAGGGTTGATAGGAGTGAGAGAATGAGAGGGGAAGTGTCAGAATGAGAAAGGGATGGGAGTGAGAGAATGAAGGTTGATGGAAGTGAGAGAATGAGAGGGGGATGGGGATGGGAGTGAGAGAATGAGAATGAGAAGGGGATGGGAGTGAGAGAATGAGAGGGGGTGTGAGAATGAGAATGGGATGGGAGTGAGAGAATGAGGGGTGAATGGGAGTGAGAGAATGAGAGGGGGGGTGTGAAAATGTGAAAGGGATGGGAGTGAGAGAATGAGAAGGGGTATGAGAATGGGGGTTGATGGAAGTGAGAGAATGAGAGGGGGATGGGAGTGAGAGAATGAGAGGTGGATGGGAGTGAGAGAATGAGAGGGGGAGAATGAGAAAGGGATGGGAGTGAGTGAGAGAATGAGGGGTGAATGGGAGTGAGAGAATGAGAGGGGGTTGTGTCAGAATGAGAAAGGGATGGGAGTGAGAGAATGAAGGTTCATGGAAGTGAGAGAATGAGAGGGGGATGGGGATGGGAGTGAGAGAATGAGAAGGGGATGGGAGTGAGAGAATGAGAGGGGGCAGGAGAATGAGAAAAATGTTTGGCTCCAACAGGATTCCAGAGGTGTAGTTAAGAGGTAAACTGGGAGAAAGTATAGAGCAGGACAGGGTGAAGTAGGGAAAGCATGAAAGATAGAGATGAATAGTAGTAGTGAAATACTTTATTCGGCCATAGGCCATTAAAGTCGCCCAATAAAACAATTCAAAGCACGATACATCGATTTCATAAAAAGTACAACAAATAGCATTAAAATATTGCATAAGAATATCCCACTCTCGGCCTAATTGCACAAAAGATAATCCACCAGCGCCAAACATACACAAAACCTAACTGGTCCTCCATGCCTAAAAGTAGCGTGCATGCATATCAGAATACAAGGGGGAGCTTAAGCTAAGTGCAACCACAGACCAGTAAACAGTGGACAGTAAAAGGAAATATTCGAATAAATTCATTAATAACATATTAACATGCAAGGATAAAATTCATGTATCATTTGGATAAAATTTAAATCCATACACATTACATAAGCTGGCAGATAGCGACAATGGCCTCACACTGCAGCACGGATGCAGACGCGAACCATGCACAGTCCCGCGGGGCAACTGTAACAGATAAGGAGCAAGTGCTCTCTTGCTCAAGCGATAGGCCTAGATGCAGTGGCAGCTGCTCCGCTGAGGCGGAGGAACGTCGCCCCACTGCTTTTCAGCAGTATAAATAAATAAAAATAAAATGATAACTCTAAGTTATTATCATTTTAGTTTTTCCTTGTTGCGGCAGCTTTGCAGGCGGGGGGCTGCTCTGCTGACAGAGCAGGGGAGGAATGGTTTTCACTCCCTAAATGCGCATGAATATTTAGCCGGCCGTCTAGGGCCGGCCAAACAGTCATGAGCACTTTGCATGTTCTCCACCCAGGCTGCATTACAGCCTAGGTGGCGAACTTGCCCAGGCCCCCAGTACCCGTCTGAGCACCGAACCATGGTGCTCACACCAATCATAACGCTGCATTGCAGCGTTGTGATTTGCTCAGGGAAGCCTGGATGCTTCCTGGGTGCACTGTTCCTGTTCCGGAAGAGATGACAGTGGAAAGAGCGGTGAGACGCGGCGAGGAGGTATGTTTTTTTTTTTCTTTACCCCCTTTCCCTCCCTCCGCTCTCCACCCTCCCACCCCGGATCTGTGCCAGCCGCCACTGTCTAGTTGCATCCTGATCCCTCCCATTTCCAGGATATCTATGGTGCAAAACTCTAGTGTTAAAAGTGGAAGGTCAAGTCGCTTCCTGATCACAGCCCCTGGCAGTAGGAATCTTCTTACACAGAACACGGTTTACTCATGTCAGAGCTCAAGATTAAAAAAACAAGTAGAAAATGATGGCACCCCGGACTCTGACAGTGGTTTCAGCCATTTTGCCCGCTCTGCGGAATACAGTGAGCAGCAAAACAAGATATGTTCTATGGTCTCTACCCTGCCCAGACATGTAGAGCATGATCACGTCTCACTCGCCTCGGGGCTCGTCGTGTTCCACCTATGTGCGCAACTGTTCATGCTGAATTTGGTAAAATGCGTCTTTGCCCACAGCGGATAGAGATGAGTATGACAGACAAAGATGGAGGTGAGAGTATGATGGAAAAAGAGGGTGGTAACAAAACAACCACCATGGAAGCGAGAGGGAAACTGAAGCAGAGTTGTAAGAGGTGGAGATGAGGAAAGAAAGAGAAACGGTGAAAGAAAGAGACGGGTTGATAGGGTAAAATAGAACATGTATGTCTATTATATTTATTTTGCACTAAATGTAGGGTTTTTAACTTTAGTCGTGTACTACCTGCAATGTCACCAGGGTCAAAGGTCATGTGAAATCACTTCTTGAGTAGATATCAAAGGTCATATGATGTCACTTACTGTGATGTCATTTGGATCAAGTGATGTGTGATGTCACTATTGCTGCGGGTGGCATTTGGGGGAATCAATGTCCATGTTGCTAGTTTTGATTCTGTAATGTCCTTTTGACCAAGCACAGCAAATAATAAAGCGGGCACAGCGGCTCACACACAGGGGTTTGCTCAGTAAGTGACTCCCATCCCTCAAGACAGATTGATATCACAATGATTTCTCACCCAACACTCCTGCTCCCACCCCCACCCCCATGGCACTTGTGATCTGGTCCCTAACTCCTAAAGTGCTAGCCACTGGACTAACACAAATCCCTGGCTCTGCTGGAAAGGTATTTTGTTGGGTCTAACAGGAGAACTTTCTCCAGCATTATGTATAACTTTGCAAAATCTGTAACCGGGTAAACAAGACCATTAAAAATTGCAAAGAAGCCTCCAGCACTCTCTAAACCCAATGCACCGTGGCAAACAATTACCACCAAATCACGGGCACAAGGCTGGTGGCTGCAGAGTGCCACTTTAGAATGGAGTCAGGCAATGAATCAGCCTGTTTGTCTGGTGTATTGGATTTCCTTGTGTGATAATCTGAGTCAGTGGTTCCCAATTTGCCTCTTGGTCCTGGGGGGCCTTTTTCTGCATTATGCTTGTGCTCAGGATTCATCACCACACACACGTGAGGAAACAGGTGCAGACTGGACTATAGGGCAATCAGGCAGTGCCCGATGGGCTGGTATGACAGGTCAGTGTGGCTGTTTTTTTGCCCAGTGGTGGGCCTGTTTTATGGTCTCAATCAACAATCAGCAGGTGGATAGGCACTACAGGCGCACTCCTCTATGTGTCCCAATTTATATGTAGAATTATTAATCGATAAATAGTGCACTAAAGGAGAGAAAAGAGGCCACCAAACACTTTAAGCGAAACCACAAGGATTCCATTAATTAATTAACAAAAGACCCCCCCACCCCCGAGCATCCCAAGTTATACAAAGTTCAATAGTCAAGTCCAGTCAAGATGCAAACTTCTTTATTTCAGTCTCCATAATGAATCAAAGGGGGCTTTTTCAGTTTCACTAGCCCTCACAGTTCCATAAACACATTAAGGCAATACATGTTTCGTCGTTATGGCAGGTAAGCCTTTGACTTCCTCAGGGCTCATTCCAAAGTAATATCCATCCAGCTATCACTTCTAGTTTTAAAGGTAAATATTCATCCCTCAGTATTTCTCATAGAGCAAACGTAATTATTTCAATAAGTCCATAGGGTTTACGAGAAAGGAGATCTCCAACTCAGACCGCGACTGTACTTGGCACGCGAACTGTGAGGGCTTGTGAAACTGAAGAGGCCCCTCTGGATTCATTCTGTAGACTGAAATAAAGAAGTTTAAATCTTGACTGGATTGTTTTATGATCTGCTGTGCCGGTTTTTACAGTTGATTTCCCTGATATTTAATAGGAACATTGCTTGCAGCAGGAATGTATCCATGTAGTCTCCTATACCTTGCAAAACAATTAAACAGCGTGTCGTTATAAGTTGAAAACGGCCCCAATTTGCAAACATGGACCCCTTTGTGGGTCGAAGCCTACCAGACAGAAAAGCTGTCTGGCTTGAAAACGCTTCTTGGGGACATTCGGAAAGCTTTGCTGAGAATGCATTCTGCCCATTGCTTACCATTGGATTTATGTTCTATAACTCGCAGTTGCTTGTTTTCTATTTGCTGGCTTTATTTGTTTTAGGATGTCCAGTATGCTCACGGAGCATAGCCTGTTTAGTGTATTCTTCCACAATCGCTTGCTTTCTGTAAACAGGTCTTTACATTTTGTTCTTATCTAGTCATATTTGCTGCGCATTCTAAGACAGAGGTCAAATGTCGGGCTCTGTCTTCCGAGGGAGCTTGGTGTTTACTTTTCTTTCTCTGACTTCAAAGTGAGAGGATTTATGTGACAGTCGTGTGGGGTACTGGGGAGGTGCTGGATGATGGCTGTACAATGTTATTGTTTTCTAGCACGCAACAAATTTATAATGTCTGTAATTAACTGTTCAAATATTACAGAATATATCAGAATTAGGAAAGCATTAATGAAGCACTTTTTTGTACTTCTGAAGTGTGGTGGAACTAAATATTGGGATAACCAACAGTGGGATAGAATGGGCCTCCTGGCTACTACTGTGAGGTTTCTTTGTTGTCATTCTGCCCTCTCACCTGGAGCTTGTGTCTTACTAATTTTCTTGCCGCTAGACCCTTGCTACCCCAGATTTCCAGATATTTTAACTTATATGTATGTAACTAGGCTCACCTGTTTCCTATCTTGTGCTGACTTCTTGTGTACCTTGTGTACATGTTACCCCCTCCTTACGCCAGTGTGGCACAGTGATCTTTAAATAACTTGTTTGTTAATCTTTCTTTCATATCTCATTTGCTACAGCAGCTTTTTCATTTAACAGTGTCTAAAAGTAGGCGCAGGTATCACCTATGCGAGTAGTACTCACTTTATCAGCACGGAGTAGATTAACAGCTGAGCTGGCCCTGTTTTGTTTGGTGAATGTGACCTGTAAATTGCACACTGATGACATCAGCAGTCTCTTAACCCACTGAGCTATCTCACCGGTAGTGAGAGACAGTAAACATGAGGGAGAGACAGGGAAAGACTGCAGCACTAACCCCTTGCTAGTGGAATTAAATGGTTTGGAATCTCTGTGGTCTGCTGGTGAGGAAGGCGGCCAGCAGGGCCTGCCTGAACATGTTTAGAGGTGGGTTTCTTCACCACAATCCTAAATATTGCAGTACGTGTTAGTAGGCCGGGCCTCGAGGACTAGGACAGAGCAGCCAGATGCTCAAAGGCTGGAGGTAGCAGCAAGTAAGTGGTGCAGCACACATCTGGAGCATCTGGGCTGCCATTTGTGATCCCTTTCTCCCCAAGTGGTCACTTCCTTCCCTTGTCCCCACCTACTTCCTATCTCCACCTTGGGAGGTGACGACCACAGGTTTCCCCCACAGCCATGGTGCCCCACTTTATAAGCATTGCGGACATGAGATCTCCTTCCACTTGAAGTGAGTCCATGTAGCTTTGCTGCTGGCTGTTCCAGGTTTTGCTTCATCTCAGATTGATTCGACGAGACAGGCGGGCTTCTTTTTGGACCTTGTCGAGCACCTGATGCTTGTGATCGGGTCCGTGCCACTGTCGCATCACTTGGGTGCCCCTTGTGCATGCTGATGTCATCTTCAAAGGAGGAGAAGTGTTGTATTTCTGCCATTACTTGGCTGACATGTCGATCTGACTGATGGTATCTTTTAAAGTGGGAGATGTTTCTAGTCACTTGCCTCTTTCTGTCTCCAGCCGCTATCATTGCCAGTTTCCGACTGATCACCTGCAGTGGTTGGCTCAGGTACCTGGCATCTGATGTTCTTTGCTGCTCCTCTGTGACTAGCACCCAGTCCCCTACATCCAAGGCCAGTTCTTGGCCCACCTTCGATGGACATTTATGGGGTAGCCCACAACAATGTATGATCCCCCAAGGACTGATTTATGATTTACAATGTGCAGGCGGTCCATTTGATAATCTTGCATGTTTTGGTGCATATTAACGACCGAAACCCTTGTGACGACTTATGAACCAGCATGGAAAGAGTATGCTAAGAATATGCTAATAAACTGCGCTGTTTACACACCAAAGAAAGCTTGTGGTATCTTTCTTATCGAGGCGGGAGGGTGTGAACGGCCGTTTGGGTGGGTTGGACCCTAGCATGACTGTGGACGGGCATGCTCCGGTGAGGCTGTGTGGGGTGTTATGGTATGCCCCGAGGATGGTGTCAAGTGCGTGGATCCACGTTTGCTGTAACAAAGGGGAAGTGTACGGTGGCCCTGATGCCCACTGCCTGCTCTCCCCGGTGGTCCTTTCTCAATGTCCATGGAAGACCCTGTCCTAGGAGACCGAGGTCACAATCCTGGCCCTTTGTGAAGAGATGGGGCTCTCCGTCCCAAGCTCGCCTCCATCCCTGCATTCACAGCTGTTCCTCGAATGACTCTGAGATCAAGAATATTGCTGGGGCTTAAGAAGGACAGCGCTTGGTACCAGCTTGATAGGGATGGCGCAGGGCAGAGGTTTGGTTGGACCACAGATGATGCACAAACATAGTGTTGTGATGTAATTGTAATTGCATTTATATAGCGCTTACTACCCAGACGAGGCATCGAAGTGCTTTTCGGCGAGTAGCACGCTATTCCGGAACCCAAAAGGGATTATTGGTGAATTAGTGTAGTGAAATAAAAAAATTCATTTGAGCGGTGGACATGAGTCTGTTATTTGGATTGAAAAAGGATAGTGGAGGAATAGAAGAGTGAAGAGTCTGCATTTATATAGCGCTTGGTACCCCTGATGAGGCATCAAAGCGCTTTTCGGCAAGTAACACAGTACTCTGGAACCTAAACAGGATTAGTTGTGAATTGGTATAGGGAAATATGAAATTAATTTGAAAGGTGGACATGTTAGTCTGTTAGTTGGATTGAAAAGGATAGTGGAGGGATAGAAGAGGAAAGGGTCTAGAAAGGGTTTATTTGGAGATAATAGCAGCAGGAGGAGGTTTGGGATGAGTAGAGGGGAGGGGGGAAGAGCCAGAGGGAAGGGTTTAGAGAGGCTTGTTTGGGAGATCTGAATAGTAAAAGAGGTTTGAGATGATGCAAGGGAGGGGTAAAGGAAGGAAGAGTCTAGAAATTGTTATTTTGAAGAGAATGTGACCCAACACATAATACCTCTGGCCCCAAAGCCCTTGTTGCAAACAATGACAGCCCAGGAACTCAGATTAGAAACAGAAAGTGTCACAGAGTGTAGAAATAGCTTTTCTTATGGGTGTCATTAAATTGTGTAATAGTGATGTCTACTGTTTAGAGTGCTTAGAAACAGCAGAAGTGCGGCGTGAAGCGCTATATAATAACACGTTATTTGTAATACAGAAGCCTTTTGCTTCCTGCCCTTTCTGTACTGCAAGTAATGACTTTCCCCAGGTACAGAGAAGCACCCCCTTGACGGAGCCCCAATGGTGCCTGAAATACCCCCATACTGCAGAAAAACACATTAGGAGCCCCATGGGGGCCCTAATAACCTTCCACTGGTAGCCCCAGTCGAATGATTTACCCCACCTTATGAAAAGCGGCATTTTGCTGGCCCTCCCCCTTGTTTGAGGGTCAGTGTGGCACTCACCCACCTGCTGGTTTCGTCCATGGCAGCGGTCCAGTACTCACATCTCCTTTACCTGGCCCTGGGGAGGGGCACTCTGTCCAGTGTCCTCCTGGCACAATCGGGGCCCACTCTCTGTGTCAGAGTATGGTGCCCGCAGAACCTCTTCGGTTTGCAGCAGCCACTAATGTTGCTGTCATGAAGATTTTCACTGGAACATATCTGGAAATTCCTGAAGCACATTTTAGATACTTATGTGCAAAGTCAAGTCCAAAACATATTCAAGTGTACTTTGGAGATGGACGCCGGCGAAAGATGTCCGGTGTGAGTGTGAGATGCCACGACCGCTTCTGATTTAATACAGAGCAAATGTCCTTGACATTGGATCGCAGCCGGTCCTAAAACATGTTGTAGGCACCTCAGAGAACAGTAGGTGTTGCAAGCGCCGTCTGTGCTTTCTTCTTACAGGCGCGTATTCGGCGTCAGTGCAGCCTGAGGGCGGATTTGCCACAGTTTTACGTATGGTAACCGGGCGTGGGCATGGGTGCTCAGGAAGTGTTCATTGAGAATGTTGGGACACCCACAAAATCAGACCGTTGTGAGTTTTCATAAACATTTTCAATGGCTTTTCACGTCCGTATTTGGCCCCAAACACCAGTGAGTGTGGAAAAGTTTCCCAAACACCAACATATGTTCTGGGTTTGTTGGGAAAGGAAGGCAAAAATATGGAAGTGCATTTTACCCCTCCCCTATGGCGGGAGGTGAGTGGCCTGCAGAGAACCGTCAAGGCATATCACCCGGGTTTACACAATTTTAAACATACTCATTGACACGTTGCAATCCATAACAATGTGGAAATCTATGCAGTAGAGTAGATAATATATATATATATATATATATGCACCTTGGTGTGCTTTTGCAAAGCAAACACAAATATGTGTCATGTCCCTAAGGTATAATCTTGAGCACTCTGCCTATCAAACAATGCACTCTACTGCAAATGTATTCATAATTTCTTAGCACTGATGCTACCCCGTTGAACTGTCAATTGTTGTACTCTGATTTATGAATGACGAATTTAGCGCCTTGACGCCTTCGGGTGAAAGTTTTTGCGCTCTATAAATTTCTTTTTCATTTCATTTCATTTCAATATTTTATATCTGTTTCGTATACAATATACAGCGCCCTGAAACCCGCACGGGCTAAGTCCGTGCTTTATAGCGAGTATAAATAAACAAAGAGCTGCAGGTGTAGGTCTCTGGTGAAGAGATGTGTTACATTGTAGGTGTCAGGCTCGAAATTCGCTCTCATCCTTTTACTTTCCGAGCATCTCAGGGAAGAGCAGAGAAGCCAGGCACACATCTAGGCCATCAATAAAGCATCTTTGAGTTCATAGAGGCAATAATTATAGCCAATGCTTAATTTGTGCCGGTGCTTGCAGGTGGTGGGCACTAGCGCTCATTTTTGAGGACAAGGACTTATTTTTCAGCAGCAGACGTTGACTCAGAGCAAGAAAGACAAGCATTTGCAATGCAATAGGTCTCGCATTTACACGAGTTTAAGCTATTGGCATTGTAAATGACAATGCCTTTTATTTATGTTTTAAAAACCAAAACATAAATAAAAGGCATTGTCATTTACAATGCTAATAGCTCCAACTCGCGTAAATGCGAGACCTATTGCATTGCAAATGCTTGTTACATTTCTGCTTGTCCTTATGGTAACTTCCGGTGATTGCGGAAGCAGTCATTATTTTAGAAGTAGACTTGATTGTGTCAGTTACAATAATCCTATAACCAATATGTAGGGTAACGCCGGTGATTTAGACCACTGTACTAATATACTTAAAGTGCAAAGGTCAGATTTCAGTTTATTGCCACAGTAGCGAGAAACGTTATACTGCCTTGGGGATCAAATGCTTTACATAGGGAGACAACTCTCCCGAAAGCCAGGGGTATCTGCAATCTCACATGCATCTCACTGCAGAGGTGTAACCCCTCGCATCCTGATTTTTAAAAAAATTATCTTAATAAAAGAAATGTACATGAAATTATGCCATGGCATCAACCAGATAATATGCGGGGGGGGCTCCTCGGAATCTTGTTCCTGGAGCAGAAACATAGAAATATATCTGTCGCCCCCTTCTAACATGGGACCTTCCTCACAAAATGGGGCTTCAACTCATAGCGCCTCGATGCCATGAACTTTATGCTACCAAGAAACCCAAAATATCGTCCGGCCATTGCAGCCAATAACAGGGGCGGGAAAGAGTACGAGGGGCGAGTATGAGGGAAAGAGAGCATGGTAGAGATAGGGGGATGGGAAGAGATGAGAAGGGGCGCGAGAGTGTGAGAGAGGGTCGATGCCCTGGAGAGGCGGCTCGGACGCCCGTTGGAGACAGCAGGGCCCTCACTCTGGCCGGTAGGGGGAGACCAGGCCCTTTCTAGAAGTGAACTCCTCGGGTAAACACAAACGACGACACTCGCAAGTGCAGGTCTCTGCAAGGACTGACGTGTGCACACAGAGACACGAGGACAGTGCAGGAGCGGTCTTGTTAAATACTGAAATAATAATTACTGAGCACTTACTGATTCATACAAATGTTTGATCCTTTCCTAGTTTTCTCCGAGACCCCCTCCGCCTTCTCTCGGCGGTGCGCTCGCGAGCCCGAAGCTGTGCAGAGCCACTAGGCCGGAGACAGCAGGCATGCCAGAAATAGAGAGCCGCCAACTGCACGGGAGCAGCGATCCCCCGGCAAAAAGCGACCAGGAGAGCATGGCGCCTCCCCTGAAGCCCAGGAAGAAGCGGACCAGCTTGTTTGGATTTCCCAAAATCGTGAAGACGCAGCTCCGCAAAATAAGTGGTGTGTTCAGCTCTTTGACGAGACGCCGTGCGTGTGCACATCGCGTGTCTGTACGCGTGCACATCTCCTCAGCAAAACAGACGTGTCTGTGCGCGTGCACATGGGCTGTCCCCCTTCCGAAAGTAAACCGACGACAATACTCTCGCCAGGCGAGCAGCTGCGCTGCGTCGCCAGGCGAGACCTAAAAAAGGAAAATGGGGTTAAGGGCGATGAAGAGACATACAAGAGACAGTACCAAAAGCAGGAATGGAAACAACCTGCAACCGTTAGATAAAGAGGCAGGAAGTGGAGGGTGATGGAAGGAAGAGGCAGAGGGTGGAATAAAGACGAAGCAGCCTCGGGATTTGGCAAACCCAGCATTTGTCAGCACCTGCGGCAGGCTCCTAAGAAAAACTGTGGGCCCAGCACTTATTTTTTTAACAAATTAACCACTGCCTATAAGCACTAAGACAACAGTAAATGATGCAAAGGAACTTCAAAGGGTGAACTGGCCAACCTCTGTAGCCAAGGTTTCCAGCCACCTTCCCTTGGTGATGGCTGGCATCCCTCTGCCTGGCCTGGATTATCCAGCAGTGATTCAGTCACCTCCTGAAGTGAGGGCGCTGTGAGCGGGAATCCAGGCGTCACCTCCCATAGGCGTAACAAAGAGTTTCCTTCTATAAATATAAATACTCTCGGTTACCATGTGACTAAGGGCATGAACATGTGTTCAGTGGCAGGAAGGCCCAGTCAAAATAAGAAAAAGCCCATCTGGTAATGTGCTTCACCGTGATCTGTCACAGGAGACATGGAAGTGTTGTAGGTGTGTATCGCTAGGCGGCCGCAGTCAACAGCCTGGGTGGTTAGTGAGTATTATGGGAGCAAGGAAGCTGTCTGAGGGACTGACCCACAAAGAAATATCAAATAAACCAGTCACAGGTGTATGTTTACAACTTATAAACTATGGGCCAGATGTATGACCGTTTTTAGCGGTCGCAAATGTAAAATCGGGCTGTAGTATGTACAAACCCTATTTTGCAAGTCAGTAACCAATTACCGACTCGCAAAATAGGGTTTGCAAGTTGCTATTAGGAAGGGGCGTGCCAAGGGCGTCCCTACCTAATAGCGAGTCACACTGGTATGTACGATTGTTTTGCGACCGCAAATGTGATTGCAAAACAGTTGCAGTTACCACCTACTTCAAGTAGGTGGTGAGCCAGTCGCAAATGGGAAGGAGTCCCCTGGGGACCCCTCCCACTTTGTAAATGTATGCAAAAATATTTTTGAAGAGCAGGTAGTGGTTGCACGGACCACTGCCTGCCCTTAAAGAAATTAAAACCAAACTTTTCATTTTTTTCCTTTAAATGCATCCCGTTTTTCTTGCAGGAAAACGGGCTGCATTTGGGAAACAAAAAGTTGCTTTATTTAAAAAGCAAACACAGACATGGTAGTCTCCTGTCCCCAGCAGGCCACAATCCCTGTGATAGTAACCCATTCCCAATGGGTCACAAATAGCTACTTGCCTCATGAATATTAATGAGGCAGGTCATTTGCGACCCCCTTGGTATTTGCTAAATGTGTCTGAGACACATTAGTACATTCCGTTTTGTGAGTCGCAAATTGCAAATCGCAAAAAATCGCAATTTGTGACCCGCGAAACCGAATGGTCGTACAACTGACCCAATATCTTATCAATATAACGCATTTGAAACACACTCACTCTCTGCTCTGACCTCAGAGCAGTGAAAAATGAGCTTGGATTTCACTGGTCTTCCATCAGAGCCGTGAAAAAGACAGTTCAGAAGGCGGTCCTTAGGTGCATGCAGATCTGCCGCCATCCCTGGTTCTCCAGCGACCATGGTGGTATGCCATCTCTCCTGCCTTTCCCACCTCCATCAGTTCTCTGCAGACACAAGGTTCAGCTGTAAAGAGAGTGAGACTGTGTGTTACCGCCAACATGAGGCTCCCCTGCCTACACTGGGACCGTACAGAACACAGCAGACAGGGAGACAGGGGTGTTACTCCAGGCTGTGGAGTCTCCTTCGGAGCCAAAGTCGACACAGCTCCCTCCGTACTGACAGCACCGCCGCCATTACAGCGCCTACTCTAGGCACTTTCATTGAGAATAGACCGCATGGCCCTCGATGTGGGAGGGGAGTCTCAGAAGGAGGTGGGCGAGGGTGACGGGGCACCTCGTGGGACTCTTTGTGAGGAGAGGGGGCTGTTGATGGTTGGGGAGAAGGGCTGAACGCCGGGCTGTTGGCTTTGTTTTGGGTGGCGTCCGCAGGGATGGGGAGAGAATGGCAGGACATAAGGTGTTCCTTTCAAGGAATCCCATTGGGGCATGTCAGCAGGACACCAGTCTTTTTTGAAGTATATGATGTGGGCTGAGGGAGAAGGAAAAGGGTAAATAAGGGTGTGCCGTGCTTGTCTCACCCATGGCCCCTCCATCTCCTACGAGATTAGATTATGGGGTGACAGGTGTTCATGAAGGGGCATACAAATGATAAAACTGCAGATGGGCAGCTGTCAACAATCGGGCATGCTCCACCTCATGTTCTAAGCGATAGCATTAATCCCTCGAGTTTCTTTCTTGTAGTTCTGATGTCACTTGGAATGCTTCAGTGAAAAACATCTCCATTGTTTACAGCTTCCAACCCATAATTATTTTTGATTCTTCCATGAAATAACAGTAACGGACTCAAATTCATAGCTTACCTTTGTTTTGAGCGAAACATGTTTCAGCTGCCACGGCATATCAATCTTTTGCTGCTATGGCAAGGTTTACAAATGTGATATGCAGGGCTTGGAAGTGTCGCTAAGTTCAATGGTAGGACCAGAACCCTTGACGAAGGTCGGTCCCCCTCCTATTCCGCCCTATGGGGCCGTTAGAAGCCCAGTATACAGACATCCACCAAAACCTTTGGAGAAGCACGAATGAGTGCGTGTATTCCCCGCCTTTAGATGAGTGTACATGCCAGTGTAGGATAGTAAATTGCGGGATCTGTCTTAAATCTTTATGATCCTGACGAAGGCCATTGGACCCTGTCAGGTCTGAGATGGCTGAAACATGTGGACCACAACCGTCTTCTTGCTCGGGGGGTACTAATTCTGCCCTTTTTAGCAATCTTTTTTCTTTTTAATCCTACCTTAGTACCAGCCCAAGATTAAAAGATTTTTCAGAAGCTCCCTGAGGGCATTTTAAAAGTACCACAGATCCCCAGTAGGACATCCATCCTTAGAAGTGCCCCCCCCCCCTATTTGTGTGGAGGTTGAGCCCATCCAAGCACATTAGGTGCTTTGGATGTGGACTCAATGATAAAGCAGGGCACAGGGGGAACCCAGGTGGGTGAGAGTCCCTAAATGTTTTTTTTAAGGATTCCTTTGGGTTAGGAACGATAACTAGTGATCCCCCCCTTTGATTACTTAGTACTTTTGATTTGGAAGTTGAGTGGTGTCACTCCCCAGACTTCTTGATTCATGTTTACAAATGAACACTAAAACTAAATTGGAATTTATGCTACACACTTTATTTGTGCTATCTGCAGCAATGAAATGGATCACTGATGGAAAGTTACAAGGGATCAATTACCGATGCGCCTTCTAAGGCTTTATCTTGTA
The DNA here is from genome assembly GCA_963921515.1 of Calotriton arnoldi. Classification (NCBI taxonomy): domain Eukaryota; kingdom Metazoa; phylum Chordata; class Amphibia; order Caudata; family Salamandridae; genus Calotriton; species Calotriton arnoldi. The sequence goes on from CAWUFW010004426.1 coordinate 1,274,525, forward strand.
GTTTGTTGTGATTAACTGAGGAGGAAGATAACCGCAGGCCAGTGAGGTATCCAGAATCCAATACTTCTTACCTAGGTTTTCGCTATAAAATACCATTACATATATGCCATCCCATGACGTATCACAACAGTGTGTGGGTTCGAGCGCAGAGAAGACGCGAGCGCCTGAAGTGTGTACGAGCCACCTCACACAAGGGTTGCACAGAACAGCGGAGCCAGAATGCGTGAATCAGGGTTTCATTTACAGAAGCACTTAACAGTTCTTGTGCACCTAACTTTCACTTAGGTGTGCAAAAGTTCCTGCGATTCACTTCTGAAAGGTGCGGATTTACAAAAGTATTTACACATCTAATTTTAACTCAAGCGCGCGAGTGACATAACTTACTCGCTTTTGATATTCACAGAACTTGAATTTACATTTGTTAAGGGATTTCCTCAAATGTAATATTACACCAGTGCTTTAAATAAGCAGGTAATACCAGGTGCTCAGTACCTGCACTTCTTTAATAGGGAAAGGATAGTACAGGCATTCCTCAGCACTGCTCCAATGCTTTTAGTGGGAGAGTACCGGCACTTCTCAGCAGCAGACATGCACTCTGTGGCAAGGAGTGCCTGCACTTCTATATTTCCATTTGATGCACTGTTTTACACCAGTATGCCCCTCTGATACGGTTCACAAATTATTGGCAGGCACATCCCTTTCCTATGAATGCTCTGAAATGTATTCCTACAAAGACATGTCTTAAGGCGAGTTTTCGATCTTGACGGACGGGTTATTCGGTCACAAAGCTGATGGATAACTCGTCCGCCAAAATATAAATCCCATTATATCCTATGGGATTTATATATCGGCGGATGGGATATCGGTCACCGTTGTGACGGAGTAACCCGTCTGCCAAGATCTAAATCAGGCCCTAAGTCCCTATTCAGGGTAGAAATTGGAATTGAATCCCCCCAAAATTTACAGAAATAATCTTTGCATCATGGAGAAACAAAGTTTTAAAATAAAAGTGTGCTTTCATGTTGTATTTACAAATGCATAAATGTACTTGTGTGATGTCTAAATGTTTACGGTTGTGAGTACTCTGGGGAAGATGAAACAGTCTTAGGGGCTTATTTACGAGCCCCCTGTGCAGCTGGAGCGTCACTTTTTGTGACGTTCCGACGGCGCGGATTACAAATCATATCTATGAGGCGGTGCAAAGCCTCTATGCGTGGCTTTGGATGGCCTCATATGAAGTACGAAAAGGCAGCGTAAAGTGCTGCGTTGCCTTACCCTGCGCTTTGTCCATGGACATTGGGGTGGGTTTTTCCAAGCAACCCCCATGGATTTTGATGCTGCCCTCGATCTACAAGATCATGTAAGCCTGGGGAAGCGTCAAATCCTTACGCCTCCCAAGATGAGGCATAACAAGGAGAAAGTTCTTTATTTCTCCTCGTTGTTTCCTCTTTCTATGTCTGCTGCATTCTGCAGCAGACATAGAAAGAGAAAAACGCCTCTTAGGATTGTTTCTGTGCAGGAAGGTGTCCCTTCCTGCAACAAAACAATCTGACCGACAACAGAGGCACCCTTGCACCAAGGTGCAAGGGTGCCTGCGTTGGCGCTAGGCAGCCGAAACGACACCAGTGCAGGAAGAAAGGACAGGAATGCACTGTATTGCATAAATACGGTGCATTCCTGCCCTTTTACTTTGGCGTAGGGCAGCGCAGCAAGGTGCCTTTCTGCGCTGCCCTATGCCAAAATCTCATAATTGAGGGCCTAAGAGCTGATATGACTCTGACACCTCAGGTTAGGGCTGTTGTAAGAAACTGCTGCACAAGTGAGGCCTAGTGTCCAACGTCCTTTCTTAGACCATGACGCTGCTATGAACGGTGTAGGTGTTAACTTCAGCACAAGTACTCAAATAGTGCAAGTGAGGACATTCACATAACTGGAAGAGGTCTACCTAGTATTAATTCAATATATTTAATGGTGAGGAACTTAGGTGTTCGTAAGGGGTCAATACAGAGCTCTCGTGATGAGGGTAAGAACAAGTAAGCAGGTCGGTTCTGAGATTCTTGATGGATTGTCATCAAAAGGAGGAGTCGGCGGTGTGGTTAGGAGTTTGATCTAGAACTTTAGTGGGTTGAGAGCAACGTTCTAATTTCTTGTTTGTTCCTTCTGAGACTTCTCGATCCCACGCCGTACGAACCACGTGGCGCGGTGGTGTTGGGGATGTGGACCTTATTTTCAGGGGCTCTTCGATTTTTCAACTGAATACTTCGTATGATATGCACCAGGACTTAGTAAAACTTGAATTTATTTGTGGCTGGTGGTGGTATTGGTGGTGGTGGTATTGGTGGTGGTGGTGGTATTGGTGGTGGTAGTGGTATTGGTGGTGGTATTGGTAGAGCAAAGAGACTTGAGTGGAATTGTTCAGATCCCCCCAAACCCTCACAGGTCTTGACATAGGCTCTGCTGTGCGTAGTAAAATGTAAAGTAGAATTTACAGACTAGCCTGTTCGGAACAGCAACAAAGGTCAGGCCAAAAGACTCTTAATATTTGTATCTGCAGATATTCTTGTCTGTCTTCTGCGATGAAAGCAAGAATTAACATCTATCACCTTTGAAATAACATCAGCATGCTTCCTAGAACACAGACTCTCATATATATATATATATATATATATATATATATATATATATATATATATATATATATATATATATATACACGTTAATACATTTTATTTCTCTTTTTAATACTTTAACAAACAAGGGCTTTCTGGGAGTTGTAGTCTTGGTTTGCTTCATCTGAACCTATTAGAGTAATGCACCCGATAGCAATGATTTCTAAAGGAAAAATAAAAGTGGTGTTGTGGTTACATGGAGCAATCTAGTCACCGTCTTCAAGAGGACCTAGTTTGCAAGTTCTGCCTTGCTTCAAGTCGTGAAGCCGAGAGTGTGACAAGAAAATGAGTGTTCCATGTTAGGGGTTGCTATTATTATTAGTGCAACCGGTTTTATTCCTTTCATCAGAATGTCTATCTTGATGATCATTTGCTACATTTGAAATATAGTACTTAGGGCCTTATTTAAAGTTTGCCAGAGTGGAACATCAGCCACAAATTAGCAGATGTCCCATCCACCATTCTTACAGAGCCATTGACATCAACGCACTCTTAATGGGGGACCCAGGACGTCCCCTGATTTTTGCAGACGTCTCGCATCTACCAAGTCAAGTCCTGAAAGTCTCCACAGTGACAAGAAAACTGGTCTTTTCATGTTGGGAAGACTCCAAGTGGAGGATCCATGGGATTACCAAGGGATCCCATGTTCTAGCCTGGGTTCTCCTTTGTTGTCTATAAATGTAATTCAGTTGGTTCTGGCTGCTACCTTCACCGGGCTGTTACCCGGAAGCTCGGGCCTTGATGAAACCAAGGAATGGTCTGTGTGGATGTGGGAGGCAGATGTTGTGTGTGGCGCCTTTACTATAAGGGTTTGATCCTGTGATTTATGAAGGATTGTTCATTATAAACCACAGAGCCTTATTACAGGATCTATCATGTGAGCAAGGCCTTCATTTTTGGATTACATATTAGCTCATTGGTTAAAAGATATTTAAATATTTATGTAATGGTTAAGAAACAGAACAGAAATAACCATATGAACATTAGACAGAACATTGATCAACCACCATAGAATCCTTTAGCACATGAGACACTGTTTTACTGATTTCTTAAAAGCCATAATGGAATGTTTGTGGTGGGCGTGTATAGGCAACGTAGCCCCCAGCCTTGGCCCCCAGAACACAGAATCTTCTGCCTTTTCTGAACCTACACTATGTCCGGTGACCACTAAGCGAGGTATCTCGGATCCAAGTGATCTGGCAGGGCAAGAATTTGTTTGCAAGATACACTGACCATAGGCACTTACCGGAATGAAAATCTTGAAAAATCACAAAAAGGGCTTTTGTTTAGATTCATTTACTAGAATGGTGGCTTTGTGTAGTCCAACCAATAGAGCCAAATGTACCCAGCTTCGTTGGCCATCTTTTCTTCATTTCATTCTTCCTGTTTGATTAATTTGAATACTGCAAAGAGATGGCTGTTTTTGAGGTGTAATCTATATGGATTGTTCTATTAAAGCTAATAAATTAGCCTTTTTTATAGCCTACTCACAAAAGTGCATGTCAATTGCAGACCTAGTGATTTCAATTTTAGGGTTGTTTGGAGTGGTTGGTATCTGTAGCTTAGTCTTAGGTATGGTGACATGTTTCAGCCTGCACTGTCCTTCTGCAGGGCGTGGGGTCTTCCCTAAGATAACATGAAGTTGCCCAGAGGAGCCTGTATGAGAAACAGGACTACCTAAGACGACACTGCAGAATCTATCACCGATTGAACCCCATACACCAAATGAACTGATGGAAGCATGGATAGCGCTCTATTAAAAAGAGTGCAGTTTAATCAATTTCATCACAGAGTCGTGGCTCATCAGCGTGTTTGCTGCACAGTTTCTTGAACAGGTTGTTTCCTCACAACGACAAGAACATCTAGATGTTGAAGTCATCCTAGATTACTTACAAAGGCTGTGCTGCCACTGTGGCACTGCTGACAGGGCCCTATGATGTTCATGAAAAACTGAACAGTGAAGAGGGACAATCTGGAGAGATTCTAGTCTACAAGCTTGACAAACCACACTTCTTAGGTACTGATGGGTCCTGCAGCAGCTACACCAGTAGCGTGGAGTCCCTCACAACCCAGTGTGGCCACTTGCAGGACTTGTTCCGGGCATTAGAACATATTGTTTTTGTCACCCAAAAATCTCCTATCACAGACACGTCTCAGCACTAATTAGACCCGGAATAAGCAGTGCTGGGCATCCATTCTAGGTTTTCACAACTATGACAAGAAAAACTGTACAGGCAGCCTCTGCCGACATCCAGAATGCACTGTGGTTTATGTTTGTGACCCAGTGTCTGACATGTGAAGGTCCCACACATTCAGTGTTCGGTGAGCTAATGGCTCTCAGGAGGGGTACACCCTACATTGCGTAGAGTTAACGTCCTACCACATAGAGGATAGCATACCACGCCTGCCTGCTTTGTGACCACACTGGCACGTAGCAGGCAGAGGGTCAACTGGTGGTTGCGGCGGCTGGGGTGTTGAGAGAGTCAATCAAATTCTGGGCAAAGCCTGGCATTGGTGGATAGTGCATTCAGTGGCGGCTTTAACAAAGAAATGATTACCACAATTATTTGCAATGGTAAAAGTTGTGTAAGCGTAGGCCATGTTCCCCACAGTGAAGCCAGAGTTGATTTAAGCTGTCACCTAGTCCTATGGTATTGGTCCTTAGCCACACTGACCACCTGCAAAGAAAGTGCCATAAAAGATCCCCAGGCACATTCCATAGACACTCAGTGCAATGAGGGACTAAGGAAAGAAATAATATAGTAATAACACAAGGTATAAAAATTCAAATGCAAACTCCATGTATCCTGTTTACCTGACATATACGTTATGCCAGGCATTGCTGTGATGCAGGACATTCCTTTACTCTGCAGGAAGAAACAGCATGAAAGAGAGAGATCCCAGGAGTAATGGAGGAAGGTGTAAAGAGGGAGAGAGGAGGGACAAAAGGCAACGAGGACTGGAGGGGAGAGAGAGAGACATGCATGGAAAGAGGAGGTAAGAGATGTGGGAAGTAGAATAGCCGGAAGAAAGGAGGGATATAAAGACAGAATTAGAAGGGTACAAATAAAGGCTGGGAGGTGGTAAGATAGAAGGAAAGGGTGAAGAGAAGGAGAAAAGGAGACTGCACAGGGAGAAGTGGACTACCAAAAAGGGATGAGGAAAAGAGGGATGTGATATTATTCAGTTGACTGAGTACCGGTCCAAAGACGTATGAGCCACAGGTCCTGGTCCTGGAAGAATCAGCTCGGCCTTACATTCTTTGGACATCAACAAAATGACTGGACTGATTCAGGCAATAATAACACCTGAAATGCCAGGAGACAATCTATGCATCTGTCACCAGCTGGCACCAATCTCACTCCGCCAGTACTCGTCCACCTCTACTGAACCCCATCACTCATGCATCCCCCTAAGTCCACCTCTACCAAACCCCATGACTCATGCATCCGCTCAAGTTCACCTCTACCGATGCCCATCACTCATGCACCCCCCCAATGCCACCTCTACCGAACCCTATCACTCATGCACCCCCCAGTCCACCTCTACCAAACCCCATCACTCATGCACCCCCCAAGTCCACCTCTACCGAACCCCATCACTCATGCACCCCCCCAAGTTCACCTCTACCGAAGCCCATCACTCATGCACCCCCCCAAGGCCACCTCTACTGAACCCCATCACTCATGCACCCCCCAAGTTCACCGCTACCGAACCATATCACTCATGCACCCCCCCCCCAAGGACACCTCTACCGAACCCCATCACTCATGCACCCCCCCTGTCCAATCCTCTGTCAGGAGGATTCAAGCATCCACACCTCATCACCAATCAGCTATCAAGAAATGTATTCAATCCCTCGCCTCCTACAACATTGCAACCCAACACCTTACTGCATGAGACTGTCTTCATGAGAATAGCCTCCCCAGTGAAGTACTAAAAACGATGGCTTGGACCAGAGGAAGGAGACCGGCAGAGGTAGGCCAGGACCTGGGAAATACTGACTTCGTAATGCAGGTCTAGACGCTGGCAGCGGGAGGAGGGAGACCCGGCAGCTACAGCAGCAACTGCTAGGGACGGGAATGGGCACTGACAGAGTGAAGGTGCTTAGACAGGTACGGCAGCAGCAAGGGTCCTTCTGGAGGGAGACCTGGAGTGGGGTAAACATACTTCTAAGGGCAGAGCCAGAGACTGGCAGAGTGAACCGGACACCAGCAGAATAAACGTGTCTGCTGAGTGGTTAGATAGTAAGGTGACCTATTAGTGCATGCCTGGCCTTCCACCAGCCAAGGCCAGTAAGGGCAGAACTAGACACCAGCAGAGTGAATGTGCACCATTGGGTGGATATAGAGGATAGCAACTGATGGAAGAAGCCTGGCTATGTCCGGTAAGGACAGATCCAGACACCACTAGAATGAAGGTGCTCCATTGAGTAGGTAGAGAGTAAGGCAACCTATGAATGCATGCTCGGACACTCACTGGCTATGGTCGGTAAGGTCAAGTCCCAGTATAGACAGAGTGATGGGTAACAGTAGGTAGGTAAACAAGGAGGTGAACGCTGGATTGACGTGGGGGCAAGCACCAGCCATGAGCAATAAGGGCTACCGGTCACCAAATGGAGGGAAGGTATATATGTGGCCAGGACTGGAGATGGCACCCGGACATTTTGCACCACACAACACTGATCAACAGGAAAATTAGGGTGACTACACAAACTTTGTAAGTATCAACAGGTCAGTGTCAAAGGCCTGGAAGCAACATAAGAGGTTATTGATAGTTCCCCAGATAGAATATCAATCAATCAATCAGGTTTTTTGCAAAGTGCGACTACTCACCTGTTAAGGTCTCAAGGCGCTGTGGGGGGGTAGATCCGCGGTTCAGTCGAAGAGCTAGGTCTTGAGGTCCTTTCTGACTTGAGGCAGTGGCGGTGATTGCCTGAGAAGTAGAGGCATGGAGTTCCAGGTCTTTGCCGCGAGGTAGGAGAAGGATCTTCCTCCAGCCAAGGTCTTGCGGATCCGTGGGATGGTGGCCATGACCAGTTGGGCGGAGCAGAGATGTCTGGTGGGTATGTAGAAGGAGAGGCGGTGGTTGAGGTATGCAGGTCCGGCGTTGCGGAGGGCTTTGTAGGCGTGCATCAGGAACTTTAAGGTAATTCTTTTGTTGATCAAGAGCCAGTGGAGGTTTCTCAGGTGACCGGTGAATGGACTGCGGCGGGGGATGTTCAGGATGAGTATGGCGGAGGCGTTCTGGATGTTCTGCAGTTTCTTTAGGAGTTTTTGGGTGGTGCCGGCATAGAGGCGTTGCTGTAGTCGAGTCTGCTGCTGACAAGCGCATAGGTGACCGTTATCCTGGACTTGGTGGGGATCCACTTGAAAATCTTATGAAGCAGGTGGAGCGTGTGGAAGCAGGACAACGAGACGGCGTTGATTTGGCAGTTCATTGAAAGTGAGGAGTCCAGGATGATGCCGAGGTTTCGTTTGTGGTCCGTGGGGGCGGGTGCGTTCTGAGCGCTGCGGGCCACCAGGAATCGTCCTAGGTGGAGGGGGTGGGGTGGTCCAGGATGAGGACTTCATTCTTGTCTGAGTTGAGCTTGAGGCAGCTGTCTTTCATCCTGGTGGCGACTGCCTTCATCCCGTTGAGGAAGTTACTCTTGGCGGCTGTGGTTTCGTCTGTGAGGGAGAGAATCAGCTGGGTGTCATCGGCCTAGGAGACAATGTTGAGTCTGTGGCTTCTGACAATGGCTGCAAGCGAGCCCATGTAGATAATGAAGAAGGTGGAGCTCAGGGATGAGCCCTGAGGCACTCCGCAGCTGAGCTCTGTGGATTCTGAGTAGAACGGTAGAAGTCTGTCTCTGTGTTCGGCCAGTGAGGAAGGAGCGGATCCATTCTAGGGCTTTGTCACGGATGCCGGTGTCCTGGAGTCTTGCACAAAGGGTGTGGTGGGAGACGGTGTCGAAGGTGGCCGAGAGGTCCAGGAGGATGAGGGCTGCGGTTTCGCCTCGATCGAAGAGGGTGCAGATGTCGTCTGTAGCTCGGTGCTGTGGTTGCTTCTGAAGCCCGACTGGGATAGGTCCAGGATGTGGTTAATTTCAATGAACTCAGAGAATTGGGCGTTGATGGCCTTCTCGATGACTTTGGCTGGGAAGGGGAGCAGAGAGATGGGTCTCTTGTTCTTGAGATCCATTGGGTCGGCAGAGGGTTTCTTCAGCATGGGTTTGATCTCTGCATGTTGCCAGTCTTCAGGGAAGGTGGCGGTCTCAATGGAATAGTTGATGGTGTGGCTGAGTTCAGGGGCTATGGAGGTGCCGGCTCTGTTGAAGATGGGGTGAGGGCAGTGATCTGAGGTGGCTCCAGAGTGGATGCTCTTCATGATCCTGAAGGTGTTGTCAGAGGTGAGTGTGGTCCAGTTGGTCAGGGTCTGCTGGGGTTGGGAGTCATTGTGGTTGCGGGTGGGCGGTCTTGGGTTGCGAAGCTGTCGTAGATCTGGAGAGGTTGTCGCAGAGGTCTTGGGAGGGGGAAATGTCTGCTGTTTCTGTGCGGGGTTTGGCAAGTTCTTTGACCACTGTGAAGAGTTCTTTGCTGTTGTGTGTGTTGGCATAAATGCGTACCTGTATGGCTGTTTTCTTGGTTGTTCTGATGAGTTGGTGGTGTGCGGTGACAGCGGTTTTGAAGGCTGCCACATCTATCAAGGTCTTGCTGCTCCTCCATCTTTTCTCGAGTCGTCTGCAGGTGCGCCTGAACTCTTGGAGGGCGGGAGAGAACCAGCTGGCTTTCTTGGAGGGCTGCTTGCCTGAGGGTTTCCTGAGGGGAGCCAGAGAGTTGGCGCAGTTGGAGATCCAAAGATGGAGGTTGCGTGCTGAGGAGTTGGCGTCCGTGGATGTCAGTGGTGGGTTTTTCCTAAGGAAGGAGGTGAGCTGGTCTTCGGTGACCTTGTTCCAGCTTCTGCGAGGATAGCGGTGGGCGTGGTGGTGTACTGTGCGTTTGGTGAAGGAAAAGTGAACACAGTGGTGGTCGGTCCAATGTAGCTGGGAGGTGTGGCTGGCAGAGATGTTGTTGCTTTCGGAGAAGATGGGGTCGAGCGTGTGTCCTGCTGAGTGGGTTGGAGAGGTGACCAGTTGTTTGAGTCCGATGGTGGCGAGGTTCTCCAGTAGGGATGAGGTGTTGTGGTCGTTGAGGTTTTCCAGGTGGAAATTGAGGTCGCCAAGGAGGATGTAGTCCATTGAGGCGAGAGCTTGGTGAGCGATAAAGTCGGCTATGGCTTCGCTGAAGGGGGCGGCGGGGTCCGGGAGATCTTTAGCCGAGGATGCCACGGAGGGTGGTGTTCGGGTTGGTCTGTATCTGGAAGTGGAGGTGTTCCATGTCGGGTGAGTAGTCATCAGAGCTAGTTGTGAGGCGGAGGGTGTTTTTGTGTCCGATGGCGATGCCTCCTTTCGTCCGGTTGGCGCGATCCTTGTGGATGATTTTATAGCCGTCAGGGATGGCTGTTGCGATGTCTTGGGGTGAGGTACGGTTCCTCTATGTTTCCATGAAGAAGGTGACGTCAGGGGAGATGGAGTAGAGCAGGTCCCAGAACTCCACGGCGTGTCTTTTGAGGGAGCGAATGTTGAGTAGGATGCAGCTGAGGTGGTCGGATCATGAAATAAATAGACATTTGTGCAGGTAAAACAGACGTGGACAAAATAAATGCTGGCCTGCAAAAATAATGAATATAAACTCACCTCAGCCTGGACTGCACGGGATGGCCTGCCAGGTCCTCGATGCATTCATTATTTTAGAAACATGCTGTTTCCAGGATGGGGGGATGACAGAACTTGAAGTGAGAGTGAAGAAACCAGAGCTGGCCAAAGCCACACGTACTGAGTATAAAACGAAAGCTGCAGGGACTCTACCAAACCAAGCGAGCACTGGCTGCGCAGACGAGTTCAGCGCAGGTGAAGAACTTCAGGGAAAGGTTTCTTTATGGCAACATTACGTCAAATGTGAGCGTGAGCCAGACGTCCCGACCCCGGTGAGAGAGAGGAAGTGCTGATGGGTTGGGGCCAGGAAGTCGCAGCCAGGGAGAGTCAGCCTCAGGCCAGCAGTCCACTTGTTTAAGATTCATGGGACATTCAGTGCTGGTCAAGTCAAGTCTGTGCAGCTGCCTAATGCACATTAACAGTAGAGGGCACCATATTGTCTCTACAAGCAACAAATGATGCCAAAGTGGCAGGGGTGGGGGCAGAAAGCTGCAAAAGTCACTTTAGAGTAATAAAGTCCTTGAACCAACCTAGTGTTCCCTAGGAATTCCAACACTAGATCTCTTGTCCTGGACTCGTCCTGAAACCTTTACAACTACCGTGCAGCTTGGTTTGCAAGCGTTGTTCATGTCTCTATTATTACTTTGTGAATAATTATGAAGAAATAATCTCCGAAAGTAAAGTACTTTACATGTAATAGGTAATAACAGGTTATAAAAACGTAAAAACGACAAGCATAATGCACTAATACAAATACACTTTAAACTAAGCTACTCTCCTTATTGACACATGGAGAATAATTACAGCGAGGGAAGGACTTAGAGTAATGCAATTACCGGAAAGTAATCAAAGTATTATCCTTTCGGCCCTACTTACTCCCACTAATTACAATGTGAGATTTACCCAAGCAAAGCAAACCCGGACAGCTGGCATTGGAATGCTCGGATTCTGATAAACCATCATTCTTTACTTCCTATTCATTCCATAGAAAAACAAACTTTTGAACCAAATATGACATTCAAGTCAACCTCCTCCATTATCCTATAATGGTCCACAAAGGTGGACGGAGAAACCCATGTGTCTGCCCTGCATATTTCCAGAATGGAGGCTCCTTGAATCTCTGCTAGAGAAGCCGAGATGCCCCTAGTTGATGTATCCTGGACAACAGGGGAAGATAACTCAGATGCCTTGAATGCCAAAGGGATCAGGGACTTAATTATTGTCTGCACTGCTGGATTTGCCTCTTTGTTGGCCCGACCAAAATTTACAAAGAGTGTGTTGGAAATCCTAAACCCAGACACTGTCCAGATAGAAAAGGGCCACTCTTTTTACTTCTAAAGAATGTAGATGTTTTTCTTCTGAATCTTCAAGGTGGAAACCTTTAACCCTAGGGAAAACCCATCCTGAAAGAATGGCCTTACATGAACTAAATCTGCCTCATGCTGCGGCAAAGGCTTTTCTCCACATCACCTACTGAACACTCCCCAATGTTTTGTGTATGACTTCAAAGTCAAAGCCCTTCTTGAAGATTGACTAGTCTCTGAAAGACCGGTCCTTATTAGCCCTTCCGTTTCAATCTACAGGCCGTCAACCTGAGCCTTGCTGAGATGTCTTGGTGTAGAGGAGTGTGAGAAGTAGGCCTGGTATATGATGTCCACTAATTAAAGTGGGCACCTTGCACCAGTCCAAACAACCCTTATGGTGATTTAAGAGGTCAAAGATAACCTTAGAAAGCTATCCAAGTGATAGCTGTGGAGAGCACCCTTCAGGCTTAGTCTTGAAGCAATGTTAAGCAGCTTGTTTTACCAGAATGCAACCTTACAGTATTGGTTAAATGAAGGAGAACCACACAGTAGTTATAAAAATATGTATTTATTGATATAACACACTCTAAGTACGACACAGTATCTTCTACACGAAGATACTCACAAAGCACACAATTCTGTAGCACAGAAACAATAGTAAATAGCACTATTACACAGTGGTCTCCAGAGGGAGACCTAACCATATACTTAAATAGGGGTATAAGAACCACAACTCGGGTCAAGACAGTGTCTAAAGGATATAGAATCGCTGGGACCCCAAGGAACCACCCAAGGTGAGTAAATAGGGACCCTACGGTGGATGGGTGCAGTGTGGGAACAAGACCGCGTGCGCCGTACAATTCTATGGGAGAGTCGCGGTTGCAGTTTTAAAGTTTAAGGACCCTTCTAAGTGGACTTCGAAGAAACCCCATGGAACTTAAGAGGTTGGAGAACAACCCCACCCGTGGATACCGTAGTACCAGAGTTACCTATCCCAGGGAAGCCGGGTGCATAAGTCTGAAGTGGCGTCGGAAACAGCCGTCAATCTCTATGGAGGACTTCGAAGAAGAGCCACTGCTGGGAAGAAGGAAAGTGTCTGGTGGAATCCAAAGATGGATTCTTGATGAAGAGTACCTGAAAGCAGAGGGGACAGAGTCTGGGTCACTCAGGAGTGACGAGGGGCTCGGTAGACGAATGCCCACCAATGTCTGGTGCTTCAGGTGCATTGAGGGGGTTCATAACTCTGCAGCCACTGGGACCAGGAGACATCGAGGACAACCAGGAGCTGGATGTGAGCTGTCCCACAAAGGATGTTGAGTGCTGAGGGGTCGGTGTCCAGCTGGAGCACCAACAAGCCTTGGCAGCAGCAACCCACAAAGATGGTCAAGAAAGGTTACGGTTCGGACCAGCAAGGTCCAGGAGACTCACCAAACACAGGGGAGGCAGGGCAAGCCTGGAGCAACCAGGGGAGCCCAAGAAAAGCAGTGTTGACCCTCAAGAGGACCCACAGGCCGGAGGCGCAGGAGTCGCAAGGGGACCTCAAGCAGTTTCTCAAAGCAACAGCCACGGAGCACTCTGTGCTAGGAGGCCAAAGTTCTTTGGTGGAAATGGTGCCAGAGGTTGGGGCTACTCGGAGCCCAGTGCACTTGTTCTGGGAATGCCAACAAGCATGTGCACTTGCAAAAGTACACAGTGAACAGGGGTACGGGTAATGCAGCCCCCACGAGGGATTCTGACCTCAAACTTGGTGAGAGGTTATCTCGGACCTTGAGGGACTTGGAAACCCACCGCTTGTGTTGCTGGAGCCTTCGGAGTCCGTAGGAGCTCAGGAGCAGCAGACCGGTCAGTTGAGATGTGGTGCCTGCGGTTGCAGGGGAGTGACTCCTTCACTCCAAGGGAGATATCTTCAGTTGTCCTTGATGCTCCACAGGCCCTACATGGAGCATGTATGGTGCACGGGCACAGACGATGCTTTGGACGGAGAGGGAGACAAAGTCGGGCCCAAACGAAGTCCAGCGAAGTCCAGGGTGTCCAGACGGTCGAAGGTCAGTGGTTTCTTGATCAGAATCTTGTCCACGTCGAATCTAGGGTCCTACAGTCAGGTAAGCCCTTTTGTACCCACGGGAGAGGGTTGGACAGATTCAGGGGACCCTCCCAGGGGAGGGTCTGGACAGCGGGGAGGCTACTCTCATGTCCTTTGTCGAGTTTCGCGCCAGAGCAGGAGCCAACGGCTCCTAGGACTGGTTTGAACTGGACTATGCACAGGGACACCAAATGTGCCCCTCATGCAGACTTTCGGCCGCTGGCAAGTGCACCCACCCCGGCCTAAATACACTAAATCCTGTCTGGGAGGTGGTCACATCTCCCTGTGACAGGATGCCTATTGTTCTGCCTTCCCATGCTCAAGCTTAGCTCAGCAGCAGGAGGGCAGAAATGTGTCTCTGGTCGGCAGCAACCCTTTTGGACTGCCCGGGACTAGAAGGCTGGTACCGGGAACACCAGGGACCTCACAAAGCTCGTTTCTGAGGGGTGGAATCATACCTCCCACACCGGTTACCGGCACTTGGGGACTGGCAGCGGGGACCGGTTACCGGTGTGGGGGGTATGATTCCACAATGTTTGATACCCAACGCGATAGGGTTACTTTCAGCCGTTTTAGAGTTGGTCATTACGCGGTCGCAGAATGCCACTCTATATGTCGTAAATGGCTGCAGTACTAACAACCCGGGAGAATGGACTCCGTAGGCTGCAGGGGTGTCCTGCTCATGCAGTGGCACCCTCTCACTTAGAACCAAGCACCCTGCCTTCAGGATTGTCAAGGCCTGCTACGGGGCGACTTATAGGTTTTAAGTGTAGTGACCCTTAGATACAGTAAACCTATATCTTAAATAAGTGGTGCGTGCACCATCTTACACAGGCTGCAATGGAAGACCCTGTAGTTCCATTTTGCATGACCTCTCATGGGTGGTATAATACATGCTTAAGCCCATGGGAGGTCCATGGGGTACCTATGCCCTGGGTACATGGGTACCATATACTAGGGACTGATAAGGGTACCCCAGTATCCAATCTGTAGAGTACCTAAGTACATGACATAACAGTTTAAGGAGAAAGCAGATAGACTGGGGTCCTGATCAGCAGGATCCCAGTCAGACTAGTCAAAAACAGTATAAGATGATGCAAAAAGTAGGGGTAACCATAAGAAGCAGATCCTACTTTTCTACAAGAAGGAAATACCGAAGGAGATGGAGAAATCAAAAGTGGAATCTCCTGACAAGTCTTCAATTATAACAGGAGATGACACCAGCAAGAGCGGGCCCATGCCAGCACAATCTGAATCATTGAGGCCTTCTGTTCTCTGACCCTGATAAAGAGCTTGAGAATCAGGGAAAAGAAGGAAAGGCATATAGGAGGCTGCGGGGCCAAGGGCAGGATAGAGCATCTACCCCCCTACATCCCGCCCTCTCACACTTGTACAGAAACTCTGCAGGAGAGAATTCTGAGATGAAGCTAAGAGCTCTATTATCAGATCCCCCACTTCTAACATATCAGGGAAAACACAAGAGGGCTCAGACAGAAATCCTAAGAAGACGTAAACTCGCTGCTCAGCTTGTCTGCCTCTGTGTAAACCCCTGAAAGTGAAAGGCCAAGATTTCTATCATCGTATCCTCTGCCCAAAATAATATATAATCTGATATCCTGGACAGAACAGCTGCTCTCATTATTAAATTATTCAAACTATCTTACCATATCTGGCCATATAATAATATGCGGCTATTTAATAAGCAACCGGCCCGGTTACAGCCTGGATATATCTAAACCTGCCACCAGGTATGACCACATGGATCACGTTTGATGGTCCAAAATGGCACCGCTGTTCTACACTGATGGTGTGATGGGTGTAAGCTGCCAGTTCGAAATCTAATAATGAGTGAACTGAGCCTCGAGTCACAGTTAAGAATGTTGGGATTTAAATACTATCCAGCAGGGCAGAACTTTAATGGACATCACTTTTGTAATACATGGCAGGAACCCGATGACAAATGAATAAAAAAGTGAAGTCTAGTGCTACAAAATGGAACGAGAAACTTTTAGGTAACTTTAAATTGAAAACTGGATCGCTCCTTAAGAAATATTTCTAATTTATTAAATAAAAGAATGTAAGATAAAGAAACCAAGAAATACGGTAGAAGTGCACGTAGTTTGACTTAATTTTGGATGTCATCTATAATTAGATTTAATGGATAGCTTATCATCACGTATATCTATTTGAATTTTTTTCATCCTTTGTTTTGTAGATTTTTATTGCACACAAGATTGCAATATTACTGTAGCAGATAACCCATATTAATTAAAGCGTGTGTATATAAAATCCCTTAGAAGTGAGCTCGTTTTTTTTAAACTCTCATTTAGCAGGAATCTTGTGTTTACTAATAGGATATTTATCAAGCATGGATGAAAATGATGACATTTAATGCTGGGATTGCAGACTCAGATATTGATGAGTGTATCACAAATGTTGCTAAAGAGAAACGATAGCCCTGTTTGCTTGATTTTTCACTTCATCCAGGGGTCTTTGATATTAAAGAGATATCGAACCATTAAGAATACTTCAAGTGAAATTTCAAAGATGTGTGGTACAGTTAGTAAATTCTTACCTACTGGAACATTTGGGATGTATGAAAGAAGTTCAATAAATGCATTACGTCATTGTTTGCGCAGGCATTATGTTATGAATAATATACAAATTGACTAAATAGAGTAAAGATGACCTATGAATATGGACATTTCATTGGCAATTCTTAAAATGTTTATAGTTTTTATTTCATACATATATATAATAATATATACAAAGTTCCTCCTTTCTTGGCGATGAAAAGAAAACATACACACCCCAAAATTGCTTGCGTGCAAGCATATTGCAAATTTTTATTTGTGCCAGTGGATGAAAAAAACAACCCAGCGCGTTTCGGCGAACACGTGGCCTTGGTCCCGGGTCTATATATATTTATTTATTTAACAACTCCGCCAGTCGAATTCCTTCAGAATCAGCAGAAATCAAACAGAACTGCAGGGTTGGAATTTCCAAGTTTTTTATTGGAGCTTCACCAACAGTGCATATTTACACGGAGACAGTTTACGCGTTTTGGCGCTTGCCTTCCACAGGACCATAGAATCCTACCACCTAGATTGTCTTTTTAAAGTGCCCTTAACCTAAGTCCATCATTACTTTTTGCATTCAATAAAACAACTAGACCGCATATCCTTTTACATCTCTTTTGTCAAATAACATCCGCCATTTTTGCGTATATATTTCATGTAAAGTAAACACATTGTTTGTTTTTTACTTGACTCAATATTACAAGCAATGCAGAAAGTTATTTCAGGCAATCAATGTATTATTTGAATCATTGTCTAATTTTTGTTCTGAGTCCAGATCACAGTAAAGTTTATGACTTTTCCTAAAGTAATACAACTCCAATTTATCACATTTCATTCGTATTGAACAGTCACCAGTAAAATGCTCCAAATCCAAGAGGGGGATGAAAAAGAGAACCGGGAGGAAGAAACGATGTTCATTCAATTATATGTTGACAATACTATAATGTTATAAAAAAGACTGTATGTATCTGACAGCCAACTTGTGCAAACCGCATTACGGTGTAAAGTGCAAAAGTGCATCAGGAACAATTGGTTAATATAATTGAAAAGCAGCACATTATGATGTATAGTGTCAGTGCATTAGCAGCTAATCTGTGTAAAATTTCATCAACAAAGAAGCATATTATACTATAAAGTGCAAGTTCATAAGCAGCTATTTTGCGCTATATTTAGCTTTTTTTTAGGGAATATATATTACAAAAGCAATTTACCTTCCAAAATACGCTTAAGATAATTTTTATTATTCCTTCTCAGAGATTCAGATCTCATGTCCTAAAGTGCGTATGCAATGTAATACTTTACATACTATGTAAGTTCTAAAATCTTCCTTAAAGTTCTCGAAGATTTTTAAAAAATCCCTCTCTTTTTTAGATACCCCATTATCCAATGCTCGTCAACAATACTCTCTGGGATGAAACATATATGTAAAAAATAGTTTCTTTCTAAGACTCTCTTGATAATATTTTAAAGTTTTTCAGTAAACTACAACAGCTCGACAGTTACAACTGGGAATAGTATTACAGGTGCACATATAATTCAGCATCTAAGATGTGTCCCATTGGTGTTTCTGTTCCCATCATGATAATCAACCTCGACTCCATTCTTCTCAACAGTAACTGTCTATTTCCTCCTGTTTCATTCTTCTTTATATGCATGATCCCAAAGTACTGTAATTCTTTTGTATCACCTTGATGTTCTTCCCAAAAATGCTTTGCAATTGGATATGAATAGTCTTTATTTTGAACTGCTCGGAGGTGTTGCAGAATTCTCAGTCGTAACTTATTTATAGTACTTCCCACATACAATTTCTTGCAGGGGCAAACTAGGGCATGCACTTAGAAATCTGTATTACAGGTGATATGTTCTTTTATTTTTTTCAATATTACTATTATGCAATCTGTAATCCTTTTGATTTGTTCCATGTTCACAGGCCTTGCATTTAGAATATATATATATATTCACTGCAAAAAAAACAAAGGTTAATGTAACGTTATAGTTAGGTGAAATGTTCAGCAACAACGTAATATTTTAAACTCTAAAAATCACTGAAATTCACCAGTTATAGTTATCTCAAGTAACTATAACTTGTGGCCTAAGATAACTCTAACTCACACCCTCACCATTCACAGTTTTCTCATCAATAATTTCACTGGAAGTGTGGCAATGATATTATCATTGATGTCATAGAAGATGTCATGAGTGATGTAATATGTGGGGTAATTAGCAGTGCAAGGTGAGGGCGTGAGTCATAGTTACCTTAGGGCACGATTTATAGTTACTTGAGATAACTATAGCTGGTGAATTCATTGGTTTTGATAATGTTTGAAAATTGCTTCAAAAGTTGGCTACTCTTGATGTTAGAAAAGGGTCCATAAGTCATGATATATAGAAAGACATGTGAATTCATGGTTGTTTGGGAAACTCTATTTCTTTTTTTCTTTAGAGATGGAAGTGTGGCAGTGAGTGTTACTGTGGGAGGGATTGGCAGTGAAGCAAGGATTGGATGGTCATAGGTTTTGTGACAGAGACTGTGGTCGCAATAAAGACTGGGAGTGTGACAAGGATTGGGACAGTGACAGTGAACAGGAGTGCAACAGGGATGGGGCAGGTATTGGGAGTGTGACATGGATTGGGACGTGTGGCCTGGATTGAGATGGTGACAGAGAGTGGGAGTGTGCCAGGGATTGAGAGAGTGACAGGGAGTGGGATTGCAACAAGGAATGAAATTGTGACAGGGAGTGTGACAGGGATTGAGACGGTGACAGGGAGTGGGAGTGTGACAGGAACAGAGGTGGTGACATGGAATAGGAGTGTGACATGGATTGAGGTGGTGACAGGGAGTTGAAGTGTGACAGGGATTGAGATGGTGACAGGGATTGAGGTGGTGACAGGGAGTGGGAGTGTGACAGAGATTGAGACGGTGACAGGGAGTGGGAATGTGACAGGGATTGAGACATGAGAGGGAGTGGGAGTGTGACAGGAACAGAGGTGGTGACATGGAATAGGAGTGTGACAGGGATTGAGGTGGTGACAGGGAGTTGAAGTGTGACAGGGATTGAGATGGTGAGTGGGAGTGTGACAGGGATTGAGACAGTGACAGGGAGTGGGAGTGTGACAGAGATTGAGACGGTGACAGGGAGTGGGAATGTGACAGGGATTGAGACGGTGACAGGGAGTGGGAGTGTGACAGGGATTGAGGTGGTGACAGGGAGTGGGAGTGTGATAGGGATTAAGGTGGTGACAGGAAGTGGGAGTGGGAGAGGGATTGAGGTGGTGACAGGACGTGGCGGTGTGACAGGGATTGAGGTGGTGACAGGGAGTGTGACAGTGATTGAGATGGTGACAGGTAGTGTGACAGTGATTGAGATGGTGACAGGTAGTGGGATTGCGACACGGAATGAAATGGTGACAGGGAGTGGGAGTGTCACAGGGATTGGGGTAGTGACATGGAATAGGAGTGTGACAGGGATTGAGATGGTGACGGGGACAAAGATAGAGATGGACACCGTCACACTCCACTGCTGCTCAATTCACGACTTGCTAAACGTCACATTGGGCTAGTGAAGGAAGTCAGACAGATGTTGATCTAATTTTTCCTCATTTAAAAGGTTACAAAGTACTTAAGACCCGGGACCATAAGAAAATATGATATAACTTTCCACTAGTTTCCGTTTTCCTTCAAACATCAGCCATCTAATATCATCTTCTCTACCCTTTTGACCATCTTCCATCTCCTCTCACCACCGGTACCGCTCACTTGTCTCACTATCCGTTCCTTTCCCATCCCCCCATCTTTATTCTCCATGGACAGGCTCTCTGTAAAATTACCTCATCATGTGGCTCTTCGTCTCGCCTCCTTGTCCTCCATCTCCCCATGTGATTCCACCTCATTCCATCTGACCTCAGCAAACTGGTGCAATGATTATATATGACACAAAAAGAAAAAGAAAAAAGTCCATGTAAGAAATTGGGGCATTGATTGGGGGGTGAGGTGTGGTGAAAGCAATACTCAAGCTACAACCACAACTCAGGTTGAACCACTAAATTCACTAAATTAACCTCTGCTTAACCCTCTGTTAGCTTGGCACAAAAGCAGTGAGGTGTAACTTAGAGGCACTGTGTTATGTATTTATGCAGTCCACAAACAGTGATAAAGTAAAAACACAACATAATAAAAATCCCACGTCAATTTAGAAAAATAGAGTAATATTTAAAAGATAAAATGACACCAAAACGAATTAAATCCAGTCAAAAGAACCAGAGTTATGAATTTTTTTACGTTTTAAGTGAAAAACAGTGCCTAAAAGATCAAAGTGCTAACCGCGGGCATATAGTCATGCGAGACTGAGTCAAAGTAAAAAGTTATGGCCGACCGCAATGGAGCACAGTTCAGATACATGAGATGGATTGGGCCTTGTTTCGGCTTACCTTTGGACTTAGAAGAAATTTTTGAAGAAATGTTTCTGAGACGGTAAAGTTCAGCGAGGCAAGGTAGCTGGCGGCGTCCAAGGAGGAGGTGTTGCTTCCGGGTAACAGCTGTACAAAGTTGAAGTGAAGATTTCTACGTTCGGACTTTGTCACTTTTTTGGAAGTCGAAAATCTCCAGCGGGACGAAGCTGCAGGCTATAGCTGACAAGGGCTCCCCAAGACTGGATACTCCTAACGAGTGGTTCTGCTGAACAGGATTGGCTGCTACAGAGAAGAACATAGCCAGAGCTACCACAAAGTCCCAAGTTTCAGGATTTGGCTGGAGGAGCACCTTTAACACCACTTGCCAGGGTCCAAGAATACCTGAGAACCACATGGGGGGCAGGACTTACTCCAGGCAGAGGCCAGGGGCAGGTTCAAGGTCTCTAGAGCTTGTTATGTCCATGTAGCTCACACAGCTGGCCAGCTAAGTAGTCGTTGAGTCAATCTGGTAGACCTGGGATCAGCAGCAAAGCAGGCAAGCATCACAGAGCAGGGCAGTCCTCTGGTAGCAGCAGGGCAGTCTTCTGAGGCACAAAGCAGACCTCAAGCAGCAGACCAGTCCTCTGAAGTACAAATCAGTCCTTCTTGGTGTCCTCTGCAGGTCCAGGAGTGTACTGAAGAGTTTGGTTTGAGGGTCCAATATTTATACTGCGTGCCAGCCTTTGAAGTGGGGGAAACTTCTAGACTACTCCCACATCTGCTTCTGTAAATTTCCTTCCTTCCTTTGCCCAGGTTCCAAGTTGTCTATGGTGACAATAGGTTGGTGTCAAGTTCCTTTGTGAGTGTGGTGGAGGCAGCCCTTTGAAATGTAAGTGGGGCAGAGAGCTGCTCCGCCCCATTCATCCTGACAAGATGACTCGTCCTTTCAACATATAGTCCCTCTTTGTCTCACTGTCTGGGAGGAATACCCAAAGGCCAAAGGCCAACTATTCACTGTCATGTGACCCAGAATACAGGCTGAAGGCACCAAATGGTTAAGACAAGAAAATAGCAACTTTCTAAAAGTGCCTTTTGTATGATAGTGACTTAAAATCTGACATTACCATTAAAGAGGATTTTAAATTACAATTATTTTGAGTCCAAAAATGATGTTTGTACCTGTTCCCAATCAAACGTTAGTGACTAATAAATGTAAAAAGGTAACCCAATGTTATCCTATAGGAAAGGTAGGCCTCACAGCAGTAAAAAACTAATTTGGAAGTTTTTTACTACCAGGGCATGTAAGACTTAAAACCACATGTCCAATCTTTTCGAATATATATATATATAATGCACCCTGCCCCATGGGCTGTTTAGGGCCTACTTTAGGGGTGACTTATATGTATATATGTAAGAAAGGGAGGTTTAGGCCTGGCAAGAGGTTTATTTTGGTAGGCCCTATTGGCAGTTAAAAACTGCACACAGGCTGCAATGGCAGTCCTGAGACATGCTTTAAAGGAGTACCTAAGTGGATGGCACAATATGTGCAGCAGGCTCACTAGTAGCATTTAATTTACAGGCCCTGGGTATATGTAGTACCACTTTACTAGGGATGAATAAGTAAATGAAATGTGCCAATTGGGTTTAAGCCAATTTTACCTTGTTTTAGGGAGAGAGCACACAAATGTTAGCACTGGAAGCAAGTCCTAATGCAAACAAAAACAAATTTCAGAAAACAGGAGGGGTGAAGGCAAAAGGTTTGAGGGTGACCCTGCAGACAGGGCCAAGTCCAACAGAACACATGCTGCCTCCTATTTATTTACTTGAAGTTTTATATAGCGCTGGCTAGACCCGTAGGTATCAGAGCGCTTTACATGAGGATCGTTACGTTACAGATTACAAATTACATACGTTACCAGAGCATAGTAGAACATGGGCAGAAAAACAATGTAACAGTAATTAGACGAAGGGAGGGGGAGAGAGTAGACCACGGCGGGGAGACGGGAAGAACTGTGCCCAATGTCCGGCTGGGTAGGTGACGGCCGAGGTGGTAAGCCAGGGCGGATCTCCTCTATAGCTGTCTAGCAGCTCCACCGGGCATCAGCCATGGTGCTCAGGTCCTAAACATGGTGCCCATCACATTGCAACAAACGTAAATTAAAAAGAAAATCCATGCATATACTTTTTATAGAACGGTACTTGTGCTTCCTAACAAGCAGTTGTAATTAGAACATTGTATAGAAACCCTGTTTGATTTTAATACACATGACAGGAAACTTTATTTTTATTGACACAAAGAAAATAAACTATTGGATTTGAATTACTGTAACCTGAAGACATAGTTTAAACATACCTGAATAAACAATTGTTTTAAAAAAAGGATAACAATGAATAGGGCAATGGAAAAGTAAATTATTGGCCCAACAGCTCCACCACTGGAGTGAATTTCTTTTGAGGCAGATGTGCACACACGATCAAGAAAATGCTATCGCACAGTGCAGGAGAGCCAATGGATGAAGTGTGCTGACTGATTGCCGCATGCTGTATGGTGTGGTGGGCAGAAACATGGAAATGACTGTTGAATAGACCAATGGATGAAGAGCGCTGAATCAGATCCCCCTTATGTATGCATATTTGGATGCATCGGCCAGTGTCCACTCCATAAAGCAGAATCCTCTGGCAACGCACTTGACATCTCCAATGATGGCTTCATTAGAGCCAACAACTAAACTAAATTTGGTGAAAATTTCTCACAAAATTCACATGGGTAGCTAGCATGAGTGACCGCATATATCATTTGACACCATAATGACATCACAGGAAGTTACATCATACCCACTAACTACGATGATGCAAAATGTTAATGACTAATGATTAATAATATGAGCAAACCCGAAGCAACAAAGCGAAGTAAATGTTAAAATATTGGTCGCACAGTGGTAAGAATTAACATTTCAAAGCAGTGCACAGGGAGGGATGGTTGCGAACAGCAACATCGTTCACTACCCCTTTATAACACCTTTGACTGAGCTCTCAGTGCCAGGGTAGGCTCCTACCTGCTAGCGCCAAATGTATTGCCCCCTTGTTCCTTGTCTTATGGGCACCATGTTTCCATTCCTGGACTTTGCTATAGCAAATTAGTTAAAAAGCAGCAAACTAGAACTACAACTCCCAGAATGCATTAAGGTGCCAAATGAAGGACCAAGACTGAAAACATAGTCCTGAAGACAAGTAACAACCATAATAGTTCTCTTGAGGTGATCCAAATGTATTTTACCCCATGTCATACAAGATTTTCCACATTAAATCTCAACTTCTGTAATACATGTCAATGTCAGTGTAAGCAATTGGAATATTATTTGGGGTAGGTGACTACCCAACCCAGGTAATATTCACAATACCGGTCAAGCTCAACCCTCTAGTAGCTATTGCACAGAGCAGACAGGCTTAACTTTGGGACAAGGTGTAAATTATGTATGCAGTGCCAAAACAGTAATAAAGTCAAAATGCAGAATTTAATAAGCAAAATCAAACCCAAATGACAAAAATCCAATAAAGGCAACTGGAGTCATGAATTGTTATGTTTTAAGTAGAAATAGCACCAAAAAGCACAAAGAGCTATGGTTAGTCAATGGTCATGGTAGACCAGGATAAAGGTGCAATTTGAGGCTGACCACGATGGAGCACGGGTGAGATACACCAACCAGGTTTGTCCTGGTCAACAAATATACCTTCTGAATTAGTCCTTTATGTCCCAATCCACCACAGGAGCACACTTCAAAATGCTGTCCCCAGCCCAAGGGCCTTAGGGGATTCACAGGGTGTCAGGCAGAGGCCAACAGCAGGGTCCAATTCAGGTCCAGTTGCCACTGGTCAGACAGACAGTTGCTGAAAAAGCCTCTTGTAGCTTGGTGTATCTCTGTAGCTTGAAGTAATCCAGATGCCCTCCCACATCTAGCACAAAATCCAGTTTGAGGCAGCTACTGTACCCACATTAAACCCAGAGACAGAAGTCTGGTAGAACAAAAGTAGGGTTTTCCAGCGACCAGAAAGAGGATACATAAGAACTGTCTCAGCATCCTGGTTCCTGCCTTTCAAGAGTGCTCCCAGTCTTATATATTAATCCGAAAGACAGAAGTCTGGTATTACAAAGCAGTGTCCTTCAGCAACTAGGCATCCTGTTCTTTCAAGAAGGATTTGACATTGTAATACCAAAAAGATGGTCACAACCCCCACCCTCCATATTGTGTGAGTTTCAGAGGAGTCACAACTGCTTATTCAGGTCAGCCTATTTCTAGCTAGCCCCATTCACGAGCTATAGGATTAGGGTTTTAATCTGTATTCTGGTTTTCTCTATGGGCCACCCAGCATCCTAGGTGAAAAGAGCTCTTGGGTGCTAGTAAATATAAGGACATGTTAACATTACCTTTCTAAACATCCTACTTTTAAATGCCATGCACCCTGGTTTGTGGGCTACAGAGCCTGCAAAGGGGTGACTAATATTTAAAAGAAAGGGTTTTTACCTGTTTAAAGGTTTTATTTTGACAGGTTGAATTGCAGTTTTTAGGTGTGAGCATGCAAAAAAAGCTGATTTTTATACAGTCCACTTCTAGTTGATGAGTACTATGAGATGGTTCTTTCAGAAGCCAACCATGGCCAGCATGAGTTCTTTATGGGGATGCTGAGATAGAAGTGAAAAGAAAAAAAGGCAACTCTCTTCATTCAATAACACATCGGAAACAATTACTAACAATAAAGATTTCGGAATCCCTTTTTTGGTGATGCCTGGTTCAGATTTGGACTTCAGAATGCTTCTATGCTTTACGAGTGTCAGTTCAGGTTGGATTCCAGAACGTCCCTTCGTTTAATAATGTTGGGTTAAGTATTGGTTTCCACATCATCTGTGGATGAGGATAATGATGATGATGGAGGGGGTTTGGAATCCAGAATGTCCCTTTCTTGGATGATGTCTAGTTGAAGTTTGCAATGCAGAAAGTCCCTTAGGTTCTGTATTCTAAAATGACACATATTTGATAATGCCTGGTTGGGTTTTGGGTGCCAGAATTCCATTTGTTTTAAGTTGTAAGGTTGGAATTTGGATTCCAGCATGTTTTACTGCTTGATGATGTCTGGTTGTGTTCTGGATTCCAGGATGGCCTCTGCTTGATGTTGTTGGGCTGGGCGTTTGAATCTGATTCCACAATGTTCCTTTAACTGATTATGTTATTTGGTATTTTGTATTACTCAATCTCCCATTCTGATGCTATCCAGTTAGATTTTGGTTTCAGGGTGACATTTGTGGGATGTTGTTGGCAGTTTTGAGTCCATAATGTTCCTTCCACCGATTATGTTGTTTTGGATTTTGGAATGCCGAATGTCCCTATCAGGGAATCTATCCGGTTTGCTTTTGATACTGCTTGACATCCTTCTCTGGGAGGCCTCTTTAAAAGTACACGAGTCTCGTCGAATGAGGCACTGG
The DNA here is from genome assembly GCA_963921515.1 of Calotriton arnoldi. NCBI lineage: Eukaryota > Metazoa > Chordata > Amphibia > Caudata > Salamandridae > Calotriton > Calotriton arnoldi. Next base: position 1,300,763 of record CAWUFW010004426.1, read on the forward strand.
GCTCATTAACATCACATTCTACTAAGTTCTGTTTTATGCACTGAATCCATTGATTATCTTTTTTCCTAGAAATAAACATAACACATCCTGTCTGAACAAGCTTTCATCTGTAATTTCTACCAATTATAGCAAAATTTCTTTACCCTCTTTTCTCTAGCACAGTACCTATAAAATATTGTCTGGAATGTTTTCCTATGAGAAAGTAAAGATTTCAGTGCAACCCCACTGGCTATCTGCATGAAAATTTCAAATATGAATTTATTATAAAGGAAAGATCTCAGGACAAGGCTACCAGCTCGCCCCGTGTCATCAGCCACACCATGTGCTAGGTTTTGACTTTTATTTAACAATCCAATGGATTCTGGGAACTGTAGTCCCTATTCACTTCATTGGATTAAATCGGATTCAGGTTCTCTATGAGAATGGTTTAAGAATGTAAGATTCCTACACGACTGTCTTCCAAAACCCCTGCAAAAACCCCATGGAAATCCATTATGAGCCACAAAACAATGACTAGGGAAAGCATGTACAAGAAAGAAAGTCTCCATCCTAGATTTTATCCAAAGACCAAAAGGTCTTGGATGGTAAACATAGGGGCATATTAGCAAGACCCACGTTAAAATTATCGCCGTTTTAGCGACAGGAAACTGCCGCTAAAACGGCGATGATGGGCTTGCTAATATGCGTTATGGAATTCCAATAGAAGCCCAGGTTAGATGTCCTGCACATCTAACCTGGGCTTCTATTGAATTCTATAACGCATATTAGCAAGCCCATTATCGCCGTTTTAGCGGCAGTTTCCTGCCGCTAAAACGGCGATAATTTTAACGTGGGTCTTGCTAATATGCCCCATAGTTCCTTATAATATGGTTTCCTTACATCCCTAGTGGGTGGTCATGCAGTCCTCATTTGATGCAATTTTATATATACACAACACATACCACTTTTCACTGACCCAAACAACCCCATTGGTTGAGCCTCTCCTCAGAACCCAGGTGCACATTCATTTCATTACACGATAGCCCATTTCTAAATGTTTTCTAACTCGTTAATACCTTTGTGGTGCCACAACTGAACATAGTATTCTCAATGTGGCCCAACTATCTCCTTGTTCAGGAGTCTCCTGGAAGGAGTCACCTGAAAGTCCGGTGTCTTTCAGCCTTACTAGATATATTAGACTTACTTCACAGACCCAGAAAGGAACACAAGGCAGATTATGTTAGAGGAGCCTCAAAACCTCATTTTGCAGGTCAACTTCAGTAGAAGTGTGAGGTGACTGGACTTGAGCCCGATGTTTGCCTGGGCTGCCAACCAGGTTCTGTAATCCATTCGTTTGCTCATTGGCCCCACCAGTGTGTGCTACTTTTATAGAAATGCGAGGACTTTGTGAGTCAGGAAAATGTCCAGATGTTTCCTTCCATCCACCCATTCCAGGGCTTCCCGCTTTCAACCGTGTTCACACTTGCAGGGTTGTGTGACAGGAAATGGGCAAGCCTCCACGTGGAACTGTGGTGCAGCTACAATAAAACAGTCCATTACTAGAAGGAACTAACTGTGTCAGATGTTGTACTTTGCAGTAGCGGCTGCTCTCATGGCAGAGTGGTAGGGCGGGGGAGGGGCGTAAGGTGTGGGGGCAGATGGACAACAAAAATAAAGAGAAAAAAGAACTTACCTTCTCCTCGCCGATCGTCTCCGTTCTGCTGAGGCTCCCAGACTGCCCTGCGGCCAATTCCGGCGCTTCTCGCATGCATGAGAGAAGCGCTGGGATTGGCCTGAGCGGGCTTGTTTTCCGCTCCAAAGGGGACTGGGAGCCTACACCCACTATTCTCTTCACCCAGCAATGCAGCTTGAGTTGGGGAGATGTCAGTGACCCTGAAGGTTTGGCCGTCCTGAGAGAGCCGGCTAAACCGTCATGCGCACTGAGTATAGTGCCACCATTCCTCCTGTGACTGCCTCCCTCCCACAATGGCCCCCACACAAGACGCAACAGGAAAGGAAAAATAAAACTATAATAAACAGGTTTATTTTTCAAGTTTTGAGGCTGCTGGCAGGGGGGCGATGCTCCTCCGCCATAGTGGAAGAGCCGCCACTGGTACTTTGGTCCCAGATAGCTTCCCACCTTGCCTTGAAGTCTTTCACTCACTCTGAACTTGAGTGTATATTGTTCAAGAACAGTAGGCCATGGCTCTCTGGGCATCCTACCACCCCGCCAGGGATCAAGGTATTTTCTTTTTGTCATTAGATGGCAACTCGGATGTATGTCTCCGTGTCCCTGGGAACCACGTTACCAGTCCTGGATTTTCAATAACTAAATTGCTGCATTCTGGGAGTTGTAAACTTGGCTCATTTCAACCTTAGAAAATAGGCTCAACTGGATAAGATTGTCGGGTACCAGTGACTTGCAAAAGGAAATACGATGTCCCGGTGACAAGACCCAGGAAGCGCATGCCATTCCTGACACCTTCAGCCACTTTTGACTTTTCACCAACAGCCATATACCTTTTTTGACTCTTAGAGATTGAAACCAGAAATCCCATAATGCAAAGTGCTGTTGAATAAAAAGGCATAATGGATGCAGATGTCATCATGAAATGAGAGCTATTAGGCAGGAGTGCATGTCTCATAAACTATGATTTTTCGTACTTCATAGCACTGTTCTATCATGCTCTTTCCATACCCTCAGGATTATTACAACTAGTATTTATTTTTTATTATATTTACACAGCCGACAATTACTAATGAACCTAAAACAGTGGAATCCCAGCTCTGGACAAAAAGTATAACAATAAGATGAAATTCACAGAAACCATGGTCAACACAACAACAATTTCTAAGAGAACACAAAAAAGAACTTTCCTTACTCAGTTAAAGGTGGACGAAAACTAGACAGGCAGTAAAAAAAGAGGCACATTTAATAACCCAACAAAGTAGTTGATCGTAGAAATAAAAGAAACACTAAATATGTTTTTAGAGCCCAATAAAATGTAACACATTTTCCTAGGAGTGAATTTCAAGAGACAAGAAGCAGCTGCTGAAAATGCCTGGCTTGAAAATGCAGCTTGTCAGAATTTGGAGATGTCCATTATGTATTCAAAAAGTTTGGTTACAGGAAGAAAGCTGCCAAGTGACCACGGGTTATAAGTGAGAATTTCAGCCAGTCCTCAATGCTGAGCCAACTGCACTTTGCATGCTAAGTGTAAGTGCATTTCTGCTTTGACATTAATGACATTGATATTAAAACAAAATCGAATCACAACTAAATTACCTTCACATGTTTCAATCACATTTTATGTACTCTACATTTTAGGAAGATTACTTTTTTGCAAGCAATCCAGTATTCCCATTTCCAGTTTCACAATTTGTCTGGTTATCCACTTTCCTTTGCTTCAATCAAAGTGTTTTGTTATCAGCATCCAAGACTTATTTATGTATTCGAATCTAAAAAACATAAAAGCATGTACAAAGATATGTCACAAACCCTGGCCCTTTGTAGTCTAGACCACAGGAGTACCCTTCTTATACTAATCCCCAAACAAGGACAAGGGGGGCTCAGATTGGGTGAGCTAAATCCGCAGTACACAGGGGTCCTATGCTGATGGTGAGAGACGGAGGGACGAGGGGGAGGTGCTGCATCATGGGATGAACTTCAGCTGTGGATGTCTGGGAATGTGCTGCCTCCTATGCTCTGTGGTCTGTACTGCAGGCAGCGCACCCTGCCCGCGCAACACCGCGCAGTATTCATCAGACCGAATACACATCCAGGACAGGAAAGGTACTACTTGATGGTGCCGTGAGAGGGGAGAGCGTCATAACAATAGTGGAGGGGACTTCTGCAAATGAAACAAATTCTATCACCAGGGGGTTACCAAAGGGCAACTCCACTAAGTCTTCCCCCCAAGGAAGGGCCAAATGCCCAATGGGTATTGCCACTAAAGACTGTCACACCAGACTACCATGGGGTCTGTTTTCCATTACTACTACAGATGAATGTTGTCTATGGATTATGTACAGTGATTACATTTTGTGTAGAGTAGCATTAAAGTACTTTCTTTTTATAAACTGACGAACTGGACCACATTTTTCAGACAATTTAAAACTGTTCTTTTGCAAGGATCTTCGGCCACCAGAGATTATACCACTCTAACTCCAGTCTCACAAACACTGGGGAAATGGCACATATTTGGGGAGGAGGCAGATTTAGAAATATAGTTCCAGTTCCTACTAACATATGGGAAAGTGCATATATTTGCAGAGGGGGTGGGGGAATTACTGCTCCTGGCTGTATTTTCTTCACCACAATTTCCTGGGCCCATTTTTGTATTGGCCTGTATGGTTACTTGAGCTATGGTTTGGCTGTTTGAGTCTATCAGCACATGAAGGCAGTCAAGATCAAAATCAAATGGGTGAATGCCCTATCTCTTCTTATTGGTAACATGGGCGGGTATCAGTGCACTCGTCAGAGTAAATGAGATTGGTGCGACTGGGGCATTATTATACCACTGCGTGTACACATAAGCACCGTGGTTGGGTTGTTGAAAGAGAGGCTCCCAAACCTCTTTGAGCATATGTTGATGCCCTAGCTCAAGCTTTGTCAGTAGGACAGCCACATTCATTGTGGTCCGCGGTGCTCCTGGTGCAGGTAGGACCACTGACCCTATATGAGCCTCCTCAGACCTACTTAGGATCACCTCCTTTGTCTTTTGTACCCCACAAGACCTGGGCCCTTCCGAACGCTGGTTATGGCTCTTGCAGCATCTGTGGCCTATACTCGCGGGTGCTGCCCACAGTCATCCTCCGGCTCCATCTCATTCCCCTTCTGCAGTGTTTGTCTCTTTTCTGCTCCGCTTCAGTCCCATCCTGGCCTCCAGTCGGTGAGTCGGTGCAGGGAACGGATGGTTTTTCCTTTTTGTGTGTCATTTGATTGGGTCCCTCTCTGCATTCACTTGACCGCCGGGAAAGAGAGAGTGGTGCACTGATATCGTATTGTTGCGATTTTCAGGCCTGGTTTGGACTTTTGCTGCACCCATAAGTGCAGTTTTGGGGGGTTGACCCTAAAGAGTCTGCCTGAATTCGAACATCTGCCTTGGCCAGGTACAACGATGCTACCCGATCCAATCACCCGTCCCATGGAGTTCTCCTTAGGTGAGGCCATCTTGCCACGGGTAAGCTCCACCTCCCCAAGATATATTTTTTTTAAATAAAAGTTGTCACAATTACAATACTAGTTTAAAGTTTAATTAAAAGCCCTCAAATACGTCCAATATATATGTACATTAACATTCCTAAAAATAATAGACTCCCCTAATAATAGGAAACTGGTTTTCTTATTTTTTTATAATTTATTAAATATACATTAATACATTCCAAGATTGTTTTCAAATAATGTGTAATTTCGTTTAAATGACTAAATAAGAATAAAACAATGGAACTTAAAAGATGTAAAAAATATTAATGTCATAGTTTTGTAATTTATATATCTTTAAAAAAAAACACTACTCAGCCAATCCCAATAAACACCACAATCCAATAAATTACACAAAAGTATTATACAAAATATTTTATAAAATATATTGTAAAGGTAATAACATAAACAAAAATTACATTTGAAATCATTTTGTTATTAAATACTGCCTTCTCAATTCCCCAATAAACCCAACAACCCCAAACATTTTTAACTGGAAATAAAATTATAAAATGAAATTACAATAGTTTAACACATATACATATAAACAAATAACATAATACATGAAAATGATAAATAACCAGATTTTAGTATACTGTATTTCAAGCACTGATAATCTTTAAAAGAAGCATTGGAAATGCCAATATATTTCGCGTACAAGAGCTATTGGCTTTGTCAATGTTTTGCACCCAGGCTGCTCAGCAATGTGGCTGCTTTAAGCAGAAGGGCAATGGAGGGTGCGTGAGGGGCAAAGCAGATGAACAACAGAGAGTCGGTGGAATGGGCTGGGACAGCCACATGGACAACAGAGAGTTGGTAGTTGGGGCGGGGGCAATCACACGGACAGATGAGAGTTGTTGAGAGGGGCGCGAACAACCACATAAGAACAGTACACAAGGTAGACAGTGGAAAAACATGCACTCTCGTAGAGTCCTCAAAGAGAAAGAAAAAAGTTGCACCTTAAAAAAATGAGCAGCGGAAGGACATAAGTAATGCATCCATGCTCCAGAGGCAGGATAAACACTCGAAGAGGAAGAAAGCTTACAGAAGACGAATAAAAAGCAAGGAAATACCAGTGACGATGAAGCCGACCAATGGTCAGCAATGGGAGGGCTCAAAGTCCTGTTAAAGGTAACAAGAGATCTCTCAGGAGACAGGTCATGCACTATCTTAGGCAAGACCAAAAAACAATATCCCTATCCTCAGTATTCTGTCCCATAATACTTCTTCATTGATATTTTGATCATGATAATTCGGTATGATACAGAGGAGTCCGTATTCAGGAGCCATCCCTCAAGGGTACAGGGGGCCAAGCAGTTGTTAATTTGTAAATTAACTCGTTAAAGCTCTCGTCAGGAAGCAGCTTGCACCAGCCCATTTCTCCTGTTAGCGCCGCCTAAAACAGAACCAACTACTAACAATGAAAGTGGGGAGATGATGTGGCGTAGTGGCCAGAGCTGCCGACTTCGGAGCTGGGGAACCTGATTCGAGTCTCAGCGTCGGCTCAACATCCTGGGATTCTGGGCAAATCACCTAATCTCCCTGTAAATGAATGTGTCCTTAACTGGTGTTCATGAAAAGATCTGGTGTTGATGATTAAGGCAAGGTGCTGAGCACCGAAAACCACGGCTCGAATTAGGGACTGGGGCCAAGGACAGACAGTTAACAACGCAACACGTCGTGTCAGTGCTGGGAGACAGGTAGGAGCGGAAAGGGCTATGGACAAGCCACTGGCAGAACCTGGTAGCCAGTTAAAAAAAGTCTGTGGTGGCAAAAGAAAGCGTGATCCCAAACAGAGAGGCTCTTTGGTGAAGGGTGCTTCAGAAACAGAGAAAGGTGTCATAGCAGTATAAAAAATGTAAGTCCGTTTTTATATAGCGCAGCTACTCACCCTTACGGGTCTCAAGGCGCTGGGGGCCGTAGTGGAAATTAAGTGAGCTATTGCCCAGAGTCACATGGTGCTGAGCTGAGTTGCCGCCGGAGCCGGGGATCGAACCGTGAACCCTGTGCTCCGAAGTCAGCTGCCCTGGCCGCTGCACCACACCTCTTCAGTATTCAGTGGAGAATCAAGCCTCATTGAAAATCATATGACTTAAAGTTTTGGGTTCTTGCCAGTTGTACAAAAAAAGAAGTCTGTCTGAAAGAAGTTCCAGTTAAGCAACATCAAATGGCTTCTATTGCATCAGGTTGGAAGCCAAAGGGGTTTAGATAAACAATGAACCTTTAGTGAGCTGTAACCTTTAACTTGTCCAAAGTCCAGATATGCACGGACTCCAGTAACGTTTCCACTTTCCTGCCAGCCTCACTGCGCGCCAGTAAAAAAAACTATGAACAGGAAGATCCTCTATTTTTTTATGTTTAGAAATATAAACGTAAAAAAGCAAACACGTGAGGAAATAAACTAAAAAAGTGTTTCAGAGGTGTCTAATTATTGTCTAAACTAAAATGTAAACAGAGCTATCTATAACTGTCATGCTTTACGAGAATATTGAGAATTTTACGCAAATTACCGTTCACTTGCTAGCGCTTGGCCTTTGCACAAAACGCAAACAAACGGCCGGTATGTATTTCCGAGAAGGGCGGCAGCTCTGTCTGGGCCTGGGCCGTGCAGCAGGCGGTGCCGGGACCTCGGTTCACTGCCACAGAGACACCTTTATTCGACGGCTCGTTAATATGGGGGATTCTGACACACATGCAGATCAGCTTCCTGACAAATGCGAGGGAAGCGTTGGGGGGTCGGAGGTCAGCGCGGGCCCTTGGACTTGATTTACAGGGCCGGCCTGACAGTTGCACTCTTCATCCTTCCAGCGATGAGGCCCTGAGGAGCCCGAGTGCCCCACAGTAACCCCGGGTCCAGGTGTCCAGGCACCGGGCCTGGCCTCTCGGCAGCATGAAACCCGGAGCCAGCGGCCCTCACATCAGCAGCACAGCTGTGCGCTCAGCGGTCCCCGCAGCATCCTGTCCGCAGCACCTGCGGCCAGTCCTCGCCACTGGGCCGGTGGCCACCGGGCCCCAGGGCTTCCTCGCTCACACAGGCCTTCCTGTTTTCCACTCTTTCTCGCAGAAGCGCGAACAAACTCTCTGCTCCTCCTTTCCACCTGCCTCCGTCTTCCCTGAAGCCCGGTAACTGATTCAGTTAAAAAAACAACAAAAAACACACTCATTGTATGGCAATACAATCACGTACCGTGCATTAGGAATACTGCTTATCATCAGGAAACGACAAAATACACTGAGAATAAAAAAGAATTAACCAACAAACGCTTGCACTAGATTCAGATATCAGTTTATTCGATCAGTTTCATACCAATCATAAAAGTTCAAATATGCATACAAATTTCATATATAAAAGAAAATGTTCAGTTAAAATTACAATCATTAAAACCATTATAAAAAGCTTGATAATTCATTTCAAACAAGTGTGCAATTTCCTGATCTTAAAAGAGAGACATAAAAAGGACCCGACACAGTAACATACTAAATGGTCAGTCAACAGTCGTATAAAGAACAGTCCCGGACGACATTGTTTAAATTTGTGTTTAAACATAATTGGGAATAAGAATCTTTTGCGATGTTCAGAAAAAAAATCACAAAATAAGAAAATGTGCAAATCGGATTGAAGAGAAGCAGCATCACATGAGCAACACGGTAAGACTTGAATGGAGAAGGTGTCTGATGGAAAACCCAACATACAGGGAATACAGTTTAGACGAAACCTAGTTTGGATAAATCTATGACGTGGGTTTGTCACCAACGACAGGATCAGGCCTCAAGATAGGCTTGGACCATATATTTACTACTATTGTTTTTAAGCCTAGTTTCAGCCGTGACGGATAGGAAACGGCTTTTCATTGTTTTTGCTGATATACTCAAGCATTTGTTAGGTGTTTCAAAAATAGTTCCCAATCCCAAGGCAGGTAGGATTTTTTTTACATACATGATCCACAGGATCCTCTGTACGTGTTCTAGTGCGAGGCAATCCATGATAAACTGTTGGGTCGATTAACGGATTCCCTTCTCCATAAGGAATGCCTTAGAAGAATTGGTGCCAAGTTTATCTGGTTAGATATGTAGGGAACATCCAGCTCAAGATGGCAATTAAAATTAGAACAGCTGTTCGGGAGACCCTCCATTTTCTTCCAGAAAGTGTCTTCTATCGATTGAATTGCCGCCGGGTTGGTATGACCCCATACTCCGGCTCCATAAGAAGCTATTGAAGAGGATTTTGCTAGATATACTTTTTTAACAGTATCTAGATATTTCGATCCCAGTTTTTTAATAAAAGAGTATACAGAAGTGATACTTTTTTCCAGCATTAACCCTCCATTAGTCACCATCGGGGACCACGTGGCCATCCTATCAAATGTCACCCCCAAGTAGGAGAACTTCTCCGTCTGTACCATTTTCCGCCCTGCAATATAGAAAGTTGGGGCTTTCTTGGCTTTATGACCTGTCACTAAAACAAAGGACTTTGCCTTTTTCGTTTGGAGGTCCAATTTTTTTATATAATTCACATATGTTTCTAACAGCTTCTGGAGCGCCCTTCCTGTGCGTGCAATTAAAACCGCGTCGTCAGAGTAGAGTAGTATTGGAATGCGGACATTATTCATGGAAGGGACGTCCAGGGTCGATTCTAGGAGGGGGGCCTCTACTCCATTGGTGTATAGTGAGAACAAAAAAGGGGCGAGGACGCACCCCTGCCAAACCCCCTATTGATGGAGAACCATCTGGTGCACTCTCCCTGCTTCCCATAATGGACATAAGCCGCAGCCCTCGTACATAGCTGTCTAATGAAGAAGATAATCGCTTCATCGGCGCCCATCTCCTTCATAATCCCCCACAGGTGGCAGTGGGCGACACATTCAAAGGCTGCAGATAGGTCCATGAAAACCAGGTAGAACTTGCCTTGTTTGGCTTGAGTGTATTTAGCAATCAGCAAGCTCAAATTTAGGCCCTGGCCCTGGGTGCCTTTGCCCTTCTTGAAACCATATTAGGACCGGATCATGACCTTGTCAGTGGACACCCATTCCTCTAATCTATTCAATAAGACTCTGCCCATAAGTTTTGCAGTACTGTCCAAAAGAGAAATGGGCCTATCATTTTTTGGATTTGATTTGTCTGCCTTTTTAAAAATAGGTATTAAAATAGATTTCTGCCATGACTCCGGCGGGCCCACAGTAGCTATCACATTAAAAACATTGGTAAGGACTGGGCCCCACAGATCAGGATATTCGGAAAAGAAATCTATCAGGGTTTTATCCGGGCCCGATGCCTTATTACCAGTGCACTGGGAGAGGGCGTCTCTAATCTCAAGGAGATTAAAGGTAAGGACGGGGTTGGGGGTCAGCATAATATCGTTCAGGGGTAAAATAATTCCCTCACTATTACCTTCAAATATGTTTGTGAAGTGAACCACCCCTGATTCCTCGTCCACGTGACTGTCTGAATTAGGATCTGAGGATGACTTTAGGAAGGGGGCATTAATTACTGCCCAAAAGTCCCTGGAATTATTTGAGGCGCAGGCGTGATATAGTTGTTCCTTTAGTATATTTAATCTGGTCTTCCGTGCATTTTATACTGTTGACGGGCAAGCTTTACCTGGGCCACATCTCTTGGATCCCTCTTAAGGGCTTGGTGTAGGTTTGATAACGTTTTTGTGCAATGTTGATCAAACCACCCCTGGCACTTTTTGTTTGGGACTGCACCAGTTTTTGTTAAGTAGTTTTTTACGTCCTGCAGGATTAACTCAAAGGCAGTCATAACTCTAGAAGGTTCACAGTTTTTGTCAAGGCAGATCATAATTTTGTTGTGTCTGCTTGCTACAACCTGGAGGATAAGTTCTTTATTAATTTTCCCCCACTTCAATACAATCCCATTGTTTCTTGATACAAAGGGTGTTATATGTGTGGTATGATAGCATAGATCCCTTCCCAGAACAGTTGGCAGGATATGTCCGCATAATCACTGAAACCAGAGAAATTAATTTTAATGTCTCTGAAGAACCTTTAATAGATGCTGACGCTATTAAAAAATCAATGGTGGAACCATTGGTACTAGAGCCAAAAGTTTTTTGAAGCTGGCCTGTGGTCTCGGAGAAAGGATTCATTATCTCTAGATCTCTTGTGATAATAAGTCTGTTGAGTGTATCACCGTACAAGGTATGCATAAAATGGGGAGTGCCTACTCCGTCCTCTTCCGATAGACCACATATCGTGTTCGAAGAAAAACGACAGCTATGCACATTAAAATCACCCATCCATAGAACACTAGGCATATTCTTACAATTATTGTATGGCAATACAATCATGTTCCATGCAACAGGGATACTGCTTATCATCATCAGGAAAAGACAAAATACACTGATAATAAAAAATAATTAACCAACAAACGCTTGCACTAACATACAATATTGTATAATATATTTTAAATACATGGCACAATCCAACAAGCAGAAAACATAAACACAATACATGTTCTATTTATGTATATCATTAAATAAAGCTAAACACTAAATAAAATCTGTAAGAAAGCATCCCATTAAAATAATAATGTAAACCAGAATGTCTAATAAAACAGAAATACAAACAGGATAATGAATAGCGAATATATTTAATACCTAACTTAAAATCAACGCTTAAACGAAATGGGCCAGATGTACAAAGAGGTTTTGTGGTTGCAAACACTTCGATTTCGAAGTTGCGACTTAAAAATGCTTTTTTATTGTACTAAACCCATTTTAGGAGTCATAAACTTTTTTCTACTCCTAAAATCAGTTTGGAAATGGATACGAAATCACTATTTGGAAACAGCATGTTGTAGGCGTTTTTTCCAAAAAGCGATTCCCAGCCATATGTATAAATGGTTTAGGGCTAAAACAACCCTCGTAAACCATTGAAAAGCTGCTGACCCCCAAGTTGGTTCTGGTGGTCCATTTGCAAAAGGAAAGGGGCCCCTGATGGACCCCTTTTCCTTTGTGCATGTAAAAAAAAAAAAGCTTGTTGGGAAGTAGGCAGTGGTCCATAGGACCACTGCCAACTCTCAAATAGACTTTTAAAAAAGGAAACCTTTTATTTTTGAACGCAGTCCCATTTCCTTTAATGGAAACAAGCTGCATTAAGAAAAAGTTGAGTTTATTGAAAGAGAATCACAGAGATAATGGTCTCCTGACCCCAGCATGCCACCATCCCTGTGATGGATCAGAGACCGCTCTTATTAAAGCCACCGATGAGCTAAAGACCATCTTAGATAAGGGAGGCACAGCAACTCTCGTCCTTCTCGACTTATCGGTGGCCTTTGATACGGTGGACCACACCATCTTAGTCCAATGTATGGAGACACTGGGCATAAAAAGCACAACTCTGGAACTTTTGAAATCTTTTCTGAAGTAAAGGGAACACACAGTAATGCTAGACAACCTGATTTCTAATACCTTCTACCTTGATTGTGGGGTCCCGCAAGGGTTCTCACTTAATCCAACACTTTTTAATCTCTACGTCACAGAACTGGCCTCTCTAATTCGATCTTTTGGTTTCTCTCTTACTTCCTACGCAGACGACACACAAATTGTGTTGTCAGCCTCTAACAACATAAATCACACAAGCTCTCAGCTACATAATTGCATGAGAGAAATTGGTGTCTGGATGGGCAATCATTGTCTAAAACTAAACTCGGACAAAACCGAGGTCATCCTCTTTGGGCCTATAAATCAAATGCTACTAGTGGGCCTGCAGAACTGATCGTGCCACCTACACGAGTAGCCCTATAAACATGTCTCAGGCCTGCTACTGCAGTGTCTGCAAGTGCAGTTTTAAACTGTCATGGCGACCTGGAATGTGCACCCACTTGCCAGGACCAAACCTTCCCATTTACTACATGTAAAGCACCCCTAAGGTAGACCTAAGGTAGCCCCATGGGCAGGGTGCAGTGTATGTGAAAGATGGTACATGTACTGGTGTGTTTTACATGTCCTGACAGTGAAATACTGCCAATTTCATTTGTCACTATAGCAAGGACTATCTTTCATATATGTTATCATTGGAGCTGCCTTGTAACAACTTACAAGTGTAACTTTCAATTGGGAAGAGGTAGAGATTTAGGATTTGGGCTCCCTGAGCACAGAATTTTAAAACACATCTTTTAGAAAAGGTGTCTTTAAATGGTGTGTTTGAAAATGCCACTTTTACAAAGTGCAGAAAAAAAGAGATATCTAGCTGACTGTTTATTGTGCTGTCAACTATTTAACAGACTGAGACCAAAATCACTAATAAGATGGTCTACATCATTTAATTATTCTTTTTTCTGAAAGATTCTTATGCATTTAAGAACTACACAGAGTAGAGATGGACAACACTTCATAATTTACATAATGTGAAAATTAGGCTCAAAAAGAGATCAAAACAACAAATACAATTACAACTCAATCAACAAGTGATTTCACAGGTTAACAATTCACAAGTGACAAATAAAGTGAAAACATCAGGACTGAAACACATACAAATCAATTGTAAAGCTACTACCAGTCAAAAAAAGAGAGCAATAATGAGGTAACCCATATACCCATCGACACTGTTTAAATGGAACACATTTGGGATACCATCCAACCGGGGTATTCGGGTATCCCGAATGTGTTCCATGGCTGGGTTCAAACTGGAATGGCATGGTGAGCAAAAAACCGATGGATTTAGGCCCAGATCTCTGTACTGGGGTGAATGTATGACATTGTTCTGCATTCTGTCCATCAACTGTTGTTTTTGCATTTGTCACCCCGAGTGGGACGGGTATGCCCAGACGTGGGTCCCGTGCTCTCCATGCCACTGGAATCAAGCTATCCTGGCTGAAGAGGGGTGAAACCCCGAAACCGGTCCTAGGATGCTTGTTTCCAGCCCAGGGAGGACCTGGCTTGGCAGTTCGGGCTGGACTGTTCCCATGAGGCACAGGGTCAAGACTGATTTGCATATGGCTGGGTTCAAACTGGAATGGCATGGTGAGCAAAAAAACAATGGATTTAGGCCCAGATCTCTGTACTGGGGTGAATGTATGACATTGTTCTGCATTCTGTCCATCAACTGTTGTTTTTGCATTTGTCACCCCGAGTGGGACGGGTATGCCCAGACGTGGGTCCCGTGCTCTCCATGCCACTGGAATCAAGCTATCCTGGCTGAAGAGGGTGAAACCCCGAAACCGGTCCTAGGATGCTTGTTTCCAGCCCAGGGAGGACCTGGCTTGGCAGTTCGGGCTGGACTGTTCCCATGAGGCATAGGGTCAAGACTGATTTGCATATGGCTGGGTTCAAACTGGAATGGCATGGTGAGCAAAAAAACGATGGATTTAGGCCCAGATCTCTGTACTGGGGTGAATGTATGACATTGTTCTGCATTCTGTCCATCAACTGTTGTTTTTGCATTTGTCACCCCGAGTGGGACGGGTATGCCCAGACGTGGGTCCCGTGCTCTCCATGCCACTGGAATCAAGCTATCCTGGCTGAAGAGGGGTGAAACCCGAAACCGGTCCTAGGATGCTTGTTTCCAGCCCAGGGAGGACCTGGCTTGGCAGTTCGGGCTGGACTGTTCCCATGAGGCACAGGGTCAAGACTGATTTGCATATGGCTGGGTTCAAACTGGAATGGCATGGTGAGCAAAAAACCGATGGATTTAGGCCCTGATCTCTGTACTGGGGTGAATGTATGACATTGTTCTGCATTCTGTCCATCAACTGTTGTTTTTGCATTTGTCACCCCGAGTGGGACGGGTATCCCCAGACGTGGGTCCCGTGCTCTCCATGCCACTGGAATCAAGCTATCCTGGCTGAAGAGGGGTGAAACCCCGAAACCGGTCCTAGGATGCTTGTTTCCAGCCCAGGGAGGACCTGGCTTGGCAGTTCGGGCTGGACTGTTCCCATGAGGCACAGGGTCAAGACTGATTTGCATATGGCTGGGTTCAAACTGGAATGGCATGGTGAGCAAAAAACCGATGGATTTAGGCCCAGATCTCTGTACTGGAGTGAATGTATGACATTGTTCTGCATTCTGTCCATCAACTGTTGTTTTTGCATTTGTCACCCCGAGTGGGACGGGTATGCCCAGACGTGGGTCCCGTGCTCTCCATGCCACTGGAATCAAGCTATCCTGGCTGAAGAGGGTGAAACCCGAAACCGGTCCTAGGATGCTTGTTTCCAGCCCAGGGAGGACCTGGCTTGGCAGTTCGGGCTGGACTGTTCCCATGAGGCACAGGGTCAAGACTGATTTGCATATGGCTGGGTTCAAACTGGAATGGCATGGTGAGCAAAAAACGATGGATTTAGGCCCAGATCTCTGTACTGGGGTGAATGTATGACATTGTTCTGCATTCTGTCCATCAACTGTTGTTTTTGCATTTGTCACCCCGAGTGGGACGGGTATGCCCAGACGTGGGTCCAGTGCTCTCCATGCCACTGGAATCAAGCTATCCTGGCTGAAGAGGGGTGAAACCCCGAAACCGGTCCTAGGATGCTTGTTTCCAGCCCAGGGAGGACCTGGCTTGGCAGTTCGGGCTGGACTGTTCCCATGAGGCACAGGGTCAAGACTGATTTGCATATGGCTGGGTTCAAACTGGAATGGCATGGTGAGCAAAAAAACAATGGATTTAGGCCCAGATCTCTGTACTGGGGTGAATGTATGACATTGTTCTGCATTCTGTCCATCAACTGTTGTTTTTGCATTTGTCACCCCGAGTGGGATGGGTATGCCCAGACGTGGGTCCCGTGCTCTCCATGCCACTGGAATCAAGCTATCCTGGCTGAAGAGGGTGAAACCCCGAAACCGGTCCTAGGATGCTTGTTTCCAGCCCAGGAGGACCTGGCTTGGCAGTTCGGGCTGGACTGTTCCCATGAGGCACAGGGTCAAGACTGATTTGCATATGGCTGGGTTCAAACTGGAATGGCATGGTGAGCAAAAAACGATGGATTTAGGCCCAGATCTCTGTACTGGGGTGAATGTATGACATTGTTCTGCATTCTGTCCATCAACTGTTGTTTTTGCATTTGTCACCCCGAGTGGGATGGGTATGCCCAGACGTGGGTCCCGTGCTCTCCATGCCACTGGAATCAAGCTATCCTGGCTGAAGAGGGTGAAACCCGAAACCGGTCCTAGGATGCTTGTTTCCAGCCCAGGGAGGACCTGGCTTGGCAGTTCGGGCTGGACTGTTCCCATGAGGCACAGGGTCAAGACTGATTTGCATATGGCTGGGTTCAAACTGGAATGGCATGGTGAGCAAAAAACGATGGATTTAGGCCCAGATCTCTGTACTGGGGTGAATGTATGACATCGTTCTGCATTCTGTCCATCAACTGTTGTTTTTGCATTTACTCTAGACAGTCACACAAAGGGAGCTGAGGTGTGCCCAGCATATGCTGAAGGCCCATCACCAGGCTGATGGGCCTTCCTGAGCTAGAGTGGTGGGAGGAATTGTCATTGACACCTATATATGGCTGTGCCTGGCCTCTCACAATGCTGTCTGCGCCCCCATGTAGTGTGTCTGGACCAAGGCAGGGCAAGGCAGGATCTGAGTACAACAAAGACTTTCCTTTGAAGTATGCCTACTTCAAAGGCCAAAAGGGGTATAAGTATTGGGCCTGTAACCCCACATTTTTAGAACACTGCTGGGTTGAGGACTCTGCCAAGAAGAAGAGCTGAAGAGTTGTCAGGAGGAGTGCTGCCCCTTTGCGGTGTGTGGCTATGCTGGGTTGGCCTGCAGTTGCTGCTTCTGTCTGTGAGCAGTAAAGGAACTGGACTTTGCTGTTTTGGCCCTGCTTTCCAAGTTTCTCCAAGGGCTTGTGTGTGCTTTCCTCCTGTTAAGAAGTCTCAGGGACCCAAAGACTTCACCTTCATCTGCAGCACCTAAACTCCACTGCTGGGAGTTCTGACTGCCAAGGGGTGCCAATTCCAGTTCTGGGCAATTGGAGGTGTTTGCTGGGCTGTTACTTCAAGAAAAGCATTCTGACACCACTGCCTACACTGACGCTGTGGTCACTGCTCACTGGGAGAGTGCAACACCGACCCCCGCAGCCCTGATCTCACCGATGATGACGCATCTCGCTGACACTGACAACACTGCCTGCACAGTGGCCATGGGCACCGCCTCGTCATACCGACTTCGACCACACCACAACACTGGTCTCACCAACGCCGATACCTTTGCGCCGCCACCAACTTCACTGTCTGCACCACCGCCGTGGTCACCGCCTCACCGCACCACCTTTGATGACACCGTAGCATTGGGCTGCTGATGACAGTGCCATCTACTCTGGCGCCAGCGCTCCAGCATCAACGCCACACCGCTGCCTGCACCGATGCCACGGACAACGCACCGCGTTGAGCACGACGCACCGCCAGCGACTACACTGAAGCCCCAGCTCCGCTGATGTCAGCGCTCCTGACTTCGATCGCATGGAATTCGACCTGCAACATGTGTGACTTCAAGAACTAACCGACTTCTGCTCCAAGGCGCAGCACTGACGCCTCACGACTCAAGCGATGCCTCACTGCCTCACTTCACTGCAAAGTCCTCAAGGCCGCTTCAACTCTAAGGTACTGATTGCAGGCCTTCCCCAAAACCGTTAGCTGGCCCTCGACTTCATCGAGGTCGGACTGAACTGTTGGATTTGTTGGTCATGACACCGCAATAGCCCTGGTGGGTGCTATCAACTTCAAGGACCTGTATTTTTTAGATATTCTTTTAAAATTCATATCTTTGCTCGTTTATGCCGGATTTTTGTTGTTTTTGGTCTTGCTTTGATTAGATAAATATTGGCTATTTTTCAAAACTAATGTGGTGTCTATTTTTTTTTTTTAAGTTTGAGTTTATTAAGAAAGAACAAGAAAAGGAACACTATTGTAAAAAATACAACAAATCCTATTTAGTAAAATAATAAAATTGTATGAAATACAAAGATGTTTGAGAAATATTACTATCAAGCTGTGTACAAAGAAGAATATGTACCTTATAAATCAAAGGGGGAGGGGAAGGGAAAGAAAACAATATATAATTAAATTATATTATAAGAATAAAAGGCAAGAATAATATATGAATAAAACACTGTAAGCATAACAATAAGTAAAGCTAAAACAGCATGATATGAATATAAGAATATGAAAATCTTCTAATTATTTAAGAAATAGGAGGCAAAGAGTGAAATTGAGGTGGTTTCCGAACATCATCTGATACAGTAATACCTTTAACAATGGAGGAGGCAGATAAGGATAAATATGTGGTTAATAGGTGCCACAAGAGATCCCTTTTAATCGCTAGAGCAATAGGGGAAACATAATTAGTATCTAGCCTATGGTGAAAACACACAGCGTTCCACTAGGATCTAAAAGTAACTTTATCTGCTTGTTTCCAATTTGAGGTTATTAAATGAAAAGCAACAGCTAACAATAGATCTAACAGTTTATAACTCGATGGTGATTGAGGCCATTGGGGCAACACAGTACCTAGGAATATGTTTATTAGAGAAAAAGGGACCTAAACTTTGAAAATTCTCCTAATTTGGGACCAGACCAGTTGCTAAAATTGGTGGATGGGGACACTCAAATAAAATGTGTTTTAAATCAGCAGTAGGACAAGAACAGGACCAACAAGTAGAGGACATGTCCGATGTGAAAGATGCTAGGGTCACAGGAGAGAATAACACCCGTTGATAAACAAAATAGAGGGTCTGTGTGGTATTAGCAGTTCGTGAGGTTTTGTGTAGTCTATACCACAACTTATCCCAAGTGCTGGTTGGCCAACATTGTAGTAAGTCTTTTTTCCAGGCCAATTCAGTCTTTGATTTGAGTCTATCTGGGGGTAATTGTAGGGATTTGTATATAGTGGATGCAAAGGGGAAAGTATCTAATATTGGGGAAAGGTTTATGCATTTTGCAGGGAGGTTGGAAGTATTTGGTAATGCAAGAAGGTATTGGTTAAGGGCGGGACATAGAAGATCATATTGCGATTCAAAGGAAGCTGGTAAAGAAAACTTTGTTTGGAGATCAGTAAATGAAAGGGGTTGATCGTCAAGTAGAAGTTGGGAGATCCAGCGCAAGCCCTTAGATCGCCAATTTTTCCAATATATAGAACGTTTTTGATTCGTAATGATTTATTATGCCAAATGGATTGTTGTTGATAAGAGTTAGTTGAGGGATACGATGTCGGTAAGAGAGGAATTAAGAGTTTACAGGAACGGGAAATAATAGAACGCAAAGATGAAATATTGGAAGTAAAAGCTAGGATTTCCTTAAAATCGAAGGGGGTAATAAGAGATTTCTCTATTTTTATCCACAAAGGATGGAATACGAGGAGCTCCGAAGAGAGCCAACGGCAGCTTGTTTTAGGGAAAATGCAGAATGATAAGTTTTAAAATCGGGAAACCTAAGACCTCCATTAGATGTATCTTTTTTTAAAGAGGACAAAGCTATACGAGGGGGTTTGCCTTTCCAAAGAAATTTTGTTAAGAGAGAATCAATTTTCTTAAAATAGTACCCAGGAATGTGAACCGGAATCATGGCAATAGTATATAGTATCTGAGGAGTGAGCATCATTTCAATCGAGTCCATTCGGCCCCACCAAGAAAGAAAAAGAGGATGCCAACGCGTGATGGTATCATTAAATGTTTTAGTAATGTGAACAAAATTTAGTTTTAATGTTTCAGGAATTGTAGGAGCAAACCATAAGCCCAGATATTTTATTTTTGAAGATTGCCATGAAAAACCGGTGTGGGCAAAAAGATGTTTTTGGCATAAAACATTTAAAGGCAAAACTTCACATTTATCAATATTAAGTCGATATCCTGAAAGCTTAGAAAATGTGGTTACTTATTGAAGAAAAGGGGGGAGAGAGGTTGCAGGATTAGAACAATATAAGAGAATGTCATCAGCGTAGACTGACATTTTAACCTGATGAGGACCATATTGGAAACCTGAAATAAAAGTATCTTGCCTAATTTTGGTTAAAAAGGGTTCCCGTGCTATGACGAATAATAGAGGTGATAAGGGCCATCCTTGTCGTACCCCTCTAAGTAATGGAAAATAATCTGAGGTTTTACCATTAACAAAGACTGAGGCCTTGGGACCCGAATATAATAAAGAGATTAAAGCAATCAACTTAGATGGAAATCCAGCCCATTTTAATGAGTGGAACATAAAATCCCAACCAATCCTATCAAAGGCTTTTTCTGCATCCAAAGCAATAGCAGCAATAGGGTGGTTTAAAGATGAGGCCTTGCTGAGGATGTTGAAAAAGACTTGAGAATTGTCAGAGGCCAATCTTCCCATAACAAAGCCAGACTATTCAGGGCCTATCAGACCAGGTAGAACGGGGTCGATGCGTAGAGCCAAAATCTTAGCAAAATTCTTGTAGTCAGTGTTGACTAAGGAGATGGGACGGTAGTTCTTGCAGAGAGAGAGGTCTTTATCGTGTTTTGGAATTAAGCAAATCAAGGCTTTTGGAACGTGCCCTGCGAGATACCTTTATCGATAAAAGATTTAAATAAAAGTAAAAGATTGGGTAAAAGGAGTTTTGAAAAGTGATCATAAAATGCAATAGTGAAGCCACCCGGTCCGGGAGCCTTTCCTCTTCTCAACACCGAAACTGCATGGGAGATTTCTGCTAAGGAAATATCGGTTCCCAAGGAATCAAAGTCAAAATGATGGGAGGGAGGGGAAGCAATGGATTGGAAATAAGTAGAAAGATCAGACTGTACTGGCTGTTCTTCAGGAGAGGTATCCTTAAAAGAGGGGTACCCGAGGAACCCTGTAAAGATTCTATTCTAGTTCTGTCTTTTCTCACTTTCAAATAACTAGCCAGCAATTTCCCCATTTTATTATGACCCCCATAATAGTGAGTACTACTTTTCAATAGAAAAGAGGAGGCAGCGTTCGTAGATAGTCTATTAAAAGTAAGTTTAGCCTCAATAAGATTTTTCAGGGAAGACTCGTCATTGGAATGATAGTATTTATATTCTAACTGTTTAATTTTATTGAGTAATTGAGTAGACTGGGCCTCTAAGGATTTTTTCTTTTGTGATACCAAATTTATTATAAAACCCCTGGCGGCTGCTTTAGAGGAATCCCAGACCATTACGAAAGGGGAATCTGGGGTTGAATTGATAGCAAGAAATTCGGAGGCAAAGGAACTAAATTGTTGACTGAAATTAGAGTCTAAAAGTAGTGAATTATTAAAGTGCCATCTACCTGAATGCGGGGAGAAGGGGATAAGGTCTATATCAACACATACTGGGGCAAGGTCTGAGATTAAAATTGATCCAATTTCAGAATGAATAGCATGCTGAGCCAAAGACTTGCTTAGAAAAAGATAATCTATACAGGATTGTGAGTGGTGTGGAGCTGAATAAAAACTATATTCTCGGAGGCCTGGGTGGCAGAGCCGCCATATATCAACTAAAGACTTACGTCGTATTGTGGAAGTAAATTGTGAGTGCATTTTAGAGGGAACAAATTTCACTGTTGAGTGTCTATCTAGTATGGAATCATGAATTTGGTTACAATCTCCAACAAATATAATGTATTCATCATCATATAAAAGCAATTTGTCCGAAATTTTTGTCCAGAAAACCTTATCAACAGAAGTGGGACCGTATACATTAAAAATAACTATATGTATCTTATCTATAAGTAACTTAACAGCAACCCATCGACCTTCAACATCACATTCTTGATGAGCAACTGATACAAGCAATTTTTATGGCATAAAATCAGAACCCCATTCTTCTTACTTAAAGCAGGAGAATTAAACACACTGCCCACCCAACATTTGTTCAATTTGAAAGCTTCAGATTCGGAAAGATGCGATTCCTGAAGTAATGCAATATCAGTTTTTAATTTAGCTCAATGGGATAACACCAGTTGCCTTTTAATAGGGTTTTTTAGCCCTTTAATATTCCATGTAGTAACTCGAAATGGATCGTAAACATAAGAACATGAGCAATCAATATGCTTACAATATTGAAAATAAAGTAAGAATAAAGCAGAAGTGAGGGAAAGGAGTGAAAGGAAAAAGGCGTTTGTTTATAGAGAAGAAGCATGGAAAAAGGAGTAATAAAGTAAAAAATAGGAAAAAGAAAATAGTGGAGATGAACCATAGATGAAGACGCCAGGAAAGAGGAGATAAAACAGAGAACAAAAATACAGTACAAAACATGCAAATGATGACTGAGGAACATACCTACGGTACACAAAAAACAGAAAGGGGGATGGCGACACCAGAAGACGACGACGACAGCACTCGAACTCCACTGGACGGCAGGGCAACTTTGGATGGGAAAGGATCAACACATAAAGGAGACCATATGAAGTACTGGGAGCGAAATAAAAACACCTGTTTTAGGAAGAAAAGGGACCATATGAAAAAAATACTTTTATAAAAGAGGGAAAAGAAAGAAAGAGACAAGAGAGTAGTGCACTAACATCATACAAAATCAAAACAAGAGCAAAACAACATTCAATGAATTACATAGATAAGAAAACAGCCCTGTAAGAAAGAACAAAATAACATTCAGGTAGACTTCGAGGTGTCCATGACATCTGCTCCATGAAGCTGAAGAAATTCCTGTAGTGCAGCCGGATCCTCAAAAGTGGTAGTCTTCTCTTTGTAGGTAACCTTGAAAAGACATGGATGGATTAGTCCATATCTGGCATTTATAGATCTTAGCTAAGGACGTAGATCAAGGAATTTTTTTCGAAGATCAGCAGTGATTTTAGCTACATACTGACAAAAATATAGTCAATGGCCCTCCCAATGAATTTGTTTTTTGGACTTGACAATCGACAAGACTTGAAGGAGGTCAGTATATTGTAGGAAGAACATGATGACTCCACGTGGTTTTGCTGAGACCAAGTCTATGAGCCTGTTGGATGTTAAGTGAAGTAGAAGCTGCCCTATCCAGAAGCTTGGGCAAAAAAGTCTGAAAATAAACTGTTGGATTGGAGCCTTCCATATTTTTAGGGAGACCATAAATGCGAAGGTTGTTCCTACGATTTCGATTTTCCAAATCTTCAGTGTGCTTTTTAAGGAGAGTTATTTCTGATTCTATTTGTTTTTCAAACATATTTTTATTGGCATTTATTTTAATATCCAACCATTTTCTTGTTACTCGGCAATTATTTGACATCATAATACAGCATTTCTATGGAATATATAATATCACTTTGTATTATCTTTAGTTTCAGTTCAAACATGTTTTAGGGAAAGGTAATCGGGAAGTGCATATACATGTAAGCCCTAATCATGTTAGTTACAGTCTTATTTCGCCCGTGGTAATAAGGAAAAGGTAATTCCATTAAGGCATACAATCACCTACAATATGCCAGTCTGTAAATATCCCACAATTTGTTATCAAAAAAGGGAAAAAAAACTATACAATTAATGAACCCTATTAACTAGTCTAATTAACAAACTGTGCAGTGGGGCCAGGAATTGCGCGTGTATTAATGAGTTAAACAAAGCATCTGGGTTGTGCATTTGGTAGGCGGGGAGGGCCAGCACATGCCACACCGCCAGGAAGCTGTCCTCTGCCCCTCGATCCTTGGGTCTACAGTGTCCCCAGTTTATATATAAAAGCCAAGCTAAGTATGCAATCTCCGTAATTAGCTAAAGACGGGCAGTTTGTCAATGTCCATTTGCAGTAGCAAGCATGCGCAGGTCAACTCAGTGTTGGTATTCAAACATTTCCCCTTTGGTCATCTTCGCCGCTCGTCTGTGTCCTATCCTCACTCCCCCCTCCACGATTCCCGTCTCTGTCTGGGTTTTCCCATGACTCCAGTATTTCTTTCCAGAGGTCAGCAATAGGGCGTCTCCTCAGTCCTCGCGCCTCCTCCCTCATCAGGGCCCTACTTTCTTCCCCGGCCCAGTAAGTGACATCTCGCTTCCAAACTTCTACTGCTGGTCCAGAGGTAGACTTCCAGGCCAGTGCTATTCTTCTCCTAGCTAGGGCTAGAGTTAAATCCAGAAATCTATTTCCGGCTTACCTCTTAGGGGGGCGAGGATAGAGCCCCAGTAGGCACACCTCCATCATTGGCTCTAGTGTGCGCCCTACCGCTGCACCCATGAGTTGTAGCGTCTCCTCCCAGAACCGGCGCAATGGGGCACAATCCCAAGTCATAAGTGTAAAGTCTGCATCTATCTAGTCACATCTTTGGCATTTGTATTCGGTGCCTCCAAAGGGAAGCTGAAGTTTATGAGGCGTCATGTACGTCATGTGTACGTAGTTGAACTGTGTATACTTCAGTCTAGTGTTGCGTGAAACTTTCAGAGGGTATGCCAGGATTTTGGACCATTCCGGGTCTGTGAAGGCTCTACCCAGAGCAGTCTCCCAGCGGGTACGCAGTTTCGTTAAGGGCTTGCGGGTCATCTCCAATTGCGATATATAAAACCATTTTACCTGATGTCTTGCAGTACCTAATGTGAGGAGTGATTGCAACATCGCATGAGGTTTAGGCTCTTCCTTGCTCCCCACCCACAGCCCCCAAGTTATTTCTGATTCTAGAGAAGAGATACGTAAGCAAGTAGATTGCAGAGCTTCCGTTTTTTGTTCCACAGCTAATGCCCGTGACTCCAATGAAGACCATTTGTCATCCAAAAGTTGCAGAGTCTTATTAGTTTCCTCCATGAAAGGTTTCAAGGCACGAATTTCTGCAAGAATTACGTCTATGGATGCTGAGGAAGAGTGCATTGGAGACGGAGGGCCTTTTTTTGGATGCTTGGTAGATACCACAGATAATTTTCTTGAGAGCTGTGATTTTGGAGTGGCGCCTGGCGTAAGGTCAGTTTTATGAGAAGGGTTGTCCTCCATGTCGTTGTAGGTGGAGTCTGAATCAGAGTGCGCAATATGTTTGGTGGAAGTTGAAAGTTTAAGGTTTCTTAATCTCCCCATAAAAAGAGAAGAAGGTTTTGTAAAACACTGCGTAGGTACAACGTGATAAAACCTTCAAAAGATGTAACTTAAATTCAGTCACAAAGTGAGGGGAGAAAGACCACAGCTCCAGATGGGCGTAGCACACAGGAAAATATCAGGAAACCGCAGGATCAATAACTTTATCCAAATGGATAATGCCCATATAATGAAGATTATTGATTATTTATCCAACACATAGTGAAGGGACTTATCCATAAAAAGGAGTCACCCTGAGTGATAAGGATTCCGGTAAAAAATAAAAAATATTCATGTTCCTCTTGTGCCTAACATGCCAACAGCACTGTATAAAGGTGAAAAATGATGTTTAAGGAAGCAGGGGCACAATATTATGAGGAGAGGCAGTCTCAGTAGAAGAGGGGACGCGCTCGCCTTCCAAAATGGCGGGTGTGACCTCACTGTGAGGAGAAATCCCCCGGGGCCATTATGGCCTTAAAATCGCTGCAACATTGACTTTTAAGAGTTCCAGCGACTCACCATTGTTAGAGGGAGAGACGCGGTGAATCTCGTTCCTCGGCGAGCGCTGGAACGGTCTCAATCTGACAAGTAGATTCCGCGGTCCGATGGAGCCTCGGTCGGTCACTCCATCTTGGATCGACGTCGCAGCCACGCCCCGTGTGTGGTGTCCATTTGTAGTGTTTTCACTGTGCTACTGTGCGTTTTATGTACAAATGCTTTACACATTACTTCTGAGATAAGCCTGACTGCTCTAACAATATCTGGAGTATCATTAATTCATGTGAAGTGAATGACCATTGACCTTTGAACATTTGGACATCTTACAACTTGATGCCTCACATAAATACAAAATATTAAAAAAATTGAAGGACTACCTGTGAATTTATACTCTACAATAAAACTACAAGAGTGAATTAAGTTTAAGTGCACACAAAGTTGTACATTTGCGTTGCTTCCCGGAAGTTAGAAGACTTATCAATTGTATTTCAGATGAGGCCAAGTGGCCTTTCCATAAACAAAAATACTGGAGAATAAACAATACATTATATCTATAGGTCAAAATAGGGAACAGATAAAGTCAAGTTGTGCGGAATAAAGTGGACTTTTAGCCTCACTCCGTAAAATACATTAACCCTGGATTAGTTATTTACTAGGTTTGGTAAATACCTCCTGGCCTGAGTTTTCAACTTGGAAATGAGGCATAACAGGAAGTGTTGTTATAACGCACGGAATTCCACATGTTTTGCTTTTTTCTAGATAATGCTCGGCATGGCTGATCTACCTACATCCCTCAGGGGAAAACAGCCAGGGAGTGATAATTATCAGAGAACCCCTAATTAGGGTCCGTCAGCATCTGAAATTAGCCCTGAACTCGTAATAAGAACCAAAGATGGGTTTAAAACATTTATTGTAAGGGATGGGTGATTAAGATCAAATAAGAAAATGTTAGCTAGGTTGCAACTGTTCCAGTTTAAATATTTACATTATATCAAGAACAATTCAATGCACTGCTGGAGTTTATACCAATCATGTGTCAGGAAGTGCGTAAGCAGCACCAAGTCCACAGGCACGGTGGACATTGCTGTTTTCCCCAACTTTCAAAAGAGTACTGGGTAAGGGGGAGGCAGGCATACAGAACCTGGGCAAGAGGAAAAAGAAGGAGATACGCCCTCTGATGACGTAAGTAACTTCATGTAGGAAGCAGAGAATATGAGTTCCTAGCTCCTACTCAAAGTCCTAGATAGTAGAGGCAGGCGCTGCAATCTGTCACAAAACTTCCACGAATAGTCTTTTGCAGGCAAAGGCTTTGGACAGCGGGGTCACTCAAACCCCCCAGGTAATGCTCTGGAGATGGGAAAATGTCCCGTCATTGGGTTACCAGAGATGTTTTCCTCTCTGGAGTATTACCACCAATTCTGGTGATTTCTTCGAGCTGCTGTGACGATACTCGGCAGTGTCTTCAGAAGTAGCGTAGCCAGTACCGCATGGGATCTAGTGCAATGAAGGATATGATCCCCGGCTGCTGTTTGAATGATAAAATACAGCAATAATCAAGGTTCGGTGGGCCCTGGTCTTCAGCAGTCATTCTACTGTCGGAGGACACTTGCGGTATTAAAAGGACAGAATGAGGTTTCCATTGGTGATGATCGAAATCTGAGGACATGTTCTGAATATTTCAGGAAGTGTCTGCCGGTGATAATATCCCAGCCCATTCAGTTCTATAATATTGTATTAACATGTCCTGCCTCGTGGCCCAAGGGTTACTGAGTGCAGAAGTGCAGAATATGTCGAGGTAAAGTTTTTGCTGATAGTTATTTGCCTTTGATTTGCATAAAATGTTAAATACAAGGACCATACTGTACAGGAGGCACCAAGGTATGATGCTCAGATTTAGCACACACTTCTAAAAAAGACAAGTTTCGATTGACTTTCTGCTGAATGGTGTCTGCTCCTTCTGCAGGGTCTCGGGGTATCTGCAGTACCTCAGCTGGTGGTAATACCACTTACCACGAGCGTTATCATAATTTTTTGCTCTTTTGTCATTTTTATTGATGTTCCTGTGGCGATAGGGGCTTTGCCTTATTTACAAGGAGCAGCACACATAGGAACAGCAAATCGCCATTCTAGATTGTTTATGTGCAGGACGGGATACCTTCCTGCACATAAACAATCATTCCCTCAACGCAGGCACCCTTGCACGTTGTCGCTAGGCAGCTGAGTTCAGCGCCAGCAAAAATGCAGAGATGTACCGTATTGTTGTAAATACCGTGCATCCCTGCATTTTCAGAATGGCGGAGCGCGGTGTTAGCTATTTTGGCTAAACGCCGCAGTCCGCCATTCTTTTGTAAATATGCCCCTAATGGGCATATTTACAAGCCCCTATTGCCACAGGAACGTCACTTTTAACGACATTCCTGTGGTGATAGGGGCTTCACCTTATTTACAAGGGAGTTAAGCCACTTAATGTGGCTTAACGCCGCCTTGTAAATAAGGCCCCATTTCACACTACACTTAGGGCTTGATTACGATGTCGGACACCTTTGCGGATTGGGAACCGACCGACCTCAGGTCGGCGGTTCCGACCGCATTATTTGGATGCGACCGCACACAGTGCGTCCGAAACATCTATTTTCCTATGGGAGCTTGTGCAGCGGATGGATAACACCCGCAGCATAAGCTCCCATAGAAAAATGGATATTTTCAAACATCTCTGCATCCTGTGGCAGGCATCTCAGGGTGCCTGCCACACGGTGCAGGGATGTTTAGGGGGGGTAACATAGTTGCCCCCCAGGCCTCATAGCGGAGGCTGCGGAAGGACGGGGGCCCTGTTTGGGGCCCCCAATGTCACTTTCCAACAGCCCATCCATGTCGGAAAGTCAGACATGGAATGGCTGTTGGAAACCGACATCATAATCCCGAGGGCGAAAACGCCGGCCTTAAGGGATTATGAGGAGTTTCCGAGTGGGAGCATGTCGGGAAGCGTCGGCCAGTTCCTCCGACTGCTGCCTCCAACTGCACGCATTGTAATGTATCGGTCGGACCACAGCAGTAGATGGCGGTCGGACCGCAACCGACGAGGCATCGGTTGCGGTCCAACCGCCATCGTAATTAGGCACTTAGTGTGAAAGCAATGGGTGTTGTGGTGGGCGTTCCACCGCAACACCCAATGATTTTGATGCTGCCCCCTATTTACAAGGGT
Organism: Calotriton arnoldi; assembly: GCA_963921515.1. Lineage (NCBI taxonomy): Eukaryota > Metazoa > Chordata > Amphibia > Caudata > Salamandridae > Calotriton > Calotriton arnoldi. The sequence continues at coordinate 1,329,547 of CAWUFW010004426.1, forward strand.
GGCATAAATAGGAGGCAGTGCCAAAATTAAGACCAGGGAAAACCTGGTCTTAACATGGCGAAAAGAAGAGAAATGTTTAATTTAATTTCTCCTCGTTTCTGCTGTTGCAGCACACATAGAAACAGCAAAACGCAATGAGTGATTGTTTATGTGCAGGAAGGTGTTCCTTCCTGCACATAAACAATCTTCAAAAAAATGACGCCATGCTCTGCCATTCCCTTGTAAATATGCCCCTGAGACTCTGTACAGCAGGCAAGGTGTACACCTGCCCTGGCAGACCATCATCTTGTCAGAAAGAATGGAACTGGATGTCAAATTCCAGTTCATCATTTTCTAAAGCTTTTCAGTGTCAACAACAGCTCTCATGTCATCCAGAATGTCATTGCCTAGTCCTGGCGTTTTAGAGCACTGTGCATTGCATGCTGGGACTTGTAGTTTTGTGAGAGTTACTTTTTTCAGTTTACATGTTCCAGCATTTAAAGAAGTGTTGGCTCTAAGGTCATAAAGTTGGCACCTACCAAGTGTCCCCACGCCACGTGCCACACTTTCAGCCTGCAGAGTGCTAATTATCTAATTATTGCCAAGAAAGCCAGATTGGATGAGAAGGTCGGACATAACTGGTGCCAGCTAGCAGCTATGGAGCACTGCTCCTAGGAGGGTATCTGAGTACGTGAATCCGCGGCGCATCCACAGACCTGCATGTGTTCTTGGTGCTTTTGACCCCTGTCAATCATCCTAAAAGAACCCGTGCCCTGCCCGCATCTGTGTGACAAATACTTCCTTAGCTCGTTAGGTGTCAGAGGCGGCGACCCTCACATCTCTGCACTCTGGCCTGCATGTCAGTGTCCCTTTGAAGAACTGACGTGCGCTAATGACCCGGAACTGGTTCGTAATGTAGCTCTGGGTCGAGTCACTGCCCGTAATAAACAATACATAATATTTGGGGCAGGCCCTCAGACGAGGCGCAAAATAAGTAAATTATTTTTGCATCGCTTTTCAACAGTTTTTTTTGTGTAAAATGCACTCAGCTTCCTCCGTGAAATGAAAGACTCGGAGCCCAAGGTGTTCTCCGGAGCAAACAGTACTGATGTGCAGGATCTGACCTGGGGAGGCTGCGGCAGGTTCCTGAGTGACACCATCAACCAGACGCCCAAAATACATGCTTGGATTTTAAAGCCACACTTGGAATGGTAAAGTAAGACTGCAAGTCCCAAAATGCAAGCTGCTTTTGGCTAATATTCCAGTACAGGGTGTGGGGCCACTTGACAGCTTTGCCCTGAGTTTTTCCTAGTATTTCACCAGTGTGTGTAGTGCATGTGTTGGACACACACGTGTTAAACCAGCAGAGGTCGGTGGGCTGCACAACTTCAGAGACGCTGTAAACTGTGGAGCTGAAAAAAACAAGTGTTGTGGAATAACAGAGGTGATTAAAAAGAACCATTTGGTAATCGTCAAAGCCAGCAGAAAGCAACAGGTGCTGTGAATCCTCAGATCCTAAAGGTCCCCATTTCACACTGTGAAAATCCTTTTACTTGGCAGCAGCTACCATGCAGCTCTCCATTGTTATATAGAAGAGCGGGTCCTTCCTCTGCCAAAGAATTTAAAAATGAAGAGACACAAATTCAGCAAGAGCATTAACAACATGTTGCGGCCCAAGGAGCCTTCTTCAGGTATCCTGCTGCTCCAAGCGGAAGCTCTTTGCACAATCATTAGAGGGTCTCAAGGTTCTAGGAACGAAAAGAACTGCTGTGATTTCCTGCTTCAAGGTCAGTTTGTCTGTCCAATCTCAATCTTAAGACACTGATGGGATGGGACAAGATGACAGCAGTGCTTCATGACAGAGTATAATATGCAAGGTCAGTAAAGCAGCATAGTGCCTGCTGCACTCAGATGATGTCTAAGGGAAGCTATAATCTTAGCCAAGACATAGGAAAAATGTCACATGCATTCGCTTTTTAAAAACTTTAAAGCTGAGTTTTATTTGCTTTATAGGTGCAAATAATAAAACGCTTACTGTACAAAATTACAATAAAAACACTAGTATTGAAATATTTTAAAAAACAGACGTATTGCTTATGTCATGTTAACAGAATAAAAAGCAAAAGTGATGCATGGTAAAAGAAGATGAAGCACATCCTTGTGTAGAGATAGAAAATCGAAAGTGCATGGACTGCACATTACGTCCCCCTCCTATGTCAAGCCTGACAGTGGGAGGGAGGGGCATTTTTATTCAGTTATATCTGGTTGAAAATCCTGATGTCAGAAAGAAATGTGTGCCATTTCGGTTTGGCCATTTGAACGCCTAGTCGGCTACTTAGTCCTAGAAGCCAATTCCAGGAAATGAAGCCCTGGTGCGTTTTCTGTTTCATTATACAGCACTTAAGAATATTAGCTCAATTACTAATGCACCATATATTTTTTTTTCTTCTGAATTACCTGGGTGCATATTACTCTTTTATTATTTTAATGAACCACGAGCCAACTATAAGAATACAGTGAGTTCACCGATAACCTCAGGCATTGGCTAATTTCAAGGGAGATCTTCTCTCCGTGATGGATGAAAGGAAGCAAGCGGGTCTAATTCTCCTTGGTCTCCCTGCAGCGCCTGATACTGTGGACCACAAGATCCTTTTGAAAAGACTCACTGATCGGGAAGGTGCACCTGGCGTAGGCGTAGCGTAGAATGGATCTGTTCCTTCCTCTGCAACAGAAACCATAAAGTGCACATTGAGACAGAAGAATCTTCACTACGAGGAGCTGCCTGTGGTGTCCCACATGTAATGTTGTGTATTGTAAGGTGGATTTGTAGAGCGCTGCTCGTCACCCGCGAGGGTATCCGGGAGCTGAGTAGGTGAGAGTAAGCATGTGCTGAGGCTGGACCTGAATACAGGCAGTCTCGATGGTCCGGCAAGAAGACTAACTGAAAAGCCAGGTCTTCAGCTTCTTGCAGAGTTCAAGAGTGAGGAGGAGGCCCTGATGTTTTGGGGAGGTCGTTCCAGGACTTGGCGGCTTGGTAGGAGAATGATTGACCGCCCGTTCTGCTTCTGCATTCTGTGTGCGAGTGAGAGTGATGCTGAGCGGAGTTGTCTGGTGGGTTGGTGTAAGTGAAGCCAGTGATTGAGGTATGCGGGTCCCATGTTGTGTAGTGACTTGAATCCGTGTGTGACCCATCACCACTTCCTTTTAACATATACATGCTCTATCTGGCAGGCAGTGTAAACATCATCAGATACGAATCCACACTGGTGATGCCCAAATCAACTTGCAACTGGATAACAAAAGCAGCCAAACAAACATCACGGAATACCTAAGCCCAAGTTCTATTGAGTGGAATAAAATTACCTTTGCCTCAGTGGATGAAAAACAGAGATTCTGGTACTCGGTGGACCTTACATTGACACACTTTCTTTTGATTCGGCTAAGCTAGTGGGCCCTTTACCTACAAAAACTCAAAACGTAAAAATCCTGGGGATGATCTTCAATTCAGATCTCTCATTTGTCCCATCAATGAACGTTGTTGTTAGTGGCGTTAACTCCTTGCTGAGGAAGATCCTACCACTGAGGCAAACAAACCACTGAGTATAAGTTACAAGAGCCCTGGAAATGGCTCTACTGGGGTAGGGTAAAGGGCACTGGACAGCTCATGGGCAGGTGACAAAGACTACAAAATGGCATCGCCAAACTCTGGTTTAGCCTCTGGAAACTTGGCCACGTAAAACTAGCCGTGAAAGCACTTCACTGGTATCCAGTGGAGTCCTGGATTATATTTAAAATCATTTACACTACTCCCAGTGCCTACTGGAACAAGGGCTAAGCTCCCTTCAAAACCTAGCTCCACATCAGACTGCAATCAGGAACATTCAAACAATTAATCTGTGCCACATCCAACAAAAGTAAAAGAAACTTGGGGGTAGATTCTGGGCGTCCAATGTCCCAAACTTCGGAATACCCAGAGCTTCCTGCCTGGAAGCAGAATCGAATCCCCTCCTGGTCGAAAAACAACTGAAGACTGAGCTCTTTCGAGGAGGGCGTGGCTATCTCAGGGGCCAACAGGAGCCGAATTAGAGGGCTCTACCTCGGCCCTCCAAAGTCGCCTCAAACTCCTGATATTCCTCAGTGCTCAGAGTAGCCAAAGAGCTCTCCGGTTGAAAAAAGGTCTACCAATCCCCTCCAAACTGGGCCCTTCATTTTGTCCATGAGAGGCATGGATGTCACCTGTCTGCATGCATGGATTGCATGTCTTATTATGGACTTTAAGCTTGTGTGTGGTGATTGACTGATGGTGTGCTGGAATCCATTTAAATTTCCAGTACGCAAAAGGTACATAACCAGGATGATTTCAGCAAGTCTGTCAACAACAGATGTAGATTGCAGGTTCTTCTTATGCACTCCATAGTCCTTCATAATGCACCAGACCACAGGGTGTGGAGGGTTGGAGACAGATGGTTCCTTTTGAAATGTTTGGAGAATCCGTCTTTCCTGTTCCACTGTTCGCTGGAAGTGCTACCCCACACAGATTAACAGGTAGATAAGTGGGACAGCTACCCTTCCTTTGTGCCATTGTTTTGGGCTTCCCTTTCAACGAGATTTATAGCTCTCCCCACCTTCCTACTGACAACTGAAGACAGAGCCAGTGTCCAGGACCAGTCTGAGAGAAATGAGCAAGAGGCAAGAACTGTCGGAAAACGCTTGCAAAGTTGGACTTTTAGAAAACACAAGCTCTGTCAGCCATTTTAGTATACGTATGTCGAAGAAACTACTAGCCATCATGTAAAGATTTCTCATCACCAGAATCCATGGTCACACACCAGTGAAATCCAAGAAACTCTCCTGTCTGCCAGGGTTCGGGTCACTGACTGTCAAGACCTCGTCGCCATGTTCAAGAATCGGAAGTTCTGTAACTTGCCAGAAGAGGTGCCTTGGGAATGATTTGAGGGAAGGATCGGACTGACTGCTGAGGAGGAGTACCCACAATGCCCTTGCACAAGGAAGGAGGATCCTGCCTAAAGCACAGGATTGCATGGAGCTGAGGCCTGGTGGACTGAGAGTTGCCCGCTGCAGCCCAGGACCTGCACTGCCAGGCGTGTGGTGAGGCCTTCGGGCCCTGGTGCCCCTGCTTCACGCTTAAGGAACCCTGCATGGAGCACAACTAGCTTCCCGCGAGGAATGCACCCGCATCCCATGGCCTCCATGCAAGAAAACCACATTGCGTGTGATGATACCTTGGTGCTGGAACTGAGTGACAATAGTCGGCGGTCGTCCCAGAAAGAATTAAAGTGCTAGCACTTAACAGATCACTCACCATGAGCGTTGGTGACTTTGCCATCGTTAGGTCCCCCACAACAATCTGGGGTGGGCTCTTCTCTATATCTGGATGGTGGGCATTAGACCTGGGTCCAAGAAGGATCCTCCAACTGAGACCTGAGCACAGATGAATCCAGCGGGAAGCAGTCTCCGCCCACTCCAGCGGCTGCATCACTGCACCCCCATTTGCAGAGGCACGCGCATGCGTGTAGGACACAGTGAGAGAGTTTGTCGATCTGGGGCATGGTCAGCACAATCCTGCTCGGTTGGCATGCAGAGGCACACTACATCGAGCAGGCATGGCCCCCGCCCTTCGCTGAGAGAGCCGACTCGGCCCGCACAGACTGAAGACCAGGCTCGGTTCTAGAGGGTGGGCCAGGCCCACCCAAGGAAGATCCTGGCCCACTCAAGGCCATTCAGAAGTTGAAAAGTAGGTCCACATACCAGGGCCGACTTTCCTGCTGCCGTGCAACCTGAAAGGCTGCCACAGCTTGGCTGTGACTCTCAGCAAGCCACAGAGTGAGGCCGGTCCATTGTCATGGGCAGAATGACAAGGAGCCGGTACAGGAGGCACAGCATGGTGCATCTCCTCCCATCCCAGGCCTCAGGAGGTGACGAGTCCTCGGGGAGCTTATGATGCTTTTGAGCAGCACAATTAACAAGTCTTAGGCGGGGGACGTTTGTTTTAGTCCCATAGCTGCTAAGGTTTCAGATTGCCAAGTGTGACATTTTCATAATTTCAGTGTAATTATGAGTGACATTTCGACGACTATGAGTGACACTTTCTTGCAAACAAAATGATGCAATGAAAAAACAAGGGAAACATATAAATATCAGAAATTACACCCATGTGAGTAACAAGAAGCTCTAAGATCTTAAAACAGCTACACCTGAAATGGAAGGGCACTAACCTAGTGCCCTTGTAACCTGATCGTACTCTTAAAGAAATGTGGAACCCATATTTAACATGAACCCTAAAATAAAAATCATTACCCTGAGCTGAGGGGTCCGCCCCTGTCAGTGCTCCTACCTGCATAGCCACACAGCAGCAGCAGATCATACCAGCGGCAGGCAGTCTGTCACAGAGCTACAGGCTCTTCTGACAGTACTAGTGACGCTCCGGCTCAGCGCTGAAAGAAAGTAGTTACTGTTGAACCAGGGCAGACCTGCACCACAATGTCTCAAGCACCACGAGACAAAAAAGAGTTTGTGCATCTGAGTAAGGCTGAAAACTAACTAGTACAGTGAGCAGACTCACTGCAGTGTGGCAGGTCAGAATTAATCTGACCATGACCCCGTGGAGCTCTAACTAGTCTAAAAGTATATTTTTATTAGGCAGCATTAGCAGATGCGAGTCCTGGCATGAGCTAAAAAAAACACGTGTGTTCCTAGTTCGTGAACTCCACTTGCCATAAGCCTCGGGGTTTTAGCATTTCACTTGTGTTTATTACTACAAACGTTTTCCGAAGTTATTGTCACGCGAGGGTTGGTGGGGTACTAGATACTAGCGACTACAGTGCCCGTCAATCATCGGACAGACTTTTCGCTTGTCCGTTCGGGTGGTGGCGTGCCTTGGGTTGGCTAATACTGCCCATGATGCGAATAAGAGTAACTACCAAAGGTACAGCCCATGAAAGCCAGATAAATATCTCTACTGTAACTTTAGCTTATGTGTTCACCGATTCTATTTCACAATGTTATAAAAAAGTTTTGACTAAATATCTATAAATATGCCTATTTCGTGTCAGAAAATACCTGTTTTTTAGAGTCGTTTCTTGGCAACGCTGGCTGGGTACGATTGCGGCTCTCAGCTGGGGTGTCTGCTCTGGGCTGCTGAGTGGGGAACCACCACTCCGACGGCCGCCGCGGTCCCGTGGTTCACTCAGCCGTCGGGTGGGGTCGGGTGCAGGTCTTCATTACTGAAGTGCGGGAAGCGGTGAACTGCGCTACCATTGCAAGCAAAACATATTCTTTCTCACATGAAGCGGGCGGCAGAACGGCACCTATTACTGTGAGTCTGACAAACCTATTGTCCTGACCTCACTGTCTCTGTAGTTGCCATCGGGCAAATGTAATGCCTCACGGTAAATCCTACATGTGTTTACATCGTACCACTCAGCAAGTAGCTGAGCCAGCTCCCAAGCCTGCCGAAAGGAGCGCGCATTGCGCACTGCCACTCTCTTGGTTTGAGTCAGCACACAGTGCAGAGTTAGCAGCCAGCGCTCCGGCTTGTAGGCGCTATGATGGGTGACTTTGCATTTCAGTGCGGTGATGCGGATCACCACACTGAAATGCGTTAGTCTAACGCCTGATGCGTGGTACTTGGCAGGGCGGTAGTCCCTCGCATCAGGACATAACGATCGGATAGTAAAGCTACAGGAGGGGGTGAGAGGGGGAGCCTAGTGCCAGCTTTCTTGGTTTAAAAACTGTAGTGATATAGCAGATGTAGATTGGAAGTTTCATCCCAATGAAATTCCATCCGTTTATGGAATGGGGAGGGAGCTGTGCACATCGAAGAGCGATGGAACTTTAGAAATAAAACACTAAGGACTGAAATAAGGTTACATATGACTAGAAATGACTAAAAGGAAAATTCGATTTTGACAAAGTTGCAGTGAAAAAATTAATCCACCCTCTTTGTTGGGGCAAAAGGAGAGGTGAGAGCAGTGGAGAGAAAAGGAGAGAGACAGAGACAAAAGGAAATGAAGGACAGAGTGGGGAGTAGAGACAAACAGAGAGGGGCAGAGGAAAGAGGGAGAAATGATTGAGGAGAGAAGAGAGGAAAAGAGGCTAGAGGGGAGGGAAATAATTATAGATAAGCACATTGAGGGAATGGGAGAGGGACAAAGGAGGGAGGGAAACAGCTAAGGAAAAGCTGAAGTGAGGACAGACTAAGTAGAGAGAAGGGTAAACAAGAGATTGGTAGAAAGAGGGAAGGGTAGAAGCAAAAGTGGAGAGAAGGGCGATGCAAAGGGAGAAATAGAACAGTGAATGACAGAGTGGAGGCTGAATGCTGAAGAGGATGTTAGAAGTTTCCTTTCCTGTTCAGTAATAATAAGGAAAGGATGGACACGGCCTCACACACACCTCTTAGTTCTGACGTTCCAGCAGTCCACAGCATGATTTAGTGGTTGGTGATACCTAGAGGAAGTGCCAAAAATGGAGTAAACCCCAAGAAAGGGATCGTATGGTCAAAGAAATGCCACCTGTGGATTCTCCACTGTTTCTAACAATTCCTCCAGAAATAGGTGCATTTTCCTTTACCACTCAACAATAAAACATACTTGTGGTATGATCTCTACTAAACAGTAGAACAAGGCCCCTCCACTTTCCTGAATAACCTTTGGGAGCTGCAGACCTGAAATCACTCACAAGGACAGGAATCTAAGTAATGTCTGCAGAGAATGGACTTCTGCAAATGTCAAGGTTTGATAAAGCAGGTAGTTACTGACAGCAGCAAGTCAGTAAATGGGACACAACGAAATATAACATTAGGTGTAGGACACCAACAAGTTCAAGGGCTAGAGGCAAATGAAGGTAACTGGCATGAGAAAACACAATTGAAGAAAGGGAGAATTTTTAAGACAGGAAAAAGAACTGAAGTAAAAGTCAAAGAGGCAATAGAAATCCGTAATTTTCAGTCCTGTCCGGTCCTCGAGGACCGGACAGACTGATCTAGTTGCGGCTGCACTACGGCACGTAGCGGCGTGCTTTTTCTGAAAATTACGGATTTACTCACTTCGAAGCAAGGATACTTGGATAGAGAAGATTTCTGAAACTGTGTTTATAATTTGTGTATACTTGCATTGATATTTCATATCACTCTACAGACGTGTGCTGAGGATTGTGTGAATTTCTATGTTGGCTTTGGCCACAACTTTGGGGGAGGTTGGTGGTTCTCTTCACCTTACAGCACCGTAACTCAATACTATCCTGAACTGATATATGTGCGATTGTTCCTAAGGCGCTGTATAACCTATAACTATACCACTGTCTATTAAATTTAAACAGAGAAATTAGGATGTCCCAGAGCTTCCAGATAAGAGTGAACAAGAGCTACAGGGTCTGACGGTGAACAGGGAAATCAGGTGTCCAGATGGTGAGTGAGCTGGAACCTTAAGGACCTGAGCCTGAGCAGGAGTCTCAGAAGACCGGAGAGTGGAAATGAGCTTTGGGGGTCCTTCTAATAAGTGGGTCGTTAAGAGATCAACTGATGGTGAGCGAGAGTCTGCAGGCCTTAGGATGAGCAGCACCCATGGATTCTTAAGTGTGAACAGAATCCTACAGGCAAGAGGATCCACATGAACTTCAGGGGTCATGTTGGTCAGGGCCAAGCAAAGATCCATAAGAATGACCAGGAGATTTAGGACCTGATTGCAGAGAGAGGATTCAGAGATTGGAGGGTGAGTAAGGGCTTAGAGGATCAAAGAGTGAACAACTGATTCAGGGACATATTCGTTGGAAGACGTGTGAGTGAGCTGCAGAGAAATAATGGTGTTTCCAGCACTGGATAATGCTAATGGTCCTAGAACATTTGAAAAGTGTAATTTATCACAAATGTCTCCCCAAATTAGCTCCCTGATACTAACCAAGCCATGTTTCATGAAAGGTTGTGATCTGCAAAGGTGGGCCACTTGTTTTTGGGTGCCCAGGCCAATTTTTGGTCCTGATTCACCTCTGGACATAGGCTACTTTCAGGCCTGGGGACAAGTGTGATGTCAGCAGGGATGGTAGCTGCTGCATGCACAAATGAACAGCACAGATATCCTGAACACTCTCGATCATTCGCACAGATGAGGCAAAGGCTCCAATTTCATCCATTTTGCATCATAGCACTATGATGTTTTCAAAAGCACCTTACTTGATGTGTTTCAGTGACTTAGAGATAGGTGTTTTAAGGTTCATAGCAGTAGCGGTCGGTGGTGGGAGTGCCGCCGGGCGCTGACGTGGGGCGGGGGAGGGGCAGGGTGGGGGGTAGTAAACTATGGATTACGGCCGATTACAGGTAAGTACACATATAAATAAATAAAACGAATTTTGTTGCGCGCGCTGCATCGCACTTGTATAGTCTCAAAACAAATGGGAGAAGGACCCAGGCCCAGTTGAATTGGTTTTGCACGTTTGTCAAAACCATAACTCAGTTTTGACTGTGTTTTTTTAATGAACATGTGCATAGAAAGGAAGGATAAATAATGGTAAAGTCTGCATTATTTTATTAGGTAGGGGTGTGCAAAGTTGAGTTGTTAGCGGGCTTACTGCACCACATTTTTAAACATCAATGCTTTGCAAACTGTAAAACTGACAATTTTTTTAAAGAAAAAGAAAATATGAAAAGCTGCAAAGAGATATGTGGCAGCAGGACCAGGAGCAGGCTGCATCCCTCCCTTTCAACAAGGGCGAAGCGCAGCAGGGAAAGCGAAGTAGGTACCTCGTTGGTTGGTGATTATGGTGCTAAGACGTCAAAGGTCGACAATGTCAGTACCTAAAATATCAGATCTCTGCAATACTATGTACCACTGCCCAGTCATCTTCGTGGCCCACCCATCCTTGTCCTTGGCCCTCCCTGAGCATGAATCCTAGAGCCGGGCCTGCTGAAGAGTAAAGAGGTCTCAAATAAAGTATACTGCAGACGCATGCACTGTGGGGAACACTGTCTTGGGACACGCTGCCCCCCAGTTTGGCTTTCACCCTTTACCCCAGCAAGGGCACATGCTAGGATTTGCAGTCACGAGAGTAGTTCAAACAGCATCAACTACACTTGCCCCTAAAATGAAATCACCTTCTATATTGTGTGCCACAACCTTGCCCTCTGAATTTCTGTGTACATCATTGCATTGTGTAGTAGGACTAAAGAACTTTTCTCTCGCTTAAAGGCACCGGCTGGACAAAGATGTATTAACCACAGGTAAATGTCTTATAAGTGCTGAGATCTGGGGGCTACAGTCGCCACGCTGCTGAAGTCCTACCTTACCACCTTTATGTATTGGCTAACGTGCAGGGGGATGAAATGGTTTATTACTTTGATACTTTAAACTTGTGAACCAGCCGGTTAGGAGTGGGCAGACGACTCCTCGCTGCTTCGGAGGCCATTGCTCCTTAGCCATTCGCCAGCTAAGGAAGGCCCTCTCTGCCAGTGATTAATTTGTAAAATAATAAGTGCCGGGGCTCTCATCAGGTGGCAGCTTGCACCAGCCCATTTCTCCTGTTAGTGCTGTAATAAAGAACCAACTACTAATCATGAAAGTGGGGAGAGGGTGTGGCATAATGACCAGAGTAGCCGACTTCGGAGCTGGAGAACCAGGTTGGAGTCTCGGCGTAGGCTCAACATCCTTGTGATTCTGGGAAAATCACTTAATCTCCCCATGCCTACCATAAATGAATGTGTCCTTAACTGTTGCTCACGAAAAGCCTCAGTGTTGATGATTAAGTGCTGGTGCTGAGCACCGGAAACCACCGGCTCAAATTAAGCCCTGCTCTCTGATAATCCTAAAGACCCCAGCGAGGTGCGAGAGGCCCGCAAAGCATACTAATACGCCTTGAGGTCAAAAAAGAAGGATTTTAACAGCAGGGATAGGGAATTATTGGAAAATGCGCCCTCTTCCAAGAACAGTAAGGAATTCTGAGTAATGGTAAATAAGATCAAACAAAGGCAAGCACCACCAAACCCCCTTCTAAGCTGTAATGTCCCAGGCCCTGAATGGGTTTCACATTTCAAAGGCATCTACTATTTGGTGGAAGATGAGAGTTAATGGACCAGTTGAGGGTTAAACTATCTGACCCGCCACTAATGATAATTACCTTATAGGAAGTCACTTTTGCCATTAGACAAAGTCTGAAAGGCAAACCCCGGGACCGGACGGGGTCCCTAGGGACCTAATCAAGTGTAGCATTGATCTGTGGGGCCCCTGATAAGGAATGTTTTTAATAACTCACTATGTAGTAAGATCCCTGAGTCCTGGTCACTTCCTACTATAGACCTGATTTTTAAAAAAGGGGACCACAACTCACCCAAACGTTACTGCCCCATTTCTTTCGTAGACAGGACAGTCAAGATCATCGGGTGGGGCATATTCAATCATCTAAAATCATGAGCGAATTCCAAAAACATCTTATGTCCCTATCAATTTGGGTTTTGCCAAGGGCTAAGTACAGTAGAACAGGGCCTAAATTTGAATCTGAGTGTTGGTAAATATACCATCACAAAGAGCCGTCCACTGTACCTGGCCTTTATGGATCTCTCAACCGCCTTCGATTGTGTCATCAGAAGTAAGCTATGGCTGATGTGACTGGGCTTAGGGATGGAGGTGGCGCTGGTGAACTTCTTGTATATCTTGCATGAGAATCTGACAGCGAGTGTCCCGTATGGTATGACCGGTGAACTGTCTGACACATTTCCCCTAGCTCGTGCGATGCACCAAGGCTGTATCTTGGCCCCTCTTCTTTTTGTTGTTTACATCAATAATTTGTGCCCAACCTTGATTAAGGTCACTAGAGATATTCCGATGATCCTGTGAGCTTCTGTGCCGGTGCTGCTTTACGCAGACGACGCGGTACATAAGGCACAGACCCCTATGGGCCCTGCAATTGCTTGTGGAATCGTTTATATCCTTTATGAGTGAACTGGACTTGGTCACAAACTAAGGAAAATCACATATTATGGCATGTGGGCCAGGTAAGAAACATATGCCCAAATTAATATTCAGGGGTAACTCACTAGGAAGTGTGAATGATTTTAATTATTTTGGGGTTGTTTTTAACAATGCAGGGTCCTTTCACTCGAAGATCAGTGACTCTCGCCAGAAGCTTAGCAGAGCGGCTGGTGTCCTCTTTAATTTGCCTCAGGCCGCTGGTAGGAGTATAGTATCTCCTCTTTTGAATATCCATATTGCTCAGTGCGTAGCGGAGGCTCTCCGTGGTGGAGGGGTCTGGGGATATCAGGACGTTAATACCCTGCAGATTGAAGAAAAAGTTATTTGTAGGCGGTTCCTGCACCTACCTCCCACGAGCTCCCATTTGATCATACACTCGGAGCTCAGTCTCAAGTGTATCATAGATAAGGCCAAGCCCGCACCCCTTTTACCATGGGTTAGTGTGTGGGCCAATGCCAAGGCTAATGTGAATAAGGACATTACCCTCGATTGCTTGAAATTAGATAAGGGTCTTTCAATCCCTTGGTTGGCTTATGTACGAAAAACCTGGAAAGCGTTGAACTTACCAGATAGGTTTGATACACCGCTCGCAATAAGAAACTCCGATAAGAAGACGGTGAAGTTACGTTTTTTAGAACTTTGCCATTCTCAGAGACTGGAAAATGATACAAGTAAAAGAATATCTTATGTTTCCTGTACCTGAGGATTTTGTGATGTATCTTGCAATACCCCTCTGACGTTGGGAGCGATCCTTACCCTTTTGCTTTAGGTCTGGCTCTTGAATTTTCCAGGTACGTGGGCCCACTTGGGGTCGCCAGTGGTGGCCTGGCTTGCGATGGATATTCAGAGCAGTCTGTGATGCCTTTTATGTTTTTCTGCACTTTCCTTAAATCCTATTTTAAATTATTTATTACATCGATTTTAAAATCCTTGAGGTTTAGTAAATGTAGGGACGCATTATTTTATCTCCAGCTTTTAAGCACTCATGATGTTTGCCACGGTGTCTGTCCTTTTCTAAAAGCGGCGTTGAGTTCTAGGAGAACGATGGAGGGTGAAGCACCGTACCTGTTTTTATTTGCGTGGGCATAAGCAAATGTAGGGATGACCTTGGTCACCGAAGGCGCGACGAGTGGGTGGCGCTCTGTGATAAATGTGGGGGCGATGTACTCTGCATTTGTTATCTTTATGTGTTTTGTGTATGTTTTATTGATGCATGTATCCTTTGTGGCCATTTATGTGCCAAATAAACTATTGAATGATGATAATGAACTACAGTTTTATTTATTTATTTATAGAGTTTATATAGCGCGAACATGACCCAAGAGGGTATCAGAGCGCTTTACAAATAGTCAGGAACAAATTAGAAGGAGAAAGTAAGGCCAAACAACTACAACTCAGTAAGACAGGTAAATGTCTCACTAAGTGCTGAGTCTCTAACAGCACACCATCTACCTGAGTAAGCCTTGGACTGCTACCCCGAGGGTCAAGAGGTTAAGGGGCGTGCTTGGTGCTCAGTTGTGGCCTCATTAGTAAGTTCAAGATGCAGGATACCAGTGGTAAAAGTCTCTGATTGTCACAATTTATGCTCAGTCACCCATGACCGGGGACTCCCAAAAAGTCCTCACCCCATACTACATGTCCCTATAATCCTATGTAAAAGGATGTTCGATTTATGATTCTTTACTCACCCCACAATAAAATGACAACAGAGGATCACTGAGCCTACACCCTAAGACAAGATGCCCAGCTCAAGGACTAACCAAAGAGCGGTTTGTTTGGAGAAGCATGTCTAAGGGCATTAGTTTCCCTGCACCACCACTCCCAAAGCATGACCAACCAAGGGAAGGACGTCCCACTGATATCCAGTGCTTAGTGTATTGTTCACTGTGGCCTCCTTCCGGTCCTGGCGATTTCATTTAAAGATTTCCGATTGAGGATCCAACTGAACATTTGAAAAGAAATTGCTTTGCATAAAAAGCAGTGATGGTACAGCGTAAACAAATTGAATGTTTCTGTAGCACCTTTATAGTTTTCTTTGTCCATAACATAATGGCAAAAACAACAGGACAATCAGAAGGTGGAAAGAGTCACCTGTTAAGACGCCAACCGGGACTTGGGCACGCCGCACCTATGGCGGTTGTGCCGGTCCCCGACGCCATTGAGGGGCGGGGCTGGTGATGGCGCATGGTGACGCGGCCGGCACCAGCCCCGACTTTCGCTTCGGATTGGTGGAATGGGAGCATGCCCCAGAAGCACTCAAGTGCTTCCGGGCCATGGGGAGGCAGGTCCAATCTGGATCCTGCCAGTTCCTGGAGGCCCCGATAAAAGAGGCTGTGGAGCGGCAGGACAGTCTTTTTCCCTCGCCGCTCCACATTCCTCAATTTGAAGCTGTCTATGCGACGGAGATCTCCTTTTTTCACCTCTTCCTTGCTGAGGGGCGCCCTCGGGGGGGGGGGCTCCGGCGGCGGCCACTGTTGAGCGGCCTTTACCCCTTCATGTTCGGGGGCCTCGCCGGTTGCCGCTGTCGGGAACTTGTACGTATGTGGCCAATGCGGGAGCAGAGGTGAGGAGGGGAGAGTCAGGGCTGGGGGCGCGTGTGTTTTGCAGCTGACTGCGGGATTGGCATGTTTTGTTCTGTTTGATTGCATTGGAGGTCCTGGTTCACGGTTTGTTCGTGTTTCATGGTGAAGGAGTGATCTTCGCCAGTTTTTTGGAATGATTCCATTCCACTCCACTGGGAAGTTGTTGTTCCCCGCGCCCAAACTGAGCACCCAGCACACTCCTTTAGCACTTAACACTCTGCGTATCGAGGCTGAGCAGTTCACGGCTTACTGAGGGAGTTGCTGTGGTTTAGAATCTCAGAACACTGCAGTAACACCAGCATCAATATTCAACCACTGCTTCTACTTTAAAAGAGACAACGTACTTTAATTACAGGCTCATGGGCGCCAAATTGGCATAACAGCACAGCCCCTGGGGAGGTAGTATTGAGGGCGCAGGGGGTGCCCGAAGGAGGTAACCCTCTGGGCAACCAGGCCCCCTGCGCAAGGTCACTCCGGTAGGAGGGGTGGACCTAGCACGTAGTTGGACCAGTCATGACCTTGCCCGTAGGCTCAATTAGGGATACGCAGAAAACAATAATATAATAATTTAGTTTAGGTTAGGAATGGCTATGTATTAAATAATATGTTAAGGTTAGCCATACGAAATAACGTAAATACACTGTATAAGAAAATTGGTGTATGAATATTCTGGACTGATGGATGAGTTTTCTGCGTATTGTAAATATGACATTTTTAATAGGTTTTTTATCTTTTAATAAAATACGGCCGGGGTTCTTCCAACCCCTAACCCAAGACAATTGTGTTGATGTCCATCTATGCCTCGAGGGAGAGTGGAGGGGGTTGTGGTACCCATGGGCTCATGGTTGGGAAGGGATGTCTACATTGGGGCGGGGACTCTGCACTACGTGGCCATATGTAAACAGTCTATGCCTTCATATCAGCCAGTTCTGGGGGCAGTGGGACCTTACGATGCTTGCTCTGAAAGTACTGTTGTAGGATCTTGCAACTGTTTGCTGCAGCCAGCACATGAATGTAGTTATGGAAGTTGTCACCTGGGAGTGCTCATATGCTCATTTTGTCTTTTGCTCTGCTTTCTTTTTGGAATACCTCTGCTGAGACCTAACCTTCCAATGTGCTGGAGACATATCCACAGGAGGCCCTGAAAACTAGGAGTCACAGGGTAAATGAAGAGACGCTGGTCCCGGGGAGCGGGCTGCTTGGCTAGAGGAGAAGGGCCAGCGCACAGCAACTCTTGGCGGTTGATCCAAGAGGCGGCTGACAACGTCTCAAGCCAGTGCTTGAAGGTTCCTGAGCCACAGAAGAAAATGCCTGAAAGAGTGTGAACCAGGACACCTTAGAGTATTTTTAGAATACAATGTTTTCACAATGAATGAGCACCACTATGCAAAACATATAAAAAAGTACAAGTATTGGAAAGCCAATACATCTGGCGTGGCTGCCTGCCTTTTGGAATTGTTCACGCTTATTTTGTTTGGTCATGGTTTTCCCAAAATGTTATTGTTGGGGAAACTGTTGGAGACTCGTTGGGCTAAAGAAAATTGACTAAAATCATACATATCCTCAAAAAGCTCCTAATCCCATAGTAGTCACTGGTACTGAAGGGAACTACTTTGTGTGTGAATGTGTACCTTGTGAAAGGGAAGAAAGCATTTACTGATAGTGAGGATAGCCAATAGCTGAAGTGGGCTAACCCACTGCCTCATGCTGCATGTTGTAGTGGGAAGAAATAAATGTGAATGGCAGAATAGCAGACCAAATAAAAGGGTCTGATTGAAAGTCCTGATAAGTGTATAATACATATACATGTAATACAATCTAAAGAACGTGTTTAATGCCAGACCTAAAGAAGAACATGGAGTCCTTTTGATCACTAGTGCTAAATGTTTAATGAGGCCTACTTCCAACCACAGCGATGCCCAAGTGACAGCTAATAGAACAAAGAAGAGGGAGTTGCTAGTGATCACAAGAGCTCAGTGTTTGTGGGGGCGTGCTTCTACCTCTGAAGAGGCCCAAAACCAAATAGGAATTAAACACTGTCATAATACCTCTAATGGAAGCCCTTGATGGCGCCAACGGGTCATTCAATATTTTTCGTTTGCGCACCGGGGATGAGTCTGGAGCAGTGTAGGCCCCAGATGGACTTTGGTGCTCCCCGCTGGACACGTCTCAATTTAATAAGTCAAAAATAACAATTTCAAGAGACAGGAATGTAGAACACATTAGATCCTACAAAAATATTAGCCGATAAAGTCTTAACCATAAATAATTTATTTTAAGGATTTTCGGCATACAGAAGTTAACACAATATAGTAAAAATCAATTACTCAATCAGTCAGAGTACAAAGCTCAATTAAAGTGCAGAATCAGTCACGAACTGAGTCAAGTTCAGGTCAGCAAAATGCTGAGCATAAATGAGAGAGATTCCAGCGTCGATTCGCCTTCTAAGGTAAGGGAAAAGGGCTCCTCTACACGGCAAGAAATCGCTCTCTCTTATAGGGTTCTCAACAAAGGATTTCACACATTCTATAAAGTGGTTCGTGTTTTACAGGTTCTCAACCAACTAGAATCAGGCAAAAGAGACACATTACAACTAAATACACTTGACAGACTACTCATAACTCACACACAAGCGTCTACACATGGAACAGGAATGGTCACATTGTATGTGGTTTCCCTGGGACAGCTAGGTTGGACCTTCAGTAAGTACACTTTGTTCAGAACCGTCTGTGAAAGTCATTGTCTTTCTCAGCGAGGTACATTGGTGTTTTGTTCTAGTGGGACATGGAGATGCAAGCCTATTCACATGATGCAATGAAGTGTTACAGAAAAAGATGGCTTCCAAGGCCTAGTTTGTCTAAAGTGAGCTCAAGTACGAATTACTATTTCAGCAAAGCATTCATTTCTGCAAAACTGCTTCCTCGCCTTCAACTGCGGATGCCCACGCAAGAGTTGGTGCTTTTATTTTTCCTATTCCTCTAATGTGGCAAGATCTCATAACTGCTTCACCATCAGGAGACGAGAGGGTGGACAGTGCCAACAATAGATGGTGCTGCTGGTGTGTCCTAGTATGACCATTCATGTGCTGGACTGGCCATGATGCCACTCTGGCCTAAACGGAGGTGGCATGGCAGGCAAAAGAATGATGGGGTGCAAAGCTACCCAGAGCGAGTGCCGCTGGTTAGACTTATTGCAAGCAGCCTCCCATCACCTTTTGTGTGTTTTATATAACACCGTAAGTGGCCACGGGCATGACCAGACGTGTGTCTCTTGCTCACTGTGCCACTGCAAGCGAGCTACACCCAAATGGAGAGCCCCAATCAGGGTGAAAACAGTCTTGACCCTGCCCCCCAAGGGAACAGTCCAGCCCGAACCACCAGGCCAGGTCCTCCCTGGCCCAGAAACAAGCATCCTGGGCCCTGTTTCGTGGTATCACTGTGCCAGTGCAAGCAAGCTACACCCAAATGGAGAGCCCCAATCAGGGTGAAAACAGTCTTGACCCTGCCCCCCAAGGGAACAGTCCAGCCCGAACCACCAGGCCAGGTCCTCCCTGGCCCAGAAACAAGCATCCTGGGCCCTGTTTCGTGGTATCACTGTGCCAGTGCAAGCAAGCTACACCCAAATGAAGAGCCCTAATCAGGGTGAAAAGAGTCCTGGGTGGCTTGAGTTCTGGTTCGAGAGAGGACCTGGCCTGACAGCTTGGGCTGGACTGTTCAAGACTGGTTTGCGTATGGCGTGGTCCAAACTGAGGTGGTACGGAGAGCACAAGAATGATGGGTTATAATTAAGGCTCCCAGTTTTCTGTTTTTACTAATTTTTACAGAAAAATACAGACAAAAAACAATGTGTTTCCTGTCTGTATTTATTTTTAAAAGCGGAAAAATACAGAAAATTGTGCTTCTTGTGAGCAACTCTCTATGCAGTCTGTCATGAATTCCAGGCAACAGCTGAGCAGATGGACAGTATGGAGAGTTAAAAAATAGGACGAGATTTCCTTAAGTACAGTCATATGTTAATCTATATTTCTATATACTGCTAATATGTACCTGTGGATGTGGTGTTTTGTTATATTTGGCTGCTTAATTTGCTAAAACGCGACAGGCATCAAAGCATGAGAGCATTTTTATCAGTTAAATAAATGTGAAAATATACCATTTTACAACTCCATTTATTCTCAAAATACAAAATAAATATGGATAAATACCAAAAAGATGGCCAAAAAATAAATGTGGATAAATACAGATGGAAATATAAAAAAAATGAATACAGTAAAACCGGGAGCCCTAGTTATATTTCTACCCGAGCGTGTGCCAGTGGGTAGGCTGACTGCAAGCACCCTTCCATAACCTTTGGTGCGTCTGACATTCTGCCACTCTGGCATTTCAAGGGCTGCTTTCAGGGCAGGGTGGGCTGCAAGACCCAGCCCGTATGGTCCAATTGTCCTGCAGCGTGGGGTTGGTTTGGACATTTCTGTCAGGGCGGATTTTGATTTCCAGTCCAGCCCTGTGCATAATTTGCTACTGATGCGCTGCAGTCAGTCTCTTACATGTTACAAAAGGTGCGAGGGTGCCCCCCTACATTGCAGCTACTTGGCTGTTTCCCAAACTTGACTGAAATTAGCAAAGGTTACAAACCACTGAAGTTTGGTAGAGCGCATCGATCTATCCTAATGACACACCCAAAGCACCTCAACCAACACCCTATCAACCATACACCAAAGCGCGCCCAGGAACCTCGTTGTGAGTATAAGCGCTATATAAAGGACAAAGGAGCAGCTACTGACAACAATTCAAAGTGACTCAGCTCTGTCATATGGAACGTGCTAAATAAATGCTAACACAATACTTTAAAAAAAGCTCTATTAACATCTGCCCCACGTGTTACCTCCTTAACAGGCCGACCAGCCGGTGACCTTGCGCACATCTTTGAAATCATGCCTGAACTGGCAGTGCCATATCTCATCAATGTAGGCTGCCCTCTTCTCCCGTTTTAATTTTCCCACCTTGACTGCCCCTCCCTCTGCCCCCGTCTCCGCGCTGGAGCCCCCCCCACTTTACGACCCCTCGGGCTGCTTTCATCTCAGGCCCTGTTCACATCACACTGTCTTCTGGCGCTATCTGCCCTCATTATCCGCTCTCATCAAAGCGCCTTTCATGTGGGGATCAGGGCCGCGCCATTGGGCAGATTATGGCGGTGCTCCAAGCGGCTGCGCGAGACCCGGGGACGGGCCTTGGGGGCCGAGGTGAGGACATCACTGCACTCCGCGTGTTTCAAGGACATAGAGAACGGACTCGGGCTTTTCAGGGTACCCGAATAGGAAGGGTCACGGGATCCCCAGAGGTGGTGCTGGGTGGGCACAGTAGGTACGGAGGTGGAGGGTGGGGAAGAGAGAGGAGGGAGGGGGGGGGGGCGCGTTGGCAGAGACTCAGGCGTAATCCTTAGCCTCGTCAAGGCTTCCGGAGGGAAAGGCCGGCACATGCGGGCTAGGGGTGCCTTTAATGTGCCTCGGTGTTTTGCTGCTACAGACACTCGAGTGCCTGCTCAGCAATTGTGGCACGGTCTCATTAATACTAAATAAATTATGGCCCTAAAACCCACCTGCTCAAGAAAACGTATTGAAGGACAATACGCTGAAAACCTAAAGTTTCTGCATGTCAGATTTGAAATTCTGCTACTATGTATGTCGAAATGCATTATTTTCTCTGATTTTATAAAAAATAGTGCTCAGGGACCACCCTGGTTCGCCCACGCTGTGTAAATAGACCTGAAATTCCCGACTTTTGAAGTCATAAATGACTTTATTTTCGTCTTATCTCCCGCCTGAAATTGCCTCTGCTTCAATAGAAGTTAATTCGGGACATAAACAATGTAAGTAAGTCCGTTTTTATATAGCGCAGCTACTCACCCTTACGGGTCTCAAGGCGCTGGGGGCCGTAGTGGAAATTAAGTGAGCTATTGCCCAGGGTCACATGGTGCTGAGCTGAGCTGCCGCCGGAGCCGGGGATCGAACCGTGAACCCTGTGCTCCGAAGTCAGCTGCACCACGCCTCTACCTGTTTAAAAAATACCTCGCTTTTCTGTTCTAAAATGTTGGCATGTATGAAAAAATCCAATCATATGAAGAACTGGCATAACTCCGCAGGACAGGTGTAAGAAAAGCAAATGACGGAAGTTACCAGTGCGGGCGGGTTTTGTGGCATCTGTTGTTACGAGCGCTATACAAACGACACGCACACAGTAACTCTGGACTCCGCCCCGAGCGGCACGACCTCCCTTTATTTATGCCCTGGATGCGTGTTACGCAGGATGCATCTGTTGCCCAGGGGCAGCTCCTCTGTTAGAGCGGAGGAGTGTCTCCCCACTTAAAATCCCCCCAAAACCCTGGAAAATAAAATGGTAACTTATTACCATTTTATTTTTCATCCCTCTCCTGAACAGAGCGTCAGGACGGGGGCGGGGCCGCTGTTGAGTGACAGCAGCAGGGAGGAGGGTGGGCTGTCTTTGCACTGTTTAAAGTGTGCATGTCTTTTTGGCCGGCTGTCTTGCGACGGTCAGTCACACATGCGCACTTTAAACAGCTCTAACCCACCTGTCGTTAGAGCAAGTGCAGGCCTCTGGAGCGCTGTGGAGTGCCCAGTGAGGCCGCTCCCTCCAGTCAGGGCACTGCTCTCATGCTGCTGGTTAACAGCATGAGAGCAGTGCCAGGATTGGTCAAGGGAGTTACTGCATCCAGTTCCTGTGGAGAGAAGAGGACCGGAGCAGAGGACGTCACGTTCAGGTACGTTTTATTAATTTCGTTTTTTATTTTGCAAACGCCTGCCCCCCCGTAGATGCCAGCCGCCACTGCTGTCGCCCGTGCCAAGTGGCTCATTACCAGTGGTGCTCCTCTGCTAAGGCAGATGACGGTCACCCCACTGCTTTAACAGCAGTACAGAAGAAAAATAAAATGATAATAAGGGAGCGATATCATTTTATTTTTCCATTCCTTGGTACTGGGAGGGGCGGGGCTGGCCAGAGCAGGGACCAGAGGAGGAGTGGTTTGCCCACTCAAAGTGTGCATGAATGTTTGACTGGCCGTCTTGGACCGGCCAAACATTCATGCGCATTTTGCATGTTCCCCACCAGGCTGCATTACACAGCCTGGTGGGGAACCTGCACAGGCTCCCTGTCCCTGTCTGAGCCCCGAACCACGGGGCTCAGACCAATCACAATGCTGCATTGCAGCGTTGTCATTGGCTTAGGGAGCCTGGGAGCCCGGGTGCTTCCTTCGACGGAGGAGAGGCAGCAGCTGAGACGCGACCAGCAGGTACGATTTCTTTAATTTTTTTTTCTTTTTTTTTCCGACCCCCCCACCTCCCACTGCCCTCCTGCCACAGTTTACTATGAGCCGCCACTGCTCATTACATTCCTCCCCACTTTGGCGCCTGCTTCCCACAGATCTCTTGAGATACGCTGTGCATTTTCCCGTTTACATAGAGAAGGTCTCGTATCTTCTGGCTAGGCAGGGGATTAGGCGTGAGATTATACCGTTGGCTATGGCTGACCAAACCTCACTGAGTATGATATGTACTGTCTCCTAATGATAGGCGTTCATTGCTCCCTGTAGAGTTCACCCAGCTCTCCTCTAGGGTCTTGTTCTCCTCTCCTATCATCTAGTCCCTTGCGGAGGTTGGGGGGGTGTCTCACCCGAGCCATCTAGTTCTGGGGATACCTTTTTAGACCATGAAATGTTGCTGGTTACTACCTCTGTTCTCTTCCGCGTCGTGACCATGGTTCCTTTTTAGGTCTTGGCTAGACAGCGAAGAGACATGTTGTTTTTAATCTGTGGGCTTCAGCCCGTCCTCAGGCTTCCGATTTGCTCGCTCCCTCATCTGTATCATATTCTTTGTCACCATTTGTCCCTGACATGCATGGTCATGCCTCTTCTTGAAGCATGGACCAAGTACTTGTAAACATCCACTGCTCTTGTTTTTATGACCATTTTTTCTTTCTTTTTCAGCACTCTACACAGTGTTTGTGCTTTTACCAGCTCCATCTCCTCCCTCCCACGCTGCTTCTCGTTTCTCTCACCTTCTCCTTCCCGTGCTCCCTTGCACCTCCCGGTGCTTGGCCCATCCACAAATCACCCCCTCCCTGACACCCTTTAAGCCCCCATTGTAGTCTGTTTCGTTCTAGTGAGTGGTGGTGCTCTGCCTTTTCCATTCCCTGTTAGTGTATAGCTGACATGCTGATTGGAGAATGTGTGCACGGCTGCTATTACTTGCCACACGTGCAGTCTCCGTTTATTTTCCGCGCGTGTGGATACTAGGTGTGTGCGCATGTTTACACAAAATAGGCCCGATTCACAGAACTAACTTAAGACAAAATCCTAAACTTACTACCATTTTGGTATTCACAGAAGGCACTTACTCATTTTGGTATTCACAGAAGGCACTTACTTACTCATTTTGAGTAACTTACTCATTTTGGTATTCACAGAAGGCACTTACTCATCAACGTAAGGCAGCAAGAATATCCCTCATGTTTGTGACAGAGTACCTGTCTGCCAAACTCTAAATCAGACTCTAACTCCCAAATAATCCTTTTTAAAGGGCATTCTTATTGGCTCCCTAGTTTCATATAGGTGCTCCCTACATGTCTGCCAAACTCAAAATCAGGCCCTTAAATTTAGGGCCTGACTTAGATCTTGGCGGACAGGTTATTCCGTCACAAAGGTGACGGATATCCCATCCGCCGATATATAAATCCCATAGGATATAATGGTCCGTCGGCCAAGATCTAAATCAGGCACTTAGATTGTTCGTGAGGCCAGTCAGAGCTGGAAATATGGGTCCGTCTGCAATTACTGCATGTCGTACAACACTAAATAAAATACCTTATTTTCTCTGTCTTTGCCCAGCTCTAAAAAATGAAGGAAGAACGTTCCTAAACCCTGCTTTTTTGACACTAGGTGTGAGAACTTGGAGGGAGCCAGCTGAAAAGTACATTAGCTTCACTGATGAGAGGCTCTTAGCAGGCTCTGTGGAGTTTATGTTGGCCACGCAAACTACATTTCTGGCAGCTTTAGCTGATCCGACCACAAGTCATCTGCTGGCTCCCCTCACTCAGCCTCCAGATCGCTTTTGATGTGGCGTGCTGCTGTGGAAGTTTGGCAGAGATCACTGTTAGCATGAGCTGAAGCCATTTTGTTTTGGCAGCCATTTTAGTTGACCATGTGCTCGCCATGTGCTCCTTCCGTCTTCGCTGTTGCCTACCCTTGTGCTTTACTAGAATAACTATCTATAGTTAGCTCCTGTAACACTGCACATGCTCAGAAAAGTCTGTAGCTGCTCATGCACCTGTCTTAGTCTGTAAATGTCAGGCTGCTCTAACTGATGTCAGCAACTTCATTCTCCTTCTACTTTGTTGACTGAGCATTTTCTGTATGAACCCAATGGATGTAATCACTAAAAGGCAGTGTTTGGAATCCACTAGGTGTGTTAAAAGACCCCTCACACACCAACCTAGTTGGTGTCATGCTTCATCATTGGGGTCCCAACCGGGTGGCCGAATGCCCCCCGGTTGTGCTACGACGCCTGGTTACAGCGGAGCTGGTATGGTGCAAGTGTGTGATGTGATGTGGGTTTAAAAATACCTCTGAGAATCCTTGCCTGTGTATTTATTAGCGGCGGCTCAGGATATGGTGAAAAAGTATGGGGCATATTTACAAGCCCCTTGCGCCACTTTTGCGCCGCCGTTGCGTCACGCATGTGACGCAGCGGCGACGCAAACCATGCGCCGCGTTGCGCTATATTTACAACGTGACGCATCTAGGGAGATGCGTCACGTAGTAAACCCCTGCGCCACATGAAACCTGAGTCAGGTTTCATGTGGGCGTACCGGCAGCAGGGGGCGTTCCTGCGCAGGAACGCCTCGGAAAAGTGACGTAGTGAAATCTACAAGATTTCACGCAGTCACTTCTCGGCAGCTGGTGCGTCAAATCCTTACGCCTGCTTCAAGCAGGCGTAAGGATTGACGCACCATGTTAGGGATAGGAAGGTTGGAACAGTGCTGGAGTTGCGTCGCGCTTGCGACACAACTTCAGCACTGCGCCAACCTTCCGCCGGCAGATGCGTCACGCATCTGCTTATACTTGCGCCACGATGCGCCGCATTGTAAATGCGGCGCATCAGACGTGGCGCAAGGGTAAACTTGCGTGACGCATTTTCCCTGGCGCATCCCTGCTGATATGCAGGGATGCGCCAGGGAACGTAAATATGCCCCTATGTGTGTAGCAACTAAAAAAGAATTAATTATCTTATAGTTGTCTATGTGATGGGTCTACATGTTTCAGCCCGCAAAAGAAAGTGGGAGGGGCTTTTGTCAGGACCGTGAAAAGTGGTGAGTGGCAAAGTGTATAGTGCCACGTGAAAAAGGTGAAAAAATTATTTTAATAGTACCTACACACGCGCTAAGGTGTGTGGATTGAGTGTCTACGTACTTACGGTCACTTTTAAGAAAGAACCTGTGGAGAAAAAACAACACAGAACATATATATACACTAGACAGCATGTTTAAGCAACATAAAATGCAATCTTAAGTGCTAAGGTTCTCAGTGCTGTAATCGTCCAAATAGTCATGCCTAGTGATTGGTATGCTCAAGGGCATATATAGACATATATAAACATATGTATAAGCACGCAGTGGGCATGCTGCATGCAGCGATAATACTGGGACTATATTGGTGGTGTCCAGTTATCTCAATGCTCTTAGGCTGTAAGGTAAAAGGATGACACAGAGGTGGAAACCAAGGGGTGTCATGATGTTGGCTGTGGCCACCGAGTAGTGCAGGTCCGCTGCGCATAGTTGTCGAAAATTGCCACAGTGATGTAGATGCCGTGTAGGGCATACTGGTAGTGCGCGCACTCGTTGAAATCGGCACTGTGCAGTCATGCATGGCGCGCAGATTTTATAAAAGCAAGGAAAATAAAAAACGCTTAAGGTAGCAGCGCTGTCGATCAGCGTGGAGTAATTACAGTATGGCTGAGAAATAACAGCTGATCGGGGCTCGGGAGGAGTTCGCTCCTCAATCAGACTCTGAAGGAAGAAAAAATGAAATGAAAATAAAGGTCAAAGTGAGAGAAGCATTAGGACGTAGCCACTGCTGGTTTGTGGCATTTGGATAGCAGCGCAACCTTACTTGAGCTCAGAGCGTAACCCGCTGTAAACCTGGTCTTATCTCCCGTCATCCCGGATGGAAGTGCGGTCCGGAGCGGGCTCGGTTTAAAAAGCCGGCTGCAGCGGTGGTGTACGTGCCGAGATGGGCATGGGCGCTGTGGGGAAGAATATGCGCGCATGTGCGTTAGCAGAGCGCTATCATGCGTGCATGCGCGGTTGGGAAAATCGGTCCAAGCAGACGCGCATGGGCAGAAAGGCCTGTATTCCAATAGTTCGACCATATTGGAATGATTAAATGGTGCCTTCATGCAGTTGAAAAAGGTGTGTGCACAACTCCCAGATATTACTAAGGCATAGTGCAAGGATGCATATAGAAAAGAGTACAATAATGAAAGACAAGTCCCTGAACACAAGGAGTCTCCAGGTGTGTGTTGGCACTGGCATTGTCTCGAGGGACAGAGTAGGTCACAAGCAGGCTCGTGTGAAAGGTTGAGCATCACGAGTCGATAGCAAGTGTGGCTGGACGCTCAGAGGGGCGCAGCTGGAATTGTGGAGCGACGTGAGGTCTGTCTCTGATAATCTCACATAAGTGGGTTGTACCTATTGCGTAGTCAATGGTACAGAGGGGAAGATGTCTATGTAGTTTTATGTTCTCCTAAGACTGTTCCAAGGGAGACTGTCGTTCAAGCCTGTGATGTGACTCGAAAGGCGATATATCCACCTCTGTTCTTTTTCAAGTAGCTACCGTAGATGTCAACAAGGACGGGGATGGACAATGGGCTGGCAACAACCGTGGACCCACGGACCACCCGGACCGAACATACACTACCCCCCCATGTACCCACAGGTGCCCCCTAATTTTGGATATGGTTGGAATACACCACTAGGACCACCACCACCATTCATGAATCCAAATCAACAGCCCCCTTTTTTAGGGAGAGGCAGGCGCGGACGTGGAAGAAGACGCAGAGGGAACCAGGTACACTGGGAAGACGATCTACAACAAGGAGCACTGACAAGGAGCAAATCGAGAGATCAACAACCAGGCCCGAGCTCATGCTAAGCCTCGTTACCAATCTCGCCACACATGCCCTAACGCCAGCGGAGAAGACAGTCCTAGAGAAAGGACTTGGCTATGTGCCGACGGCCAGACTTGACAAATTCATGCTACATTGCGAACTAGCAGAGTTTTTCCGAAAACTCAAGCTCAAAGCATTTTTTGAAAACTCTACTACTCCACCCAACTTGGAACAACAGGGGGACACCACCTTCAGAACCAAGTCAACGTTCATACCACCGGCAAGCTCAGTACCACCTGAGATACTCGTGTATGAACAAACTGTATGTAAGGAGATTGAAGCCTTAGAAGAACCCAAGATTTTCCAAAACACGAGCCTATCAGAATGTCTGGCTCTACAATCATTGAAACGTAACCCAGAGATAATAATCAAACCAGCAGACAAAGGTGGGGGCACGGTGATACTCAACAAAGAAGATTACCGTCGCGAATGCGACCGTTTACTCAATGACCCCAAGAACTATGAAAGGTTGACACATGATCCCAGTCCAGCTCTGAAAGCACGCATCCACACTCTTGTGGAAGAAGCAGAGAATACAGGACTGATTACCAGAAGTGAGGCTACATTTTTGACCACCACACCGGGCAAAATACCTTACTTCTACATTGTTCCTAAAACTCACAAAAACATTTTGCCGCCACCGGGACGCCCTATAGTCTCGGGCATTGGGTCACTACTAGAACCCCTGTCACGTTACTGCGACCATTTCCTACAACCTTTGGTGCAAGCAACCAGCACTTACCTGAAAGACACCAAAGACCTACTAGGGCTTATACAGGCTCTACCCTATGACCCGAAAACCTCACTTCTGGTGAGTTTAGATGTGGAGAGCTTGTATACCAGTCTACCACAAGATGACACCCTCCAAGTACTAGAAGATGCCCTAAACAATTCCAACTGGCAATATCGTACCACCATATCCTTTGTTCTTGAGTGTGCTACCCTAGCATCAAAGACAATTTCTTTGAATATGAAGGAAGGCTCTACCTCCAGAAGTACGGAACCTCCATGGGGAGTGTTTTCGCCCCCAGTGTAGCAGGCCTGTACGTGTATGAATTCGAGAGAAGACATCTACTGGCCAATGATCAACCACGGATTCCACAAATGAAATTCTATAAACTTTACATTGATGATATTCTGATGATTTGGGAAGGAACCAGCGAATCCCTCGTCACATTTTGTGATTGGCTCAACACATGCGATCCCAATCTCCGCTTCACACATACTTTCCACAGACATCAAATCACATTTCTGGATCTAGAAATTGAAGCCACAGGAGGAGGCCTTAAGAGCAAAACTCATTTCAAAACCACCGCCCGGAACTCTCTTCTTCACTTCTCCAGCTTCCATCCAAGACCACTTCGCGAAAACCTCCCATATGGTCAATACCTCCGGCTACGCAGAAACTGCAGCGAAATCAAGGATTATAAATCTCAAGCCCTAGATCTTAGCAACAAATTACACCAACGAGGATACCCCAAACACATTACGACCAAAGCCAACAAGAGGGCTCGAAATCAGAACCGCGAAGGACTCATCGAAACACCACCGCGAGACCCAGAGCCTACACCACTCACGTGTGTTACAACATATAACACAGTCTCTAACAAAGTTTCACAGATCATACGCAAACATTGGAAAATATTGAAAACAGGCAACCTTAACTGGGCACCCCCCCTTCTCTCTAACAAAAGAGCCAGATCCATAAAAGACGCCATAGTGTCCACCAGACCCACACCATCAGCAAGACCTGCAAGCACAGTTCTCAATGCCTGGGGGCTCCCGGGCATTACTGGTCACTTTCCGTGCGGCAACTGTAGTGTTTGCCACATCACTGAGACTGTGAAAAACCTCAACTTAGAACCAGGCAAAATGTGGGAGTTGAGAAAACACACCAATTGTAACACTGAACATGTCATATACCGGATCGTATGCCCCTGCAATCTCATATATATCGGCATGACGACGCAAAAGATAAGAACAAGGGTTTGCGAGCATCGCAGCACCATACGGTGCAAGAAAAACACCACCAGGATGACAAATCACTTCCTCGAGGCTGGCCATACGACTATTGACATGAAATGGGTGGTCATAGAGGCACTGGACCCTACTTTACCCAATATCCAGAGTCGCCTACTTGAAAAAGAACAGAGGTGGATATATCGCCTTTCGAGTCACATCACAGGCTTGAACGACAATATCCCTTGGAACAGTCTTAGGAGAACATAAAACTACATGGACATCTTCCCCTCTGTACCATTGACTACGCAATAGGTACAACCCACTTATGTGAGATTATCAGAGACAGACCACACGTCGCTCCACAATTCCAGCTGCGCCCCTCTGAGCGTCCAGCCACACTTTCTATCGACTCGTGATGCTCAACCTTTCACACGAGCCTGCTTGTGACCTACTCTGTCCCTCGAGACAATGCCAGTGCCAACACACACCTGGAGACTCCTTGTGTTCAGGGACTTGTCTTTCATTATTGTACTCTTTTCTATATGCATCCTTGCACTATGCCTTAGTAATATCTGGGAGTTGTGCACACACCTTTTTCAACTGCATGAAGGCACCATTTAATCATTCCAATATGGTCGAACTATTGGATACAGGCCTTTCTGCCCATGCGCATCTGCTTGGACCGATTTTCAACAACCGCGCATGCACGCATGATAGCGCTCTGCTAACGCACATGCGCGCATATTCTTCCCCACAGCGCCCATGTCCATCTCGGCACGTACACCACCGCTGCAGCCGGCTTTTTAAACCGAGCCCGCTCCGGACCGCACTTCCATCCGGGACGACGGGAGATAAGACCAGGTTTACAGCGGGTTACGCTCTGAGCTCAAGTAAGGTTGCGCTGCTATCCAAATGCCACAAACCAGCAGTGGCTACGTCCTAATGCTTCTCTCACCTCGACCTTGATTTTCATTTCATTTTTTCTTCCTTCAGAGTCTGATTGAGGAGCGAACTCCTCCTGAGCCCCGATCAGCTGTTATTTCTCAGCCATACTGTAATTACTCCACGCTGATCCACAGCGCTGCTTCCTTAAGCGTTTTTTATTTTCCTTGCTTTTATAAAATCTGCGCGCCACGCATGACTGCACAGTGCCGATTTCAACGAGTGCGCGCACTACCAGTATGCCCTACACGGCATCTACATCACTGTGGCAATTTTCCACAACTATGCGCAGCGGCACTGCACTACTCGGTGGCCACAGCCAACATCATGACACCCCTTGGTTTCCACCTCCGTGTCATCCTTTTACCTTACAGCCTAAGAGCATTGAGATAACTGGACACCACCAATATAGTCCCAGTATTATCGCTGCATGCAGCATGCCCACTGCGTGTTTATACATATGTTTATATATGTCTATATATGCCCTTGAGCATACCAATCACTAGGCATGACTATTTGGACGATTACAGCACTCAATCAATCAATCAAGCATTTGTATAGCGCGCTACTCACCCGGAGGGTCTCAAGGCGCTAGGGGGAGGGGGGTCCGCTACTGTTCGAACAGCCAGGTCTTGAGTTGCTTCCTGAAGGAGAGGTGGTCTGGGGTCAGGCGGAGGTGGATGGGTAGGGAGTTCCACGTCTTGGCAGCCAGGTAGGAGAAGGATCTTCCTCCCGTTGTGGCTCTTCGGATGCGGGGGATGGCGGCGAGGGCGTGGTTGGTCGATTGTAGCTGGCGGGTGGGAGTGTAGAAGGTCAGACGGTCGTTGAGGTATCTGGGGCCTTGGTTGTGGAGAGCTTTGTGTGCGTGGGTGAGGAGTCGGAACGTGATTCTCTTGCTGACGGGGAGCCAGTGCAGGTCTCTCAGGTGTCCGGCGATGTGGCTGTGTCGGGGGATGTCCAGGATGAGTCGAGCTGAGGCGTTCTGGATGCGTTGGAGTCTTTTCTGAAGTTTGGCTGTGGTTCCGGCGTAGAGGGAGTTGCCGTAGTCCAGTCGGCTGGTGACGAGGGCCTGGGTGACCGTCTTCCTGGTTTCGGTGGGGATCCACCGGAAGATCTTCCGCAGCATGCGTAGGATGTTGAAGCAAGACGAGGAGACGGCGTTGACTTGTCTGGTCATTGAGAGGGAGGAGTCCAGGATGAAGCCCAGGTTGCGTGCGTGGTCCGTTGGTTTGGGTGCGTTGCCCAGGGCAGGGGGCCACCAGGAGTCGTCCCAGGCGGAGGGTGATGATCCTAGGATGAGGACTTCCGTCTTATCTGAGTTCAGTTTCAGGCGGCTGTTCCTCATCCA
This sequence comes from Calotriton arnoldi, assembly GCA_963921515.1. Classification (NCBI taxonomy): domain Eukaryota; kingdom Metazoa; phylum Chordata; class Amphibia; order Caudata; family Salamandridae; genus Calotriton; species Calotriton arnoldi. The sequence goes on from CAWUFW010004426.1 coordinate 1,361,569, forward strand.
CTCGGCTACGTCCTTCATCCCTTCATGTAGGTTGGTTTTGGCGGTTGTGGGGTCGTTGGTGAGGGAGAGGATCAGCTGGGTGTCGTCGGCGTAGGAGATAATGTTGAGGTTGTGTTGGCGTGCGATGGCTGCGAGGGGGCTCATGTAGACGTTGAAGAGGGTGGGGCTGAGTGATGATCCTTGTGGTACGCCGCAGATGACTTCGGTGGCCTCGGAACTGAACGGGGGGAGGCGGACTCTCTGGGTTCTTCCGGCGAGGAAGGAGATGATCCACTCCAGTGCCTTCTCTTGGATTCCGACGTTGTTCAGGCGTTGCACTAGGGTGCGGTGGCAGACTGTGTCGAACGCTGCGGAGAGGTCCAGGAGGATGAGGGCCGCTGTTTCCCCGTTGTCGAGCAGGGCTCGGATGTCGTCGGTGGCTGCGATGAGGGCGGTCTCGGTGCTGTGGTTGGCCCGGAAGCCGGACTGTGAGTGGTCGAGGGATCCATTCGTCTCGATGAAGGCGGCCAGTTGTCTGTTGACGGTCTTCTCGATGACTTTGGCAGGAAAAGGAAGGAGCGAGATGGGGCGGTAGTTTTTGAGGTCGGTGGGGTCCGCTGACGGTTTCTTCAGTAGGGCGCAGAGTTCGGCGTGCTTCCAGCTCTCTGGGAAGGTGGCGGTGTCGAAGGAGGTGTTGATGATGTCCCGGAGGTGGGGTGCGATGACGGCGTCGGCCTTGTTGAAGATGTGGTGAGGGCAGGGGTCGGTTGGTGATCCGGAGTGGATGGAGTTCATCGTGCGGATAGTGTCTTCGGTGTTGATCGGGGTCCAGGCTCGGAGGGTGGAGGTGGGGGACGTTGGAACGGTTGTAGGGTCCGTCGGCTGTGTGCTGAAACTGTTGTGTATGTCTGCGATCTTGCTGTGGAAGAACGAGGCGAGCGAGTTGCAGAGGTCTTGCGAGGGGGTGATGTCGTTGTTTCCGGCGCTGGGGTTCGAGAGCTCTTTGACGATGATGAAGAGTTCCTTGCTGTTGTGGGCGTTGTTGTCCAGTCGTTCCTTGAATGCGGTTTTCTTGGTGGTGTGGATCAGCTGGTGGTGTTTTCGGGTGGCGTGTTTGAGGGTGGTCATGTTGTCTGCAGTCGGGTCTCTGCGCCATGCTTTCTCGAGGGCCCGGTAGTTCTTCTTGGATTTCTTGAGTTCGTCGGTGAACCAGGGTGCTTTCTTGTTGCCGGGTCTGATTGGGGGGTCTTCAATGGGGCGAGGATGTCAGCGCAGTTGGTGATCCATCTTGTGAGGTTGCTGGCGGCTTGGTTGGGGTTCGTTGAGCTGGCGGGAGGGTTCTGGCTCAGGGATGTGGTGAGTTGGTCGGTGGTGATCTTGTTCCAGCTTCTGCGCGGGAGCTGTTGCGGGTGGTGGTGCGTGGTGGTCCTGCTGAAGCTGAAGTGGACGCAGCTGTGGTCTGTCCAGTGGAGTCCGGTGGTGTGGCTGAAGGAGATGTCCTTGCTGGAGGAGAAGACGGGGTCAAGCGTGTGGCCGGCGTGGTGTGTGGGGGTGGTCACCAGTTGCTTGAGTCCGAGGTTGGCGAGGTTGTCCAGCAGGGTGGTGGTGTTGCGATCGTTGTTGTTCTCTAGGTGGAAGTTGAGGTCCCCAAGGAGGATGTAGTCGGCCGAGAGGAGGGCGTGCGGGCTGATGAGGTCGGCGATGTCTTCGCTGAATTGTGTGCGTGGTCCTGGGGGTCTGTAGATGAGGGTGCCTCTGAGGGTGGTCTTGGGGTCGGTGTGTATCTGGAAGTGCAGGTGTTCGCCGGCAGTGAAGGTGTCGTCGGAGTTGGTCGTAATGCGGATGGTGTTCTTGTGGACGATGGCGATGCCTCCTCCGGTCTGGTTGGCGCGGTCCTTTCGGGTGATCTTGTATCCGTCCGGGATGGCGATGGCGATGTCGGGCGCTGAGGAGGCGTTCATCCATGTTTCCGTGAGGAAAGCGACGTCTGGTGATGTGGAGTCGAGCAGGTTCCAAAGTTCCACGGCGTGTCTGTGGACGGAGCGGGTGTTGAGCAGGATGCACTTCAGGTGGTTGCTGCTGGTGCTCGGCGTGGCGGGTGCGGTGCAGGTCCGGAGGCAGGAGAACTTGCAAGATTGGCAGGCGAAGGGTCCGTGGGTGCGTCCTGGGGTGGCACGGTGGCAGCCGGGGATTCGGCCGGTGTTGAGTGCGTTGAGGGTGGCGGTGTCGTAGGTCCGGTGGGTGGGTTGGCTGCTGCGGGGGCCAGGGGTTCTGGCGCTGGGCGCGGTCCAGTCGCGGACGGGCGCAGACGGGCTTGCCTTAGGCGCGCCTTCGGCGCGCCAACGGCGCGGCCGCGCAGCGGCCGCCATTTATGGGGAGGTGGGAGGGAGGAGCAGCTGGGAGGCGGGAGGCAGGGGCAGCGAGTGGGCAGTCAGGGGGGGGGCCGCAGGGGACGCAGCGGCGGGAATGGCGAGAGGCAACGGGGGTACAGAAGGAAAAAAGGGGCGAGAAAACAGACAAATGCGGGCACAGTACAAAAGGGGCAACGGGGGTACAGAAGGAAAAAAAGGGGCGAGAAAACAGACAAATCGGGCACAGTACAAAAGGGGCAACAGGGGTACAGAAGGACAAAAAAGGGGCGAGAAAACAGACAAATGTGGGCACAGTACAAATGGGGCAACGGGGGTACAGAAGGAAAAAAAGGGGCGAGAAAACAGACAAATGCGGGCACAGTACAAAAGGGGCAACGGGGGTACAGAAGGAAAAAAAGGGGCGAGAAAACAGACAAATGCGGGCACAGTACAAAAGGGGCAACGGGGGTACAGAAGGACAAAAAGGGGCGAGAAAACAGACAAATGCGGGCACAGTACAAATGGGGCAACGGGGGTACAGAAGGAAAAAAAGGGGCGAGAAAACAGACAAATGCGGGCACAGTACAAATGGGGCAACGGGGGTACAGAAGGAAAAAAAGGGGCGAGAAAACAGACAAATGCGGGCACAGTACAAAAGGGGCAACGGGGGTACAGAAGGACAAAAAAGGGGCGAGAAAACAGACAAATGCGGGCACAGTACAAATGGGGCAACGGGGGTACAGAAGGAAAAAAAGGGGCGAGAAAACAGACAAATGCGGGCACAGTACAAATGGGGCAACGGGGGTACAGAAGGAAAAAGGGAAGGGCGTTCTTACCAGCAGCAGCGGGCGGATAACACAGGCGGAGCTGTGTGGCGGGGGAGCGACCTACCTGGCAAGGTCAAGGGTCGCTCTCCTCACCGCGCAGCGGCCGCCATTTATGGGGAGGTGGGAGGGAGGAGCAGCTGGGAGGCGGGAGGCAGGGGCAGCGAGTGGGCAGTCAGGGGGCGGGGCCGCAGGGACGCAGCGGCGGGGAATGGCGAGAGGCAACAGGGGTACAGAAGGAAAAAAAGGGGCAAGAAAACAGACAAATGCGGGCACAGTACAAAAGGGGCAACGGGGTACAGAAGGAAAAAAGGGGCGAGAAAACAGACAAATGCGGGCACAGTACAAAAGGGGCAACGGGGTACAGAAGGACAAAAAAGGGGCGAGAAAACAGACAAATGCGGGCACAGTACAAATGGGGCAACGGGGGTACAGAAGGAAAAAAGGGGCGAGAAAACAGACAAATGCGGGCACAGTACAAATGGGGCAACGGGGTACAGAAGGAAAAAGGGAAGGGCGTTCTTACCAGCAGCAGCGGGCGGATAACACAGGCGGAGCTGTGTGGCGGGGGGAGCGACCTACCTGGCAGCACTGAGAACCTTAGCACTTAAGATTGCATTTTATGTTGCTTAAACATGCTGTCTAGTGTATATATATGTTCTGTGTTGTTTTTTCTCCACAGGTTCTTTCTTAAAAGTGTCCGTAAGTACGTAGACACTCAGTCCACACACCTTAGCGCGTGTGTAGGTACTATTAAAAGAATTTTTTCACCTTTTTCATGTGGCACTATACACTTTGCCACTCACCACTTTTCACGGTCCTGACGAAAGCCCCTCCCACTTTCTTTTGCGGGCTGAAACATGTAGACCCATCACATAGACAACAACTATAAGATAATTAATTCATTTTTAGTTGCTACACACATACTTTTTAACCATATCCTGAACCGCCGCTAATAAATACACAGGCAAGGATTCTCAGAGGTATTTTTAAACCCACATCACATCACACACTTGCACCATACCAGCTCCGCTGTAACCAGGCGTCGTAGCACAACTGGGGGGCATTCGGCCACCCGGTTGGGACCCCAATGATGAAGCATGACACCAACTAGGTTGGTGTGTGAGGGGTCTTTTAACACACCTAGTGGATTCCAAACACTGCCTTTTAGTGATTACATCCATTGGGTTCGTCCATCATTGTTTGACCATAATTATACAGGGGATACGGACGAAGCCCTCTTTTCCCTTGCTCTCCTATTGTTTTTGATATACATTTTCTGTATGTCCATAGATGTGAATAGCTATTCTTGTGTGTGCTTGTACCGCCTCCTTTTGAGCTCTTGAGTGGGTATAAAAGACCCACAGTTTCTGTGCTCCTTGTGCTACCTCATACACTGCCTGAGGGTTTTGTATAGATGTAGTTCCACTCATGAGGTTTAATAACTGTTGTTTTGATATTCCAGCTTCTGTGCCAATCTCTATTTATTGGTCTGAGGACTAGAGCGCAAAGAAGGGCGAACCCCTAGCACCGGTAGGCTTTGGTGAGGTCTACTTCTACAAATTGGCGCCCAACGTTGGACTCATCGGCGACTCGGATGCCCGACGGAGTGGTCTTGACGGAGGATTGGAATCTCGCTACGGATGATCACTGCATGAGGAGACCCGTGTCTTAGCAAGCCGAGGTGCTTTTCCGATTTTCCCGATTTGACCCTTCAGGTGGTGCCGGTACTCGACTGAGATCCCTTCTGGCGTTCGTCGTGCAGAGACCAATTGGTCGATTCAGAACTTGGCAGTTGGAGGCTGGAGACTTTTGCTTGGTAAGGTCGTTTGATGCGACACTTCTTGTTTGTTTGGCCAAAATCTTGGATTTGTTTGGATATATATAAATTGCAATTTATATAGGCAGGTAATGAGGAGATTTTTCTCTAAACTTTGAAAACTTGAATGGCACACATTGTGTTAAGTATCACTTGGCGAATAATATTGTATATGCTACAATATTCTTGGCATGCCTGTTTCAAGCACACTTCGTAGAATGTGTTGCTTTCTTGGAGGTACCAATATGGATCTAGAACAGAATCAGCCGGCTCCCCCTGAGGGGACACCAAATAGGGATATGTACATTAAAAACGGTATTTCTTCTATAATGTATAGTGCACTATGGAATAAATATACCAGCAAGGATCCTGAGTTGCGATGGCCTATAAATGGGTCATTTGATCTTAGAAAAATTCAGTATGCGGAACAGTGTATGTTTAAGCGCAAAAGTAGACAAGATATGTTTGACTGTGTACGAATGTGGGAGAAAGAAGTGCGTGAACGAGTGAGAAGAGAGCAAGCTTTAGCAGATAAAGAACAGTGCAAAAATATCTATGCGAAAGCGCGGGAGCTGAAAAATAAAGAAATGAAGGAAATAAAAGAGAGAGGATAGGGAGCGTCGTTTACAGGTAAATGGCCAATACCCTGTCCGCCGCCCCCTTTCTCCTCTACTTAATAAACCACAGGATGATTCAATTCTATTAGATCGCTCTCCGCCTCCTTATACTTTTCCCTCTGCCCCCAAGATTGATTCTGATGATGACATCTCTCTCTCAGCTCAGGAAAAGTCAGGATCGGACACTAAACGACAGACTCGAACTTTTATGACGGCTGATCGTGCGGCCACTCTTAGATCTACTGCCCGATAAGCAGCTCGTGGTGACACTTCTGCTCCAGATCTTATAGCGCAAGTTCAGCAATGGCCGGAGGCAGAGCAGTTATATTTTACAGAGTCGTTTACTGGAGAAGTAATTGAAAGATTCAGGAAACATTCCAAAGAATTAGAGCCTGTTGATATAAAAAATTATCATAAACAGTTGAGTGACGGTCTTTTTCTCCCTTCCCAGGTGGCTGACTTAATTAGACGCGTGGTTAAACTGCGAGCTGATGCATTCCGTTTGTGAGAGGAGAAAAAGGCAGCTACTACAGCTGAACAAACAGTTCGGACCCCGTGCCACAGGATGACGATCCCGGGGCAGATAAGGATATTGTAGTTCATGGGAAACCAATGCGTGAAGCTGCGCCTTTGTATGTCCCTCCTAGGGGTGCGGGCACGAATGACGATAAAGATTCAACTGATGCGAAGGGATATTTTATTTATAATTGGGTCTATACTCCTTGGAGTAGAGCGGATGTTATGGCTCTTAAAGCTGCTTTGCCTGATCCGCGGAAAAATCCGGCTGCTTTTTATGAAGAAGTTGAAGGAGCTTTTAGTTCTTGTACTATGACTTTGTCTGATATTGATATGTTTTTTGGGCTTATCCTACCCCCTGATATGTGGAGGTCTATTCGTAAAGTAGATGATCATGCAGCTTTTGGACATCTTTGGAAGGAACTAGAGAGGATAGATGCAGAAAGGGAACCCGCACAGAAACCGCAACAAGAAATTTTAGACCTTTAGTTAAATTGAAAACTCTCATTCCTCCTAAAAAGATAGACTGGACTATGTTAGCATCCTGTAAGCAAAAGGCAGATGAATCGGTCTCTGACTTCTTTACACGTTTTGAGGAGACATTCCACGACTTTAGTGGCCAGTCATTGACAGATGACACGGGCAGGCATCTGTTTGTCGATAAATTTGTCGCGAACATGTTGCCAGGAATAGCTAGTCGCCTAAAGGCCAGCGAGAGTTCATGGACTACGTCTTCCCCAGTCTCTCTTTTGACTATGGCTCAGTATTATGAACGTCAGGAATTGGAAGCTAAGGGCAACGAGGATAAAAAGGCTAAGGATTTAAAAACGAAGGTTATGTTAGCTCAGGTTTATGGTCCACCCTATAGAGGTGGTGGCAGAGGCAGACGTGCAATGTATCACCCTGGCACACTCTCTTTTCTCCGAGCTACTTTATCTTCTGATCAGTGCGCTTATTGTAAGGAGATTGGACATTGGGCTGTTGAATGTCCACATTTGCGTACTCAGCAGTATCAGCGTGGTCGAGGACAAATGAGAAGCCGTCCGGGGAATTCAGGACATAGGGGAGGTATGGATGATCGCACTAGGTTTGAGGCAGTCAAGCATACTCAGAATTCTTCTAATACTTTTGATAGACGAAACCAATATCAAATGTCTGATTATTCAACTGCTGATTTGAAGGATTCTGCTGATGCATAGGAATGCCTAGGATGGGGTAAGGAATCAGTTGAAGTCCCAGTAGATCAGAAGGGTCCCTATGTTAACGCACATGTTTTGGGTTCCACTGATCGGTTTTTGGTTGACACAGGAGCTACTCGTAGCGCCCTGTCCAAACAATTGGTTCCAAGGGCTCCCCTGTCTGGCTTAACAATCACATCGATAGGATTCGATGGGACACCATCCCTTAGCCCACTGTCACAACCACTTGCATTTCAAGTTGATAAATACTCTGCTGCATGTCCATTTTTGCTTTCCCCTAACACGCCGGACAATATTGTGGGTCTTGATATGCTCAAGCATTTCCGAGCTACGATACGTTGTTCCCCAGAAGGTGTGCGTGTCATTTTGAATGATAACTATCCCATGGTTGAGAAGTCTTATCTCATTAGAGAAGATATTGCTTTGGCATCACTCCCTAGTACTTTGTGGGCTACGTCAGATACCGATGTAGGGCAAATGGTTATCCCACCAGTTCATATTCAAGTGAAGGAGGGTGCTTCATTGCCTCGACTGCCTCAATATAAAATTTCTCGAGAAGGTGAAGAGGCACTAATACGTATTGTTCAAGATTTGATTGAAGTAGGAGTAGTGGAAGAAGTCCCTTACAATATATGCAATAGTCCTATCCTTCCCATCTTGAAGAAAGACACTGATACTAAAATATACAGGTTTATCATTGATTTGCGAGAGGTTAATAAGATCGTAGTGCCCCAATACCCGGTAGTCTCTGACATCACGACACTCCTTACCATGGTTCCTCCTACTGCGACTACATTCTCTGTGATTGATTTGAAGAATGCTTTCTTTTCGATCCCTATTCATCCTGATAGCCGATATTTGTTTGGCTTCACTTTAAATAATCGATCCTTCAGATTTTGTAGAGCTCCACAGGGGTATACAGAGAGTCCTAGTATTTACAGCCAAGCGTTGAAAAGACAGCTTGATTCTTTTCCTGTGCTAACAGGGGTGGCTCTCATACAATATGTTGATGACATCTTGTTGGCAGCTGATACCTCTGAACAGTGTGAAGACGGAACACTGTCATTGCTTTCATTTCTTGCATCACACCATCACAAGGTTTCTCGGAAGAAATTGCAATATTGTAGACAGCAGGTTACCTATTTAGGTCACCTCCTGTCTAAGGAGGGACGTGCACTCACACCAGATCATATTCAAGTTATCTTAGACACGCCTGTGCCCAGTACTCAGAAAGATGTTCGTGCATTCATTGGTCTTACTTCTTTTGTAGGCAATGGATTCCTAGCTTCTCATATATTGTTAAACCCTTGTTGGCCCTCCTGACTAAAGACACTCCAATGCCCCTTCCATGGACTACTGAATGTCAGAATGCTTTCCAACAGTTGCGTCAAGCTCTATGTTCTGCACCAGTATTAGGTACTCCAGACTACACTAAGGCTTTCACACTCTATGTACACGAGAGGGATGGTTGTGCACTCTCAGTTTTAGTACAGACACACGGTGATAAGCAGCGTCCTTGTGCATATTTTTCAGCTGTCCTCGATCCAGTCGCTCGTGCGTTGCCTGGGTGTTTTCGTTCTGTTGCAGCGGCAGCTGTGTCCATACGTCAGAGTGAAGGGATAGTCTTGTCACATAGATTGCTTGTGTTAGTACCCCATGCAGTTGACGCCCTTTTGAACCAAACTAAAACGCAGCATTTAACTAGTGCTCGTTTGACAGGATATGAATTGACACTTTTGGCCCCTCATATCACTTTGAAAAGATGTTCAACTCTTAATCCAGCTACTCTGTTGCCGTATCCAGCTACTCAATCCCAGTCACAAGAGTCTCATGACTGTATATTCCTTACTGAGGAACAGACAAAGGGTCGTGTTGACCTACAAGATACGCCCTCTCAAATTTTGATGGAGAATTATGGGTTGATGGGTCTTGTTTGCGATTACCAGATGGCACGACATCAGCTGCATATGCAATCACAACGCTTCAGACGGTAGTTGAGACAGCTCGCATTCCACAGAAGTCAGCTCAGGCAGCTGAGCTGATAGCATTGACGAGGGCGTGTGAACTTAGTACTGACTTGTCTGTCAACATCTATACCGATAGCCGCTATGCCTTTGGAGTGGCTCACGATTTTGGGTTACTCTGGAATGAAAGAGGCTTTCTTACATCACATGGGACGCAAATAGTGCATGGAGAATTGGTGCATAATCTCCTGACTGCCTTGACATATCCGAAGAAAATAGCGATTGTTAAGTGTAGCACACACAAGAAAGTGACTGATAAAATAGGACAGGGTAATGCCTTCGCAGATCGCATAGCCCGCGAAACTGCAATGCAGCGAAGCACCACATCTATGTATGTGGTGAAGTCACAGGCTGAACGTTGGCATGATGCTAGGCAGGAAGTGCTTGATATGCAGTGAACTGCCTCTGCAGAAGAATTTGAGCAATGGTCTAGGGAGGGAACATTGGATGATGAGGGCTGTTGGAGGAATAAAGACATGACTAAATGGAGACTGCCCACAGCCTATTTACATCCTATGATTCATATGGCACATGGGCTGGCACATGTTGGAGCATCCTCAATAACGAAGTTGCTTACGCAAGTTTGGGAGCATCCGGAAATTGCCGGCATAGCTAAAAAGATAGTGCAGTCCTGCTTGATTTGTCTTCAGTACAATCCTGGAAAAGGGACACGAACTCCAACAGGAGGGTTTGCTACACCAACTGCACCTTTTGAGGTTCTGCAAATGGATTACATCCAGCTTGAACGCTGTAATAATCTAAAGTATGTTCTAGTGGTGGTATGTGCCTTTAGTAAGTGGATAGAGGCATACCCTACGAAAGATAATACAGCTCTTACTACAGCGAAGGTGCTTTTAAAGGAGTTCTTCCCTAGATTTGGTGTTTGCAAACTTTTGTGGAGTGACAACGGACCCCATTTCATTGGGCAAGTTGTTGAGTATGTCTTGAAAGGATTGGGAATTAAGCAGAAGTTTCATGCTGCCTTCCACCCACAATCAGCAGGGCTAGTGGAACGATACAATTCTACCCTCAAACTTAAGTTGGCTAAAATCCAGGCTTCCACATCTCTGAAATGGCCTGATGCACTACCCTTGGCATTGCTGTCCATTAGATCAGTGCCACATACACGATCTGGCCTTACACCGTATGAGGTGGTATTTGGAAGGCCTATGAATATTTGGGGAATTCCTAAGCCACGCCCCATACATGATGTACCTTGTGTCTTGATGAGTGACTACCTGTCACAGTTGACTGACAGCTTGCTTTCTATTCATCAACAGGTTCGAGAAGCTCTTCCTGACAGGTCGCAGGGTGATGGTCATGATCTTCGGCCCGGTGACCACGTCATGGTCAAGGTCTTCCAGAGGTTGAACAGCCTAGAGCCCAGGTGGAAAGGCCCTGAGCAGGTGCTCCTGGCCACGAGAACTGCAGTCCGAGTGACCAATCGGAAGAATTGGGTCCATTCAACGCACTGCAGAAAAGTGCCGTCTGCCCTGGTGGAACCTGCTGCGCTCGCCGACTATCGACAGATTCTGGACACCGAGAGAGGCCAAGCCACGTCACCTGAGGAACCTGAGGAAGTCTTCCCGGACCACACGATCCCTGGTACATCTCGATATCAGCTGCGACCCCGGAGAGAAACTGCATTGCTGAAAGAGACTGGTTGAGCAACCGTCCTGGGTTAGTGAGAGACTGAGCTGAAGAGGGGGGATCTTTTGCTTAGTGACACCCATCTTAACCCTCAGTGAAGAAACCAACGACTGCCCAGGACTTTAGAGCTCCATCTGCTTTGTTGTTTCAGCATCAAGATGACCATGCCTATGAAAGAGACATCGACTGCTGCGAGAATCTGCGATAAGAAAATTATGTGCATTGTTGGGTTTGCTGTCAGTGTGATCATTATGGCAGTAATAACTTGGGTTGTAGAGGAAGTGGCTCCTGTTCGACGAATACTTACTGCTACTACTCCAGCACCTATTGAACACTGATGGAGCAGGATAAATAAAAAAACTTTAACCTAATCATTTTCGTAAAATAATTAATAAACATGTTCGTTTAAGTAAATAACCAACAATGTATGTTACATGTGAAGGGTTAAAGGTAACACGCTATTTTGTGTGCAAATTAATCTACTTATAATTGTTGACGTGGTTAACATAAACGTAATATTTGCGTACTAATAAAATAATAAACGCATGATTTGTGCTTTGAAAATAAAACGTGTGGTGGCAAAATAAAGCGATGGTAAGTAAGGGACGGCTTTATATGTTGCTTTTTGCTAGGTAATACCTAATTGGGGTACGTAGAAAGACGGGTGGGAAACGAAAGGGTTTATATTCTTTATTTTAACAATATTTTGTTTATCTTTGAAAATAGTGCGCTTAGGCCTGTTGAGCAGCAATATAAAATGGCCGCCATGAGCTAGAGTACGCATGTGCAAGAAGCCGTGTGGAAAAAGGAGAAAGGCTGTGAAAAAAGAATGACCACGTGTTCGTGCTGAGAGCCTAAGATGGAAGTATGGTCAAGGCTATTGTGACCTTACTGAGCAAATGTGTGCCAAGATGATCAGCAAGAAGCGTGAGAAGTCAAAATTAATAAATGGACAAACGGAACTGTTGAACCTAAAAAGTATCAGAAAATGATACAAATTGGACTGATCGAAACTGATGAGTAATGTCATGAACTGTGGGAAACGATGCAAGCATGGACATTCCACAAAGAACTGGTTAAGACAAGGAAGTTTGATAAAAATGTATATGGACTCGAATGGACCAATGAGCGGAATACCTTAAAAGCAATGAGAAACATTATGTCGTGTTAAAAAGAGGTATCCCGTCTCCTTCCAGCAAATCGTTATACTGTTTTTTCCTCCTAGGTTAAGGACGGAGGTAATCCAGGGAATAAATGAGTAAGTGAATGTATATGCGGTGTCAATGGGCCCCACCGTCATATGGATATAGTCTGTGTATTGGAGAGATAGTTGTACCTGGATGACCGAGTCATATAGGAGAAGTATTTTTATTGTTAGCGCTGGATCAGATTTCTTGGTAGCAGAGTTATGGTTACTATAGATTAGTTTGGTGATTATTGATTGATTATTGATAAGTTCATGTCTAACACTTTATGTTGAGTCGCGTTATGTTATATGTAAGTTTTCACGCTTCCGGGAAGTAGGAAGTGGAACACGTGTGGCAAGAGAAGTCACATGGAATAGTGCATTGTCTGAGTTCATATTGGTGATAACACAGGTTGTGTTATGATAGGGACATTTTCCGCATAAAAGGTGTGTAAGAGAAATAGTGACCGGTTTTCTTGTGAAACTCTGGCCTTAATTCTCAGGAGCAGTATAGTCTCCACAGGTGTTTTATCCCCAGAGAAACGTGTTTACCGCTTGCTTGAAAGAAGGGTAAGGTAGAGGGAAGTGCTACTTTATCGGCGAAACGGGAAAATTCTGTGGTAGGGTAGAGGTAAGCGCTGCCTACTGGAAAATACAGAATTCTTGTGTAAATGGACAAAGCTATCTCTTTGGTTTAGTGAATCAGACAATGGAAATGTGTTTTAAATATTGTAACTAACGAAGAATTGTTGAAAAAGAAATTGCCGATAAATTTTGTAAAGGAGGGGTCTAGAGCAGAACTGACGTAGACAAAAGCCGCGCTGGGATTGGACAGTGCGCTAGTCATACAGAGACAGGAGCAGAACTGACGTAGACAAAAGCCGCGCTGGGATTGGACAGTGCGCTGTAGACAGAAACCGCTCTGATTGGAGTGTTGGTGTGAGTCGCGCTAAGATTGGACGGATAGAATAGTGACGTGGAAGTTTATGATTGGAGTGTTGGTGTGAGTCGCGCTAGTATTGGTTGGAATAACGCATAAAGAACAGTGTTGAATTGTGGATCGTTTGAGGAGAGAAAGCGATTGTGAATCATGTCGTATTATGAATATGGTAGAGAGAAAACATCGTGGATGTCGAAAGTTAAGAACTTCTTTAAGAAAGACAAAAAGGTAGTGACTAGAGAGGGACAAGTAATTCCTCCGCCGAAATCACCAGCTTCGCACATGATGCTGAAATATGGATATCATACATGCATATGGTTAGAAAATTGGACAAAATATACCAAGAATGATGGAGCATTGGCTTTCCCTGAGAATGGTTCATTTAATGTAGCTGTACTACGGAATTTGAGAGAGAAGATGGCAATGTTAGAACCTAGACCTAGACCGACACAGTTTGAAGCTTTAACTGAATGGGAAGATGAGATGTATGAACGAGAGAGATTCAGAGGATTAAAGAATCATGAGTTTGTGCCTGGAAGGTTATGGGGAGTAAATCATGAGGACAGAATAAAGCGTTGGAGATGTGCTAATATGACAGGAGGTTTGCTTCCAGCTTTTACAGTTGAGGAAGAAGCAAAGAAAAAGTGTACAGAGAAAAAGAAACATGTGGTTATGGAAAAGTATGGGTATGGTGGTAGTGAAACGGAAGATGAATTGCTGGAAGATATTTTAAACAAAAACCCACCTCCATACCAACAGACTTCTGCGGTGGTGACACCTAATGCACCGCCAATGGAAACTGGGAGGAATAAAGTTCCCGAACGAAGAGATGAGATAAATAGGTCACAAGATCAATTAAAAACTTCACAAAATGAAGAGATAGAAAGTGACAATGCAACTGAATTAGCAAAAACCACAAGAGAATTGACTGAGAAAATAAGAGAATTGACAAAGAATATGGAAGCTGTAACTGTACCAGTAACGATAGGTCCAGTAATGCCAATTTTTGAGAATCAGAAAATTGATGAACGTTCTTTAGTGATTCCCATGAATTCACATTTGCAAAGAAAAAGAGAAGGGATGGAACTAGATAATGAAGGTGCACACCATTTGGTTAGTACCTATAGACCAAGCCCACCTACTAATTTGACGATAAATGAGAATGAGTTCAGGAGAATACCTATGGTAACGGAGTCTGCATCAGGGACACCAGAAAGAAGTAACAATTGGATAGAATTAAATAGTACGCCTGTAGGTCCGACTCCAGATGAGTTAAATGAATGGAACAATTAAGAACAGGTTAGGAAAAATGTGTCAAGCCACAGGACTCAAATGGCCAGATGCCTTGCCATTAGTTTTAATGACAATCAGAAGTATTCTGGAAAGGAAAACTGGACTCAGTCCCCATGAGATAATTATGGGACGAGCAATGAGACAAGCACATGTACCTGTCAACAAACTACTGACTATAACTGATGATCTGGTGCTGGATTATTGCAAAGGATTGGCTGATGTGGTGCGTTCTGTGTTTCATCAGGTTGGACCGGATGCGACCACTCTTGAAAGAAAACCAGCTCACGACTTGAATCCAGGAGATTGGGTCCGCATAAAAGTCCACAGGAGAAGAAACTGTTTGGTTCCTCGCTGGGACGAACCACGACAGGTGATCCTGGTGACAATCACTGCAGTCAAATGTGCAGGAGTGAAACACTGGGTGCATGCCAGTCACACCATCAGAGTTCCAGAACCTGAAGATCGATATGTGAGTTGACATCTGGAAGTGTTGGATAACAGTTCAGCATCAGAAGCAGAAGAAGAAACAAACAGGGTGCCAGAATCTGAAGATCGACCTGTAAGTCGACATCTGGAAGACCCAACTACAAGTGCAACGACAGAAGAAGTCGAGGAAATAGCTGAAGTTCCAGAACTTGAAGATCGACATGTGAGTCGACATCTGGAAATATCAGATACCAGTTCAGAATCTGATACAGATCATTCGGATTGTGAAGAAATTCTGAAAAGAAATTGGAAATTTGAAAGCATAAGAGAAGAAACTGAGCACGAAGACAGTAACAGTGAGCAACCAAGTACAAGTTGTGGTAAAATCCTTCGGAGATAATATTAATAGATGAAGAAGGGAGAGTTTCAAACAGAAAGTTAGAAAAATTGGAAGATCCCCGAGGAGCAATAGGGACAGATAGCCAAACAAAAGAACAGGGAAATTTAAAAGCAGATAGAGAGATTGACACAAATTCGGAAGAACCTCGAGGAGGGACAGAAGTAGGTGAACGAAGGAAGATAAGAAAAGAACCACAAGTAGAGGAAGAAAATGAAATTATAAGATTCAAAATAAGAGACAATAAAGAGAAAACAGAAACAGAGTCTGAAGAAAGTGGAGAGGAAAGAAACCAAAAACTAGAGTCAAGAAAAAGGAATTGGAAAACAGAAAGAGAGGAAAAAGGAAGTGAGGCAAAAAGGCCAAGAAAAGGAGACAATTGGCCCAACGAAGTAAGAAAATTAAGATACAGGATTATAAGGTTAGATGGAAAAAGTGCTGAACAAGTGAATGAAATAACAAGTCAGAAAGAGCAAGAAAAACAAGGTGGAAAACACTTGCAGAAAACGAAAAGAGTAAAGAAGGTAAATCCGAAGTATAGATCACCTGAATGGTTGTACCTTGCTTTAACTGATATCAAAGAAGAAAAGAACACTCACGAGAACCCAGAACAAAGAAACCTAATGGGTGAAGGTGAAGTGCAACAAACTTGAAGAAATTTAAACAAATTTCTACCGGACTTGACAAAATACTGGATCTGACGAATTTCTACCGGATTTGACAAAATACTGGATTTGACAAAGAAAGAATTCTGAAAAGAATTAAAAGAAAGTACCAAGCAAAGACAAAAACATTGGAGTGCAGAGTGGCTAATAAGTCATTTCTGAGGTGTAGTGACACAATTTTCTTGAAAATAAATAAATAAGGTTATAAAACAAAATGGAGGATACTAGAGATAGAAAATGTAGATGTGAGTTTTTAAGTAGATGGTGTAAGATGTGCTTCTTTTGTACAGGATTATTAATGACAGTATGGGTGGTTTTAGCAATCACTATTCCAATTAGTTTAGCTGTAGTAGAAACGTCTAATCACACAGAGAAAGAAAAAGGAGCTAACACTCAAGAAACAGTTATATTAAGAAGTAGTGCAGAATTACATAAGGACAAATCAATAACAGATTTTTCAAAGAATGTTTTTACTAAATTATTATATGAGTATGTAGAAACAATGGATGTAAGAGATTGCTATGTTTGTATGCAGTTATCTGCGTCTGTAGCAGAGGGTGTGACTTATCATCACCTTCCTTTGACGTATGGAATAACATGTAGTGTTTTAGCAAGTTTATTTTATAAAACAGGTAGATTAGAATATTATTACACTGACATAGATAAGATTTTTGCGAAAGTTTCTGTAGTTCCCGAACTAAACAAAATAAAAGAGGGAAAAACATTTGGTGAATTTTTCATAGAAGATAAGATTTTAACATTAGATAATATAGTTAAAAACAACCTTACCTGTGAGTTAAAGAAGGAAGAAAAAGTATTTTTAGAGATGGTTGAAGAAAGAAGAGTTAAATTTCAAAGAAAAGTGATAGAAGAGACAAAAACACCTCTTTGGGCGTTTGAGGAAGACAATCATGACAAGAAAAAGACAAATGCAGCTATGACTCTGGATTGGCCCCAACAGGGAAGGTTGTGCATTAGAAGAAATAAAACAAGATATGACAATTATTTTGTGGGTTCCAGTATTTGCCATGACAATTATCAAATTTTAGGCGGATGGTGATTCAAAGGGGGAAAAGATCCAATATTTCCAGGGATCTATTATGTTTGCGGTAATAGGGCTTATTACAGGTTGCCGGACCATTGGTATGGGTCATGTTATTTAGGCCTGGTCTTTCCAAAGATTTTTCATATGGATAGAAAAGAAAAAGGAACACACAAAATGATAAATACCTTTACACGTAGAAAAAGGGAAAGTTTTTCTGAAATAGTAGGTGATATTTGTGGAGCATTGATACCAGCAGTGGGAATATCTTTGAATGCATTTAAAATTCGGAAATTATCCACAGTGTTAGATCGTTTATCTACAGATACTGCTGGGGGGTTCTTGATGGTAAATACTGAGATGGTTGCCATGAGAGCTATGGTGATGCAAAATCGACTTGCCCTTGACATTCTTTTGGCAAAAGAGGGTGGAGTCTGTGGAATGCTGAAAGTCCAACATTGTTGCACTTACATTCCAGATAAAAGTGAAAATATACAAAAGTATATAAAGAATATTACAAGTTTGCACAAAGAACTTGTTCTACTGGAGGTTGAAAGTGCATTTGGAAAACTTGGTAAAGGGTTTTCTTCAGTAATAAATTGGTTAACAAGAATGAGTGGATTAATAATAGGGAAAGTTATAATAATAGCAACCATGATAATCATAATAATTTTAGTGCTGAAGCTTGTAATTACATGTATAAAGAAAAGAAGAAGACAGAATAAAATAGAAAAAGAAAACATGATAAACAAGGAGAGAGAGAGAGAAATGGGTGAAATAGAGCTAGAAGAGATAAAAGATAACTTGTACAAGAAGACCAAGAGACAAGTTGAAAGGGATACAGTTGTGTAAACTAACAAAAGCAAACGGATAAAAGAAATATGCTGTCTGAGAGAATTGTATAACTTGGGTTTTGTGGTGATATTAAAAATCACCAAAGGGGGAGTTGATGGAGCAGGATAAATGAAAATTTTTAACCTCCTAATAATTTTCGTAAAATAATTAATAAACATGTTCGTTTAAGTAAATAACCAACAATGTATGTTACATGTGAAGGGTTAACCCGTTCCGTGCTTATGACGGAACCACGCCGTCATGAGCCACAGGCGCCGTGTGCTCATGACGGCGTGGTTCCGTCATGCGGCTGCCGCTCGGCCCACGCGCGATTAATTCCCCGCCTGTGCGGGGAATTAATGAGCGGGCGGGACTGTGACGGAACCACGCCGTCATGAGCACACGCCGCCCGTGGCTCATGACGGCGTGGTTCCGTCACAAGCATGGCGGCACCGCGCTCACCTCCCACCCCCAGCGCCGCGGCGGAATTACCGCCGCAGCCAAGGGGTTAAAGGTAACACGCTATTTTGTGTGCAAATTAATCTACTTATAATTGTTGACGTGGTTAACATAAACGTAATATTTGCGTACTAATAAAATAATAAACGCATGATTTGTGCTTTGAAAATTAAAACGTGTGGTGGCAAAATAAAGCGATGGTAAGTAAGGGACGGCTTTATATGTTGCTTTTTGCTAGGTAATACCTAATTGGGGTACGTAGAAAGATGGGAGGGAAACGAAAGGGTTTATATTCTTTATTTTAACAATATTTTGTTTATCTTTGAAAATAGTGCGCTTAGGCCTGTTGAGCAGCAATATAAAATGGCCGCCATGAGCTAGAGTACGCATGTGCAAGAAGCCGTGTGGGAAAAGGAGAAAGGCTGTGAAAAAAGAATGACCACGTGTTCGTGCTGAGAGTCTAAGATGGAAGTATGGTCAAGGCTATTGTGACCTTACTGAGCAAATGTGTGCCAAGAGGATCAGCAAGAAGCGTGAGAAGTCAAAATGAATAAATGGACAAACGGAACTGTTGAACCTAAAAAGTATCAGAAAATGATACAAATTGGACTGATCGAAACTGATGAGTAATGTCATGAACTGTGGGAAACGATGCAAGCATGGACATTCCACAAAGAACTGGTTAAGACAAGGAAGTTTGATAAAAATGTATATGGACTCGAATGGACCAATGAGCGGAATACCTTAAAAGCAATGAGAAACATTATGTCGTGTTAAAAAGAGGTATCCCGTCTCCTTCCAGCAAATCGTTATACTGTTTTTTCCTCCTAGGTTAAGGACGGAGGTAATCCAGGGAATAAATGAGTAAGTGAATGTATATGCGGTGTCAATGGGCCCCACCGTCATATGGATATAGTCTGTGTATTGGAGAGATAGTTGTACCTGGATGACCGAGTCATATAGGAGAAGTATTTTTATTGTTAGCGCTGGATCAACACCACTACTTTACTCTCCCTTATCATGAGCAGAAGCATAGACAGTCCTATCTGAACAACACGTTCATCCAGATGTTGCACCACACACATAATGCTACGAACATTACCGACTGTTGGGTGTGTGGAATGATGCCTGCTCATCAGAAAAAGGGAGGAACACCTTTCATTCCTCTGCCATTTTCACACAATGGTTCTAGTAGGGCTTGGTTTGCGCTGCTCTGGGCTACCCATGTTGCTAATATTACTAAATATGATGTAGGAAGACTAAACTACCAGTTGAATAAAGTGTGCTATCCTGATGAAGAAGGAGATCCACAGGCCAAAGGAACTGTATGGGAAATGGAGGAGTATCGCCGAGGAAATTCCTCTACACACTATATTTTCCCAAATACTCGAACTGCTAAGGGTAATGGACCTTTTGTTATAGCTGTTACTAGAGCTCGTGCAGACTTGTGTGTGAACAGTGTTGGTAGTATTCCCGTGGGAAAAGCGACTGTACTCTGGTTTTAAATATTACCGGAGTAAATAACAGCAGTTTTACGTCATCGCATAATACCTACTTTATATGTGGGAATAAGGGATATTACAATTTACCCATTGGCTGGTCCGGTACTTGTTTTGTGTCCTTTTGTTACCACCTGTGTTTCTGGCACCTGCATCATATCACAAGGACTATAAACTGTTTAATGACATTTCCAAAAACAGATTTAAGAGGACAACAAATCATGATGAGGTGGATCAGACTGATACTACACTGCAGCAATATGTTGATTTTAGTTTGGGACTGTTCTTCTTTGTTGGTGCTGCCTTAAATAGCCGGAAGATCCGATGTTTGAGACGTGTTGTAGAGGCTGTAACCAATCAAACAGCTATGGCACTTGGAAACATCACAGAAGAACTACAGATTGCGAGGATTGTGGTACTCCAAAACCGTATGGTCTTGGACGTAGTCCTGGCCGATCGAGGTGGTGAATGTCGCATCATCGGGAGCAGTTGCTGCGTCTCTATTCCTGATCATGCCCCTTCAGTTTTTGATGCGATCTCTAAACTGCATAAAATTGCTGCTGAGATTCACCCCGATACCGGAACATGGACTTTAGCTGGTTGGCTATGGACACTATTTACTACCTGGGGCTGGAAACTGTTGACAATATTATGTATATTATTTGCAATCCTGCTGACATGCTGCCTATGTATACAATGTGGTCCAATGCTTTGCTCCCTCTGTATTACTGCTTGTATACCTGCCAGATGTAATGTTAAGAAAGTGAATGCCCAACGTGTATTAGATCAAGAAGTTAATGAAATGATGAAAATTGACATACAAGATGTTTTTATTGTTCCTTCTAGATTATAGATGTCTTCAGCTAATGCTAAAAGGGTCGTCTGTGGAAGTTTGGCAGAGATCACTGTTAGCATGAGCTGAAGCCATTTTTTTTTGGCAGCCATTTTAGTTGACCATGTGCTCACCATGTGCTCCTTCCGTCTTCGCTGTTGCCTACCCTTGTGCTTTACTAGAATAACTATCTATAGTTAGCTCCTGTAACACTGCACATGCTCAGAAAAGTCTGTAGCTGCTCATGCACCTGTCTTAGTCTGTAAATGTCAGGCTGCTCTAACTGATGTCAGCAACTTCATTCTCCTCCTACTTTGTTGACTGAGCATTTTCTGTATGTCCATACATGTGAATAGCTATTCTTGTGTGTGCTTGTACCGCATCCTTTTGAGCTCTTGAGTGGGTATAAAAGACCCACAGTTTCTGTGCTCCTTGTGCTACCTCATACACTGCCTGAGGGTTTTGTATAGATGTAGTTCCACTCATGAGGTTTAATAAACTGTTGTTTTGATATTCCAGCTTCTGTGCCAATCTCTATTTATTGGTCTGAGGACTAGAGCGCAAAGAAGGGCGAACCCCTAGCACCGGTAGGCCTTGGTGAGGTCTACTTCTACACTGCGGCCGTGACCATTTTGAACTGCAGTTTTGCTGTATTGGCCCAGCTCAGTGGAAGAAAATCTTCTGCCATGCAGTGCACTTGCAGAGTTGAGCAGGAGGTGGCCCGTGGATGGCGGTACCGATGAAGGCGCCTGCCTCAGGGGGCCCCCACGAAGAAGCTAGCAGCAGAGGAACTAGCGGCTCTGGTCTCTGACATCCAAGCATGGAGGGACCATTCCATTTCTCTGGGAACTAGCGATGAGGACCCTGCTGAAGGCGACTTGGATTCAACATTAGCAGGGGGATGACTATCCGCACTGAGTGGCCCCCATATCACGCCCAGAACTGCACATGACTTGCTATAATTGCTCTATGCCCTCTGAGGGTGTAGTGGTGGCCCACATGGCATTTGAGCCATGATCAACCGGGAGCCCTAGGGAACTAGTCCTATTCTACTGGTGGTGGGGTGGGCTGTATTTCAGCCCAGATTGCTCTGGGCTTTACCCCCCCCACAGAACCCTGCAAATGTTCAAGTATTTGGCAATGATGTTTCATTTGTTTTGTTATGTTTTTGTTTTTGTTAATGCTGGTTCGACTGGACAGGGTATGTTGCACCTTGACTGGTGGGGGGGTACTCGCTCATGATCTGTTTGCCCTTATTCTTGAGGGATTTCTCTCTGACACAGCCTACAGGTAGCTTTCATTGCCTCCCGGCTTCTTCCCTTCAAACATGTCTCGTGCCATGCTACCATGTACTATATCTTACTTCATAAACTGGTATCATTTTTTATCATGGAACGTTAGAGGCCTGGGTTCCTCAGCGAAATGCCACAATGTGTACTCCTTTTGCCGTTGGTGCAGGATACATGTACTGCTCTTACAAGAGACATACATGACTGCCTCTGAACTTGGTAAACTGTCAAAACGTTGGTGTGGGCAGTTATGTCGTACTGGGTACTCGGCATACGTCAGGGACGTGCTGATCTGGGTGGTGCCCGGGGTTCCATCCCTATGTCATGCACATTTATTGACCCTGAGGGTAGGTACATAATAGTAGATGCCACTCTGGACAGTAGGTCCTTCTGTCTTGCGAGCCTGTATGTCCCCAATGTCAGACAATTGCACTTTCTTGACGCCTTGTCCCCACATCTTTACAGAACTATTGATACACCCAGACTCTGGGGGGGATGACTATAACCTTGTCCTAGATGGTGATTTAGACTGTTTACTGCTGCCCCTCCCATCAGGCCCTAGTGTACCGCTGATACAGGGATTCAGGAGATGGGTTGCTCAGTGGGGACTCGTGGCCTTGTGGAGGGAATCCCATCCTCTGGCTTGTAAATACTCCTACTATTCAGGATTGCATGGACTCCACACACGACGGGACAGGTTTCTGGGCTTCCCTGTTTTAATCCCTACCATCTCCAACACTAAATACTTATGCTGCACCATTTCGGATCACAATACTATTCTCCTAACGCTGACACTGGAGCACTCATGGGCAGCGGTGCCAACATGGGGCTTACAGTGGATGGGAATCTATTAGCAAATCTGCGTCCGGTCTCATTGCTACCATATTTTTCCAAAATTGCGGAAAAAGTGGTTAATATACACCTTGAGGGACACATAAAGAAAAATAAATTACTACATCCCACCCAATCTGGTTTTAGACCAACTTATTCAACAGAGACAGCTCTGCTTTTTGCTACTGAGACGATACGGAAGAGAGTGGACGAAGGGTTGACTTGACAACTGCGCTGGTCTTATTAGACTTGAGCACGGCTTTTGATACAGTGTCACATAAGCTGCTCATACACCGTCTCAGAAGAGGGGGTGTGGTGGGGGCTGCGATGGATTGGATGGTATCTTATTTACAGGATCGCAGCTTTCAAGTGATACAATCTGCGTACACATCTAAACCCATTACCTTGGCACAGGGGGTGCCACAGGGCTCAATTCTGAGCCCAACTCTCTTCAATCTATATGTCGCACCCCTGGCCGATATTGTAGAAAAACATGGAGTCTCAATTGTGTCGTACGCAGATGACACTCAGCTAATGGTCACTTTGGCTCCCAATTCACCTCAAGCAGCTAACAGTTTTGCAGACTGCCTGAAAGACCTGGCAGGGTGGATGTCAGATAACTGCCTAAGTCTAAATGGCAGTAAGACAGAGGTATTAATAGTAGGAAATTCTCCCTCTATATGGTCGCCAGCTTGGTGGCCAACTATACTAGGACCAGCTCCGTCTCCGAAGACTGAGGTGAAAAATCTGGGAGTATGGATGGACTCTAAACTATCCTTCGATGCCCAGATCAAAAGAACGAGAGGGAAATGTTTCGGAATCCTGAAGATTCTCAGGAAAACCCTGGACATTCTTCCTATTTCTGCCAGAAAAACCTTGATCCATGCTCTGGTCACGACAAGACTGGATTACGGGAATGTGTTGCTCTTTGGCGCAACTAAAAAGGGTCTTCAGAAACTGCAATCCATCCAGAATGCAGCTGCCCATCTGGCTCTGAACCTGCCGAGAAGAGCACCTTCTAAGAATGCATTGGAAACACTGCATTGGTTGCCTGTTCAGAAACGGATCACGTTCAAGGCACTGTGTTTTGGTCATCGTATTCTGCAGAAAAACGGCCCTACATATCTGCACAACCTACTTCTACCATATAAGACGGAACGCCAGTTAAGATCTACTGGGACACATCAGGCCAAAGTCCCAAGGATAAAAAGAGCACGCATGGGTGCACGCTCTTATAGCTATCTGGCAGCTAAGAGCTGGAATGAGCTTCCCATGTCCCTTTGGTAGGAACAATCACCGAAAGTTTTTCGCAAAAACTAAAAACATGGCTTTTTACACAGTAGATAAGAGCCATATTCGAACTGCAGGCAAATGATTCTTGAAATTGTCAGTTGAAGGATATAGCGCGGGGACACACCAGTTGGTGTAACCAGGCGCTTTATAAACCAAAAAACTCAAACTCAAACACAGTCAGAGGCATTGTTGGATCCCCACTTCAGAGCCTCTGTGGGGGGAGCGATCAATGAATAGTTTAGGACCAACGAAGGTTTGGCCATGTACGCAAATGAAGAGTGGGATGCCTTTAAGCTCGTGCTCAGGGGCATGCATATTAAAACGTCCTATGGTGCTATAAGGGCACTGCTGACAGAGATATCGCAGACAGAGAGGCAGCTGCGCAGCCTCAAATTCTCTGCAGTGGGGAACCCACTAGACTGGCTGTGACTGCTGGAACAGAGTGAAACGCACCGAGCACTCCTGGACAGACTGCTATGTATAAACTACAAAAACGATATTGCCCGCCAATATGGTGAGAGCGACAGGGCGGGTTGTCTTCTGATGTGGTTAGTCCGGTTGGATGCGCAGCAGAAACCTATTGGGGCTATACGAGCACCCGACGGGAGGATCGTTACCACACAGCGGACATTAATGGAGTTTTCTCTTTACTATTATAAACAATTATACTCGACCGACGGGACATCTCAACCTGCCCACATTGGTCGGTTTTTGGCATCGACTCAGATGCTGACGCTTATTGATCTAGAGGTGCAAGATGTCAAACTGCCCATTGACCAGCTGGCTAGGTAAGACATCGGGGGTGGATGGGCTCCCCGCCTCCACAGGGAGCTTCCAGAACCCACAAGGAAGGTCACTGTTGTGGTCCTGCCAAAAAGAGGCTGGGACTCACAGGATGTAAAATCCTATAGGCCATCATCTCTCCTCCCGACTGAATATAAAATATTGGAGAGCGTACTCGCAAATTGATTGCTCCCATTAGAAATACACATCTAAACCTCTGCCGATTATTCCACATAATGGACCTGGTTGGTCGATCCACTGTAACCCCGGTTGTGGCCTCTCTTGATATTGAGAAGGCCTTTGATACCTAATTATGGCTGTACTTGTTTAAGATTTTGCAGGCCCCGGGAATTTGAGGAAACATGTTGTGGTGGATACAGTTATTTGTACATGCGTCCCTTAGCTAGGAGACGTACAGGAGCAATCTTCTCCGACAAGTGGCACCGACATAGGGGTACTCTGCAGGGCTGCCCACTGTCTCCTAAACTGTTTGTACTGGCTTTGGATCCCTTAGCATGCATTATGCATGACAGGGGACCGGACTGGTGGGTCAGGGTGGGAGAAAGATATCATGCGGTGGTCTGGTATGCGTACGACACACTATTATTTCTCAAGGATCCACACTCTGCCCTCCCCCAACTGGTGATGCTGTTGGACGAATTCAGGATGGTGTCGGGCCTATGAGTAAATTGCGATGAGTCGTGTTTGTTCTCTCTCTGCCCCCCACCGGCATTGGAGCGCCATCTGATCCTGGAGGGTCCCAT
This sequence comes from Calotriton arnoldi, assembly GCA_963921515.1. Classification (NCBI taxonomy): domain Eukaryota; kingdom Metazoa; phylum Chordata; class Amphibia; order Caudata; family Salamandridae; genus Calotriton; species Calotriton arnoldi. Next base: position 1,387,081 of record CAWUFW010004426.1, read on the forward strand.
GAGATGGGAACTTACCACCTTTAAATACCTGGGTGTACAGATATATCTCGAAGACCACAAGTTACGACAGGGCAATCTAGATAAGTGGGTTGTCAACATAAGGACCAAGATCCCCTTTTGGCTCTGTCTTCCACTGTCTCCCATGGGACGGATAGGCATATTCAAAATGATAGTAATCCCCAAGCTGTTGTATTATTTTCTGTCTGTCCCCCTCACCCTGCCTCGGACATTTTTCAGTGACCTGAGGTATACCTTTTCCACATTGATCTGGGGTGCACAGCAGCGGTGAGTCTCGATGGAAAAAGCTATGGACCCGGTGGCCCTGGATAGCATGGGGGTACCCAACCTGGAAATATATTATGTGGCCGCGCAGTTGACTTGGCTGGCATGTTGACTGGCGGTTGACTCAGATCCGGAGAGACAGGATATAGTCCACCTGTTGGGCACCCACGATCTCTTGAGAATCCTTTAGCAAACTGCTAGACCAGTGGTACCTTGCACTAGAGCGTTTCAAGCAATATAGGCCTACTGGAGTCCCAAAGTTCCATATTCTCCCGATATTCCACTGTGGGTGACACTGGTGCTGGCAAGGGTAGCAGATGAGCACAATACACAAGCCTGTCAGCACACTGGACTCACCTCTATGGGGGACGTTTGATACCCTCGTGGAGGACTACGGGTTAAACGAGGGTCAGTTCCTGACATATGGGGCCCTTTGGGCGGCATTGGGTGACACCTGGGGGTTGGAGACAATTGAGCATATGAGAGATGAGGTGTTATCCACAATAATGATGCACGGAAGGAAGTGACCTGCATGCACGGGGTGGTGGCCCCAATGTTCCATACCTCCATGGCTGTAGTGAAAGCGAAATGGTAACAGAAGGTGGAAAGGGACATATGTAATAAGAAATGGAGTGCGATTCTGGAGTATACCGAGGCAGTGACTAGAAACCCCTGATTCAAATACACACAACTGAATTATCTCCACTACACATATTTGTCCCCGGTTAGATTAGCCAAGATCTACCCCAGGCTTCTGGCGACATGTCCAAGATGCCAGGTGACAGAGGCCGACTTCTTCCATATGGCATGGGACTCTGAACATATACAAGTGTATTGGATGACGCTTCTGGACTTCTGACGGACCTCATGGTATACCCTTGCACATGACAACAGGGGGTGGTTGCTGTGGAGATTTACTAGGCGACAAAGGGCAAGTGCAAGAATACAAAAAACCACACAAAAGGTTTCTTTTTTTTTTAAAGTGGGAGGGATGAGGGAAGCTACACAGTGGAATGGGTGGGGGCAGAAACAACATGGGGGACAAGGGAACAGAGTCAACATGTGTGCGCAGGTTTTTAAAGCATGTGGGGGAAGTAACATGGAGCATGGGTGGGGGGCAGAATCAACACGGGGATGAGGAACAGAAGAAACCCAGGGGCACATGTAGGGGAAGCAAATTGGGGCGCAAATGTGGGGGGATGAGATGGGCAAAAGAGAGCAATGTAGAGCTGGCAGGGAGAAAGCACACGGGTGAGAAGGCAACGTGGGGGTAAACGGGGGAGAAGCACATGTGCGAGAGACAAGAACACGGAGCGGGCTGGGGGAGAGAAAAACACAAGGGAGACAGCGGAAAAAACATGCACCCTCCTAGAGCACTTAAATAAAAAGAAAAATTAACACCTGAAAAAGTGAGCAGCAGAAGTACATAGTAATGTGTCCATGCTTCAGGGGAGGATAAACACAAGAGGAGGAAGGAAAGCCCACAAAGCTAATGAGTAGGACGAAATCAAATGAGGAGGACAATGAAGCCAACCAGTGGTAAACAATGCACAGGCTCTAGGCTGACTGTAGGATAATAATATGTCCCGAACAGACAGTGCATGCGGTATCTTATGTGAGACCGAAAGGCAATGACTTACTTTACCTATCAGAAATTGATTCAGTGAGGAAAGCAAAATAAAGTGTGAAAGTTAAGGAGAAGTATCTCAATGAGCAAGACTCGATGAAAAGAAAACTCAGTGTAATCTTACTTTTTGAAGACACATAGATCCTTTCTCCCTAAACAAAATTGGGCATTGATAACAAATAAGTAATCCAGTTGCAGCTCCATTAGCAGGTGTGAAGTGTCCAGGGAAAGATATGACCCAACCTGTTGAGAGACCATTTGCAATCATGCATTGTACTTTGCCTGGTCGCATTGTCAGCCTTAGTACTGGGTTGGAAAGAGATTCTTTTCAATTCATTTATACCCCCTTACTCCAGACCAGTGGCGGCTGGTGACATTTGAAAGTGGTGAGGTGTAAATGTTTAGTTTGAGTGTACCGCGGCGAGCGCAGCGAGCGAGCCCTAACAACCTAAGGGGGGTTCGGGGGGGTTCTCCCCTCGAGACATTTTTGAAAAAAGAGTGGGCAAGTGGTGCATTTTCAAGCAAATTTTAGAAAGCAAAGTTGTACTGTGCGCCCTTCCTGCCAGTATGAATGTCTATGCATTCTGGGCAAACATTGAAGTGAGCCCAAATCGAGTTCTCCTACTCCCATTTTTATTGTTAATTTACTGCTCTTTCAGACCATTTTCACCACTCCTTATTACATGACATTTTTCCAATTAAAATGTGCCTCAATCTGCTTTGTTCCACCAGTGGAAATTAATCTATTTATTTTCACATGTACGAATGCTGAGCTATCACCCAGTCACTGCTGCCTTCGTTCTTCAGCCCCTGCCGCCTAAACTCACAACCACACTTTTGTCTCATCCCCACTTCCTTCCCATCACACTAAGCCCACCGCATTCTTTATTTATTATATTTTGCCAAAAGTATCTGACACAATGGCTCCCGAATTCATCTATGGACAAAGATCTTTAAACAAAATCTAGATAGAAGCATATGAGCATTTACTTCAGTCATATCACCTTAACAGCTTATATGTTTGTAAAACCATTTTTATAGCCTTATGTCAGGATTCCCAGTGGGGACCATTTTGTTTTCAAAAAATTATGCATAGTCTGGATGCTGTTCAAGTTTATGTTTTTTAATTTTGTGGTCCAATATGTCTCAAAGAGATTCTGGCAACATTGCTGAAGAGGATCACACAGAAGCTAACGATTTAAGCTCAGCACCGCTTATTTATGATTGCTGAACTTTTATTTATTATTATTACTGTATTTATATAGCCAGGACCGGAGTAGCGGATTACACAGAACTGGTTAGCAGCACAGATAACACTGTGTACAGGTCTAGAAGAAGCGAGATATAAACTACAGATGGTGTCTAAATAGTCATATTTGCTTTTAAGTATACTCCGTAGCAGTGGGGCGTCGCCCCGACGCCCCTATGGAGGAGCCGCCACTGCTCCATAGGTGACCTAAGGTGCAACTTGGCCAATGAAACGGGTAGAGCTTTAGTTTTACTGCTAGTGGTGTGGGATCTTAACACTGCTGAGGTTTAGTACTACTGACTTGCGTACAGCTGCACTTACAGGCAGATCTGAGAACGATGAACAGAAAATCTACTGTATTCTCCTGTTTTTAAAGGCAGCATAGATGGTAGAGAGATTCTGTGTACATTTCACCATTTCTTGGCAATGCGGATTAATTGTAACTATTTCACGCAGAGCCCTGAACTGTGTGCCTACATAATATGCCGTGTTAAAGGAAAGGCAAGCGCTTGTACGCAATAACACATACAAATGCAATACATTACTTTCAAAATGCAACAAGAGAACAATTACATTTTAGATTTTCAAATATTTCCTACGCACAAGGATTGTAAATGCCTTCTCAATGCACTCCACAACAGTAAGTAAATTTTAGATTGCATGACACCTCAGAGAAACATTGCTATAAAGGATTTTTCTTCCACCATCCAGGGTCTATTAGGTGCCTTATAACCGAAAATGACAATCTCATCAGCCTAACACAAGTGATTGCACATAAAATCACAATAAATACATATATAACAAATGGTCTAGCTACATCAAGCATATAAACACAGTGATACATAAGCATATTTAAACGTGTATTAAAATATGAGCACAGACATTCATTTCCAGATAGCTTATTAAAAAGATGAGACATCGTTCCCTCCCCTTGTCATGACGATAAGAACTAACAGCTGTACAAAAGGGCCACAGAATACCAATTTCCACTGAAAGCAATCATTCTATAAAGCCACAGATCTGCTGAAGGACAGGGCTGCTCGACTGGAGCCAAGCAGGGTGATTTTTGAAGTTCCCTCCTGCATCGAGTGCCCCAGCAGTTACAATCACACAAACAAGGCGCCCCTTCACACAACAGAGGGGAGCAGGTCGGCTTACACCCGTCAGGCAAAAAGATGACCTGTCTTTGAAAATTCCACATGAAGGCACACAGTGGAAACAGAGCCACCCGGAATCGAGGCATGCGTCACCTGAGTTGTCAAAGCTTTATTTATGGGCCATTAACGGGCACCGAGGTTACATGAAAACAAAATTATGGTCACGTCAGTCGTACAAATGAGCTTTCTGCAATTTAGTGGTATTGCACGTTTCTGTGCAGTAACAAGGCGCAGGAAGCGAGATAAATATTCAAAAATGCCGGAATGTTACCGGGGCTCGATACAGTTAACAAATTGAACAGTTAATAACACAAACCTGTAATTACAGCCCGGCAAGGTACAGGAACGGTGCAATTCATAAGTCAACAGGGACCTTCAACGCTAGCAACATATTCAAACCGCTAGACCTCCGGCCGGCTAGACTGGTGTGTACTGCACGCTGATGTAGCGCCTTATGTGCGAATTTAGCCTCTCGGCGTTATTAAAAGAATAGCATGACAACCTTGCTGAACAATATCATATTTCAAAACACATCCCATGGATTCCATCAATCAATGTTGCGTCCAGTTGCCGAATTACTGCGATAAATAAACAGGGCCCCGTGATGACAACCCCCGAGCAGCTCTAAGAGGCGGCATGTAGTGAGACCCTCCCACTTCCTGCTTCCTTTTCACTAGCATCGGTGGTTTAGGTGCATGTGGGAACCACAGAGCAGTGCGAGCAGGCAGGGGCGCAGGCACTTCAAGGAAGGCTTGCCTGCAAAAAATACCCTGCAATGACAGGCCCGTGGCAATTAATAGCAAGGAAAGAATGGGGGAATTAGCGCGCTTTTTGGCGCTGCACATCTGAAGCTAACAGACCCTGTGAGTGGCCCGGCGGTGCAAGAGAGTGAATCAAGTATAAAGAATGCCAATGAAACAGGAATAAATCAAACTATCGTATGCAACTGCACAATGCTTAAAATGTTTATTACATAAGGATGCAATATGTATTCTTAGAAAACCGGTAGGCATCAGTGCAAATCAACAAACCATTTCTGTTCAGTTGCTAAAAAATGATTTAAAATACCCGCCGATGGTGGTACATTGAATGTTTTCCACAAGTGCAAAATTAACCAAAATCGTGTTTTGAGCTGCAATGGTGGGCAGTCGTAATACTCGCGGGGGTGGGGGCCGGGGGAGATTAAAATAAAAAAGAAAACTTACCTGTCCGCGCCGCCTCTGCTCCTGGGCCGGGGTCCCGCGTTGGCGCGTACAGGAACAGCCGCGTCACTGGCAGGCAACCCCTCTCAGCCAATACTGACGCTGCTCCAGCAGCGCCAGGATTGGCTTAGCAGGGATACTTGCCGCCCTGCCGCCCATTAGGAGACCGAGGGTTGCGGCGTTGATCAACCCTCGCTCTCCTAATGCGCAGCCGCCAGCCACAGCTAACACTAGTGCGCATGAATGGGCTGGTCGGAAAAATTCTCCGACCTAAACCCAATATGCGCACTTGTGCTGCTGCCTGCTGTGCCACCCCCTGGTCTGACAATGCATGTCAGTCAGCATGACGCCGGACCGCCCACCCCCTGCATTGTCAGTTCAGAGCCGCCGAGGGAGCTGCGGGCGCGGCGGCTTGTGGGTCAACGCCCCAGCGCCCTAATGGACGCACCGCCACTGCTCCAGACAGCATCAACTGGCACATCGAGACTGAATAGATGTGAGCCGTGTGCAGAGACGTGAGGGTAACCTAATTCTAAAGTAAACTGGTTCTCCTCGACCTCTTGGCAGCATTTGACACGGTCGACCATAATCTCCTGGTGGACCGTGTGGAGGCCGCTGAGTTGCAGGGCACGGTGCTCGACTGGATCACCTCCTTTTTAAAGGAATGATCTCAATCGGTCCGTTTGACCCCGTTTAAATCACCCAAAGTCCATTTGGACTGTGAAGTACTGCAAGATTCCTCCTTTTCACCACATCTCTTCAACTTATACATACGTCCCCTAGTCCATGCCCTCAAAAATATGAACTGTACAATCTACAGCTAAGCAGATGACATGCAACTACTCTTTAGTATTGACAGCTCCCCTGAGTCAAAGGACATTTTTCAAAATACGATGCGCTTCATTTGTGACATCCGTGGATGAACAGCAACCATCGTAAACTAAACTCAGACGAAACGGAGATTGTCAACACTAAGAGTAAGCTTGACTATTGGAATGTATCATTCTGACCTCCCGAGATGGGAGCTCCCCCGTCCCTAAGCAATCTGTAAAAAGTCTTGGGGTCCTTATTGATGACAAACTATCAATGAAGCCCCAACTTGGGGCAGTGATCTCTTCCTGCTTCGTACTGCTTTGCAGATTTAGGAAAATTGCAAAGTTCCTTATTTCAGAGGCCATTCAAGTTGTATTTGCCCTGAGAGTAACTACTAGACCGCCAACCCACTTGGGTACTCACTTCCGGGGTGGGCCCACCACTTCAGCGGCAGGCAAGGCAGCATTAATATATAAGCTTAGAATTAGCATGCAAAAGCTGCCTGGCAGCTTCCTATTATGCTGCATGGCTTCCCAAGTATTTCGTCACTGTTAACCTTCACTTTTCTTAGTCCCCCCCCTCACCGGTTCCCTGATGTTAGCTCAGTTTAGGAAGGATCTTTGTATTTGTGCTTGTTGTTCTGTACTTCATTCATACAACTTCCTTCACCTTCTGGCTCTCCCAGCATTCTGGAGTTCAACATCTGTATCCTGGTCGGTGTGGGACTTAGGGCAGCGCATTCTGCTGCAGAGTTCGAAGCCCATCCATTGCTGAGACTGACGACCTCCCTACTGAACCCTAGAAGCACACGGTTGGCACCTCTCTCTCTCTGTCTCTCTCTCTCTCTCTTCCTAATTTCCTCCTCAGGCTCTCTGGTTGAAGTGCCTGTACTCTACCTATCGACAGAGCGGCATTCTCGTCAGTCCCACAGCCCTTTGCTCAAGCTTGATAATCAATAGAATGCCAGGTCAACACTGTTAAATGCCACTGAAGGTAAAAAGATCTGTACACTGCTACCAATTGCTGCCAGTCTAGAGTTGTCAGTGGTTAGTCACAATCTTGATATTTGAATCGGCCTGCAACAATATTGACTTTACAATATTGGCCCGCACCATCAATGTAAGTAGATGTGGAGTTAGAATTGTAAATCTACACCTCCCAGAGATATACTTACTTACTTTCACTATATAGAAGTAGCCCAAGTAGTCCATAGGGTGGAGCCAACATTGTGCAGGGTAATATTTTTGTAGTTAATACTGTGACACATAACTGAGTTATCAAGGGCTGCCCGCAGCAGGAACTCCGTTCCGTGAGAACGTGAAAAGGCAGTCTGGGCAGAGCAGAGAACATCTGTGGGTCTGCACAGCTGGGTGGCGTCAAATCCCTCAATGAGTTTAAATGGAGATGGGGGAGGAGAAACTGGCCAAAAATGTTTCAAAATGGAGGAATGAGCTTCAGGGGTTAGTGACTACTGCGACCATAAATTGCACTGGAGCAAAGCCCATTCCCAATCAATAATTAAATTTTTAACGAAGTGAGTCTAATGTTCTAGCATACCACTACTGAAGGACCGACACAGGATAGGAATCAGATGGGGCATCGGATGTGGGTTTACATGACTGAGTAAAAATCATCCATAGTCGGATGTTTGACTACTTCAGGAGTAGTGCGAGGTGATACTTGTCTCAATATACCACCATATAAATGTAATGTTGTCTACAAAAGTCATTGAGGAATTTAACCAAACCCTGAGAAGGAAGAACGCTAGAGGAAATTTCTGATGTATAGAAAAGTTTCTTAATGGTCCAAAATGCCTTTTCTGGGGGGGAGGGGGGTGTTAGTAGGGAAACTAATCTTATAAGTACTGTTTTTGTATTTTGATTGCTACCTAACGATCTGTCATTGTTTTTTTTTGGAAGTCTTCTTGAAAGACTTGTCGTATGGCTGACACCAGTGGCGCTTCGCTTGGAGAAGTATGACTTTAGCATTTAAAACTTCCTCATTGAACGAAAGGGGCAGGATTCTTAAGCCATGGATTAGTCTCGGCCTAGGGAGAGCACATTCATCAGCGACTTGGAAGATTCAGTTAACATTGGCTGACTTTAGCCACATACCGCAGCATCGATAAGCAACAGGATCATCAGCAATACACAGGAGGATGCCATTAAAACAAACAGTTTCCAATGTGTACAGACAATCACTGTTGCAGTCAAATACTCCAGTGTTAACATTGACTGCGAGTAATCGTTCTCAGAGCATCTTGTTCAGTGCCCAACTATAAACCCCCACTCCCGCCAAAAACCCCAGTAAACAATAAACCGGGAGTGGGATCATCAGAGTCGTGAGTCGTGAGTCAAGTGGGTAGTATGGAATAATCGGACTGGGGGGACATCCCCCGAAAGCCTCACGTCTGCATAGGCCTGGCAGTGATTCTGTGTGGAATTATATTTGGAAAAGGTGATGCGCTCGTTTTCGTGTGGGGCAGGCCGTAAGTGGGAGGCCAATGGACAAAAAGTTCACTAGGGGCCCCCAGACATATTCAAAATGTTTAAATTTATCTATCAGGTCGTATATCAGCCAACCTTCCCATAGTCAAGGCCTGCCACAGTCAGGCATGGCATTGCGTAATCGAAGGAAGCGTCGTTTTCATCCACAAGGCTGCCAGGGCTATCTTGGTTGCCCCCAAGCAGAGCCACACGATGGAATGATCACTCGATGTTTGGCTCTTGAGGGATTTGTCTCGTAACCCCAACAGGGTGAACCCTTGGCATGGAGGGAACTGGATATCCTAATATATCTTTAATTTGTGCTAAAATTTCTGATCAAAATGGGCAAATTATAGGGCAGTCCCACCAGATATGGAGAAAGACCCTGAGCAACCCACATCCTCACCAACAACGGTCGGTTGTGTTCGGGATTTGTTTTTTTTAGTTTCATGGGGTAGAGGTACCAGTCATACTTCACTTTGTAGTGGGCATCTCTCATCCCCACTGAGTGATTAAATCTGGGTATGTCACACCATAATTTCCTCCATGGATCCTCAGGGATCTCATCTCCAACTATAGCGGACCGAAAGTCCATGTGTCTCGGTCTGATCATTGGGGATGTATCACTTAAAAGATAATAAAGTAAGGAGATAGCGCCTTTGGACCCCTTTACATGCTTTACAACTATTTCGGTTAGGGAGAGATCCCTTGTGGTGGCATCCCTCACGTCTGGGTGCGGAACCCCATGCTTCAATTGTGCATAGTGATACCTCTCAGTGTTGGGGAGGCCAAATTTGCACTGGCAGTGTTCAAAGGTCAGAATATCGCACCCATGAAATAGGTCCGAAATAGTAAGGCAGCCACCCTCCCTCCAGTGATCGAAAGGGCTGAGCTTCAGCACCGGGAGAAAGGCTGGATTAAAGTGAATCGGGATGAATGGGGAGGGGAATGTAGTCCAAGATGCGACGTGATTCACAGCATCCCAGACTTTCAGGATTGTTGCTGTAGGCATGCTGATGTATGCATTCGGGGGACGGTCAGCTTTGGGCTCTACAATTTTGCCAACCAAAGTTGGTCAACAGGGAGCGGAGAGTCGTAAACAGTCCACGACCCACCTCAATTTGAAGGCCCTCATACAGGTATAATACCGTGGCAAGACAGTCATTTTGATTGTTTGGATGCGGACTATCCATGATAAATATAGAGGCACCCATCTTTTAAGGTCCGCCTTAAGTTGATGTATGAGTGGGGGAAAGTTGCCTTTATGTAGGTCAGATAGCTTAGGAGTGATTTTGATCCCCAGATGCGTAAGTTCTTTTTTGGCCCATTGGAAGGGGGTGTAACGTGTCAGCTTCTCCATCTCCGAAAGCGGGACGTTGGTTGACTTTTGGTCAGATGTAGTATCGCCTTTCATCTGGGCCATTTGCCAGAGGAAATTTAAGTCTACTTAAGTACAACTCAGAACACATTGGATTGAGAGAATATGACAGACAAAGGAATATTAATAAAATGGGGATCTGCCCGAACTGCAGGCTGAACGTGTACATTTTCAATAAAAGGTTCCAAGCTCAGGAGTGGGCCAAACTATAACCTTTTAAGTGCATTGCCACCATTATCCTTTGCTGTGGCTTCAGGGATTCAAGGCCGTCATTAGAATCCCATGCACTCAGCTGGGGCATCAACTCAATAATTCAAATCCCAATTATAATTATTTCAGCTGAAGTAGCCAATAAGAAAACACCAAAATGTTGTAGGAAGAGAAACCCTGTTCATTGTCACAGGCAGCGATACATGACTAATATATGGATTAGTAAGGCTGGGGTTGGGTGAAGTGTGTAGTATCATCCGCATATGCAATATTTGGGTCAACTACACTCTTAACTAAGAATCAAACATGTTTTTATTTTAGTCCATAAGCACTGACTGGAATTTAGACACATCTCCAAACTGTGGGAAGCTTTACATTTTTAGGCATTGGGCACAGAATGCTCCACACTGTCTGTGTGTTGCTGGGGGAAGCTGTCTTGGATTGGATCCTGTGATGTATGAGTTCTACAGTAGATGCATTAACCCACTGAGCCATGTAGGTATTATTGAAACCTGCGACCAAATTGTCACACATAAACCCCTGCACGATGCGCATAGGGCTGTCATCTCACAGAATATCTCACTGCAGCAGACAGCGCATGCTCTGTCTTAGGTATAACCTAAAAATGAAAAACAAATAAATAATTGTCACAACACTTTCATATCCTTCACTTTATTGGACTTCCAGTCAACACTGAGCTACAAGCGGAGCTATATATATCATAACATATTGAATACTCAAATATCAGACACCTAAAGGTACCATAGAGCAGGTCAAGATAGATATTAATTATCCATTAAAAAATAAGAAGCAATGATTAAGGAAGATTCTATTTTAATGGTAAGTGGTCTAAAGGAAGTGAATAGTACCGTCTCTTCTCCCTTACTTCAACTACCAAGAAAGACAGAAGTAAAAATATGAGAAGTGAAGGTAAGGCAAGTATTCACGTGTGGCATTTTCTCTTCCACATTAATGTATGCATGGCTATAAATGATTGGACAAATGTATATGTAAATAACAAATCTATATCTCTAACCTGGCGTGGGTTTGAGGCTATACATGAGCCTACCTCTAAAAACAATACCTTTGTAAGGATTTTGGGATGCAAAGATTTCTGCAGGGAGACCTGCTCTTTTGTGCTCCTATCCTTCACATGTGGAACTATCCAAGTTACTAGCAGTGATGACAAACCACTTCAAAAGCACTTATCTGTGACATTTTAAAGAACATGTGCTGTGAGACACGAGGGCATCTCCCTTCCAGGGATCTCAGAGGCTTTTCATCATGTTATGTTTTTGTCACTGCTCCAAACAAATCTCATGTGCGCTGGAGAGCTATCCAAAAATAACAAATAAACAAGAAATGTGAAAGTCATTTGACCTAATCTAAATCATGTCTAGGGTACTTTAGCTTATAGATGATGCAGATAAGTGACAATAGTTTTAAAGCAAAGGGGATGAACCTTGGTTGGAACATATAAAGCACCGCTTTCTCTGACTATATTCCCTTTGTGTAACCATAAAGAGATAACTTTTTGATGCTAATGAAGACGTAGGAAAGAGAGATGCAACTGCAGCTATTTAGGGCCCGATTCCCAAACTGCACTTTGTAGTACGTTTGGTAGTATTACAAAATGTACAACAAATTGGAATTCACAAACTACAGTCAGAGTTTTATGCCTCCGCATTACCTATACATACATATGTGTAGCGAGTTCTCCACCCCGACTGCGGAGTCTTCGCATACCTAACTATACGCTTTAGTAGTAAATATTGGTGGGACTGCAGGGAGTGCGTGGGAAAAGGGTCAGACTTACTACAAAAGGGGATGGGATTAGGAAGGAGGCAGAGGGCCAAAGGGAGATCAGGGAGGGATTTAGGGAGGAACGTCCCCCACCCACACAAGAGAAGCCAATTGCATTACTCTGGTGGTGGAGACATGCAACTTACACTTTTGTAGTAAGTTTACACTGGGGGTGTGTGAGTACTGAAAGTAGCAAACTTACTCCAAAGTGTAAATTACTCAAAACTGTAAGTTACCTTTGTGAATCAGGCCTATGGACTTTATAAAGTAGCATTTAACTTTGCTAACCACACTATTTAACACGCTAACCCTTGATTCAGACAGCTGTGACTAGGGGATGAAGGGGTTTCCTTGATTCTCCATTAGCGTCTGACCACACCATTCTGTCCACCACTCCTTTCCTTCAGCCTCGGGCAGATCAGGAAGGTTGTTGTGTGGTTCCCGACAGTTCCCACCCACTTCAACCTCTTCATCTGCACCTCCTTCTGCCTGGTGTCCACTCTGTAGGTCTCCATGCCATGCACAACCCTCTCTGCCTTGTTGATTCTGAAAACCAACATCGCTTTGATTACATCAGTTTGTGTCGTTTGTTTTAAAGAATGTTACACGGCAAGGGGCGTATCACCACATTTCACAATCAAGGGCTGCCGATTGACAGGTGTGATTTGGGAAACGCAGGTATCCTAGATTATAAACTCATCTTTTGGGGACCGAGCGCAGGTGATGGTGGGGTATACAAAAAGAAACAACGACATGGTAGAATGAATGCTTGAATTAATGTCAGCCACTGGCGATTGCTGTGGGTCTCATTCCAGTCCATTGTTTTTTTACCCACTATAATACTCTAGACAGAAACCTACCATATGCAAATCAGTCTTGGCCCTGCTCCAAGGGACAGGCCAGGTCCCTTCCAGTGCAAGCATCCCCAGACCAGTTTGGTCTCACTTGCACTTGTCAGTGAGGTATAGCATGACACCCGGGCACAACAGACATGTCTGGGAATAGTCTTCGCACTTAAGGTGTCTCACTGGGGGAAACGACAAGATGATGAAAGGAATGCTTGAATTTATCTCAGCTGCTGGTAAACTCTCCGGACCGCATTACAGTCCACCTGCCCCCCAACAGCCCCTCTACTTGTATATCTGATGAAGTAGAAGAAGATGAAGGGAAAGACCTTCTATACACTCTGCCCTTAGCTCCGCCTCCAGCGGGGGGCATTACGGTGGGGGATGGAGCAGCTGGAGAAGTTGTGGGTGGGCAAAGAAATGCAGCCATCTCCTGGTCCAATGCCACAATTACTGCCTCCTGTTAGAGCATGGGCGGCACCTCTTCGAGCCCAGACCAGGGCGCAGAGTGGACAAGTGCCCAGTTTTAATGTTACTTGTGAAACTCTTAGACAAATGCCAGAATATGGCCAGAAGAAGAAACTGTCAACAAGAGTAAGAGGATGAAGACCCACCTCAGCCCTCCTGCCTCTTAGTATCTGAGGAGGTGGTGGAGGCAAGGTCATTCTCCACGCTCCCTGGATCTCAGCCAAACTCCTTAATGTATCTAAACAACTTCCCAAGATTAGTAATGAACCCGAAAACTTTAAAGAGCGACTCTAGATCATCACTGAATGCTGCATTTCCACTGGGGCTACTCTCCACCAGATCCTGAGGGTCAGAAATGCTGATTGTAGTATGCCGTAGAGGCCTGTAGAGGTTAGGGGCAGGTTTGTAGGAAAAAGCCAACTGGCCCAAACTGACCCCTCAGGTCACCATAGAAGCACCAACAGATGCTCTTGTCAATGCAGTCAAGGGCTTCATACCCAATTAAAACAGACTGCAGGAAAGTAAATTACTGTGAACAAAACAAGAAGAATCACTCCCACTCACCCTCCCCGTTTACTAAGGTCAATAAAGGTGTGATGATCATGTGCTTAAGGAAGCTTATCTTTTTGGCATCAGCTGGCGAACTTGTCTTCCAACCCTTGTGATCCCTTCATATCCTACAGAAATAGCAGAATACAGGGTTATTTTTCTTCCACAATCTAGCTTCAAATATGGCCATGGCATCTTCCAGACAGGGCCCTGATAGGACTATGTTAGCAGGAAATGCATGCGGTCTGCTGCCCACATCCCTCCCACCAATGGAATATTCACTGTTGGTCTCAGATACTGTGGACTGGCCTCTTCCACACACACTGGGTGAGAGAACTGAAAACCAGATGTGTTCCTTTTCATTAATCATTAGGGTCCCATCTGGGAGAGCATGAAGTCCAGTGAAACAATTTGTTCTCACAATGAACTGATCCACTTGGCTGCATCAGTAAGAGGTCCAGTAATGAATGTGCAGGTCCAACAGCAATTTGCTGCCTGGTCGCCCTCCCCCCACTCAGAAAATAAATGATAATAAAAAAAGACGGTTGGTGTTGGGTACAAAAGAGAAGTGGGTTGGGAGAGTGAAGCAATAGGAAGAGGGGCAGGGGTAAGGGCAAAAACAGCGCACTAGGGAGAGCAAAGCGGGGTTGGGGGAAACAGCACACAAGCAAGAAAGCAACACAGAGCATAGGGGAGGCAGGGAGCTTGGTGGGGTAAGAAGCACACGAGAGAGAGCTTACAACACAAGAGAGACGGCAGCGTGGAGGGAAGAGGATGTGGCGGGTAAGATGCCAGTCAATCTGATGGGAGGATATGCTCCAGTGCAGGGCTTAAATTGTAAAATAAGTGCCAGGGCCCTGACCAGGAGACCACTGTAGCGTGCACCACCCATCGCCCCTGTCATCGCTGTCAAGACAACTATTAACCATCTCTTTCGCCTACAAGGGCGGCAGTCGGATTATTCCAGGTCCCCAAAGCTAAAGGAATGGCCGGGGAGGCAGGTATTAGTCACTTCTAATGTATATTGTATTCATAAACAACCGTTGTTCTGCTCATCTCTAAATGAGATGAGCAGCGCCACCATGTGGCAGACTGTCATAAGTGCAGTGTTGACCGAGCACCGGAAACCACTGGCTCAAATTAAGCACCGCTCCAGTGGATGGACAAGCTGGAAGAAGGAAAACATAAGCAATGGAGAGTGACAACAAAGTCAACCATTAGTAAGCAATGGGCGTGCTCCATACCCCTGTAAGTTCTTGGTAAACTCACAATGGGGCTCAGATTTACTAATCCCTTGCGTTGCCATAGCGTCAAGCAAGGTGGTGTAGGGCAATGCAAGGGCTTGAGTCAGATTTACTAAGCCATACAGAGCCACCCAGGTGCTCTGCGTAGCTTAGTAAAAACGGGGTAATGCAAGGTAGCGCAAATCTCTGCCTTGCATTACTGTGCGTTGAGGAGGCGTTCCATGGGTGGAGCGTGCGTGTTCCCACGCTTCCACCCATGGATTTTGGTGCATTCCAAGAATTACTGAGACCAGTAAACCTGGGAATGTGCCAAAATGGCACACCTTCCCTACAGAGGCGTAACAAGGAGAAATATATTTATTTCTCCTCATTATTTCCTCTTTCCACGTGTGTTGCATTCTGCAGCACGCGTAGAAAGAGGAAAACACCTCTGAGGATTGTTTTTGTGCAGGAAGGTGTCCCTTCCTGCACATAAACAATCTTGCCTGTAACAAAGGCACCCTTGCACCATGGCACAAGAGTGCCTGCATTGGTGCGAGGCATCTCTTAACAGATAATGACGCATTCCTGCTCTCTATTTGATGCAGCGCAGCAAGTTGTTTTGCTGCGTTGTGCTGCATCATAGCTTAGTAAATCTGGGCCTAGGTCTTTTGTAGCCAGACAGCGTCCTCTCTCTGATAGGCTCAACCTAAAAAGCAGGTCTGAAAAAGAACCTGTAAGAGTTAGACAAAGAGACGGGAAGTGTATGGTGGGGGTTAAAAGATACATGAGGTGGAAATCAAGACCAGGTAGCCTTGGTATTCAGCAACCTGGGGAGGTGGCTCCTAAGAAAAATGAGGGGCACCTGCACTTATTTTTCACAAATTAAGCACTGCTATAATCCAGCAAAGATAGTTATACACATGGTTCTAAAGAGAGTTTCACTAAATAGGCCCTTAATTAGTTCTGATTGTTGCCATATTAGATGTAAGAGCTGACATTTGGATGTTAGTGAAGCTATTTGCAGCACAGAGAGGGAGGGCTGCAGCCCGCCTGGCTCACCTGCCCAGGATTAGAAGTCATTTGGCAAAAAATTAGTGTGACTCAGAGGCCTGTAGGTGTGAAACAATGAAAAAGCAAAACAACTCCCAGCTGACCGAAAACAGAGAAGAGACAGGAAGTGAGAAAATATCTGGTCGGAAGTACCATGTCAAGCTGACCGGGGAAGGTCTGGCCAGGGTCACAGCTGGTGGCCCATGCCTGTCAACAAGAGAAAGGAGCTAAGCGACTTCCGCTGAATGAGTATTATGGTTTAGGGCTCATAACAGCTAGATTGACCCCTTGACTATCGGAATGTCTGCACACTCCTGTGCTAGACGCTTTCTCCAAAGTTTGCACAGATCTCGTTTAAATGTTGTAAGGGTACTCCCTTGACATTGAGCTTTGGCCCCTGATGTATATACAAACACATACACACACACTCACACACATATACAACACACACCCACATACACACACACCCCCCACGCACATATACACACACACAAACACACACATATATATGCACACACCCCGCACCCCCACACACACATATATATATATATATATAGACACACACCCACATATATACACACACACATACACACACCTTTGTATATACACCCCCCCACACACACACACATTAAACAGTAGTTATAGTTAGGGTTATCCGAAAAAGGAATTCCTTAGAATTTTGCTCCTTAATAACTTTGCACCCGTTAAAAGAATCTCCACAAAACTTTGCAGACCTATTCTTCTTTCTACATTGACGGATGATGCAAAGTTTCGCAGTGATTAGTGAAGCGGGGACGGCAAAGAAAAAAGGGGGTCCCTAATCAGGTTTTGACCCCAATGCATTTTACATAGACTTTTTCTATTGGACTTAGCGCAAAAACGGCTAAACAGATTTACATGAAATTTGGCAGGATTAGACATTATGCTCAGATGATCCCTTTGGGTACTACAGGTAAGTAGGGTAAGTATTTTTTTTAGATATAAGGCATTTTAACTTAGTGATATCTGTTGTCACGGTATTTAGCAGAAGTATTACGGGGGTCTGCATTACACCTTCAGATCTAGGTAAGTATTAGGTTTGATATTTTTCCCCTACCTATTATCACTTTAGCAAAGTGGTAATAGGTAGGGAAAAATATTTATAAGTTTCTATATATTTAAAAAAAATATGGAGAGCTGCGGCACTACATCGGGAGTGCTGCGGTACCAAAAAATAAAATAAAAAAAGTAAACAAATTAAAAATACACTATCATACACTATATTTTACAAATATGGTGTCCTAAAGTGTATTTCTATTTTTAACATATTTAAATATGCACAAAAAAGTCTACAGAGTAGTATAGAGTAATACCTTAAAATTACCTCGCTACTTCAAAGAAATGCATAGTTCTCCCTAGACTGATTACAAAATATATGGAACATTTTAAATAAAATTCTCTACCTATCAGCACTTAAATAAGGTAGTACTAGGCAGTGAAAAACAATAAAATCTAATACTTACTTATATCTAAGACTCTAACCCAGAACGCAGCAAAATGCAGACCGCAGAAAGCAGCTAAACTCTGATAATAACTAAATGACGTCCTTTTATTGTTGATAAACACAGCCATTAGCCAATCACACTCTGACTTCTCATCCGCATGTACCGCAGTATACTGTGAAATTATCACAATATATAACTGCGTTTTTTAAAACTTATAACTTTAACACTACTCACACTATTCACACATACTACCAAAAATTACCATTTACATCTCATAATGTATATTCCTGCTACATTACATTTACATTCATTCACACACTTTCATGCTACGACTGTTTCAATTAACACACTCCCCTCCATGCCACTCTACTCTATGCTATTTCCCTGTACGTCTCTCCACTCTATGTCACTCCTTTATATGCCACTAAACTCTATGCTAATCAACTGCACACCACTCCACTCTACTCCACACCACTGTAGTCTATGCTATAATACTATACCCTACTCCATTCTATGACACTCCAGTCTAGGCCACTCCACTGTGTGCTCCTCCACTGTATGCTACTCTACTGTACGCTACTCCACTGTACGCTATTTCACTGTATGCATCTCCACTCTACGACACTGCACTCTAAGCTATTCTACTCTATGCCACTCCACTGTGTGCCACTTCAGTGTACACCACCGCACTCTGCGCTATTCCACTTTAAACCACTCCACTCTCAGCCAATGCACTATACACCTCTCCACAACAATCCAGTGTACACTATTACACAGTACAACACTACATTCTACACCACTCCACTATATGTCACTCAACTTTGCGTCACTACACTCTATGGTACTACAGTGTACGCTATTCCACTGTATGACACTGCACTCTACACAACTATACTCTACGCTACTCCACTCCACTCTACGTCACTAGGCTGAACACCACTAAATTCAACCTTGTTCCATTCTACACCACTCAGTGTACACTACTCCACTATGTGCCACTCCACTCTACGCCACTCCTCTCTACGCCACTACAGTCCATGCTATTCCACTGGGCCACATGCCACTTTATTCCACTCCAGTCTACTCCACTCTATGACACTATACTCTACGTCAGTACAGTTTACAACACTCTCCTCCACTCTACTGTAACACACTCCACTTTAATGACACCACACTCAACAACTGTAAACTGCACATTTTGAATTTTTTTAAATAAAAATAAAAAAACATTGAAATTCAATGAAAAAAACTACAGTTGTGGGTAAGATATAGTTTTCTTCTTTCTATACAAACATGTAAGTATAACTATAAAGTATAGTAATTTGAAGGTGGTGCATAAATTATAAATCTAAGCTATAAGTATAACTTTAGAATTTCTAATGTTTGTGTATTTTAAGTTGGGTTTGTATAGAGAAAAGAAAAAAGCTTTCTTAACTTTAATGTACACATAAACTTTGTTTTTTTCATTGAATATACATATATATATATGCCGGTCGCCAGTAGGTAGTTATAATTAGGACCTAGTTTCCAAAGGAAAAGCATTTTTTGTTTTGCCAATAACTTTGGGAGCTGCTTGACAAATCCTTGCAAAATGTGCAAAACTAATACGCCACTCACTTCAGCTGCTGTCTTGAAAATTTCGGGGTGATCCGTCAAGCGGGGACTGAGAAAAAGGGGGGGTGTCCCAAAACGCTTTTTCTCCATGTTAATTTCAATAGGAAACTTTAGACACGAACAGCCCGAACTGCTGAATGGAATTACACCAAATTTGGCAAAAAGGTAGCTCTTGGTAGCACTCTTTTTGTTAAATGGTGTAAATCCATTCAGTCGTTGCTGAGAAATGTAAAGATTTCTCAGATATACAATTGAGGTCACTGTGGATCCGCGACCCCTCCCGATCTCATGCCTGAGATCTGATTGGCTGTCAAAACTTCAAACCAGGAAGTGTTGACAGCCATCTTGTGACTCGGTTGAATCGAGTCACAAGAAAAAAGATTTAAAAAAAAGAAAAGGGGGCCTGGAGGAAGGGGGCTTGCTAAAAGCAGAGCACACTTTGCTTTTTACACACAGGAACTGCATGTCAGCAGCTCCCTGTGTGTAAAAAGCAATGCCGGCTCCCGTAGGAGGCGGGAGCCGGCCGGGAACACGGGTGCCTTCAGGCTCCCCCCACAGTCCCCAACGTGAAAAATGTGGGTGCCCTGGTCACCCACCCTACAGGGCGGGCCCCGGAGGATGGGGTCCTCGGGGCCAACATTGGCCCAGGAGGGGGGCCCGCTTCCATTTGTAAAATATATATAGCCTGATGCCTGCTCCGCGCGGACTTGGAGGTCGAGTCCGGGCTTTCCAAAGTGCCTGCAAGGTGTGCTCCATCCAATCGTAGTGGGGCACGCTATTTAAAAGTGTGGACTGGTTTTAATTGTTTGGTTCTGACTGCATCTGAGGAAGTCCACTAAGGATGAAATGCGTCATGCACTATGTCAGAATAAAGGAGCATTTCAAAGATTGACCCACGTGTGCTCGACTTCTTTAACCCAGGGAAGTTTGGTCATGATGTTAAAGGTGCGGCCACAAGCACCCAGGAGTACCCACCCCAAAAGCAGTCCGGCGGTTGTGTGTGGCAACCTTTTGACAATCTAAAAACTTTTTGGAAAACGCCGGACCGCCGTGCACCCGAGAATGCCATACAATCAGGGGATTGGACTGCGACGTCGCAGGGGGTTGCGACTTATTCAAGTGGCGCCTGAGGGCATAATCCGGGATTTCTGCGTAAGAGTGAGGGTCTCGCTGAACTGCCCGCCATCCACACAAGATCTTTGCAGGTATGCTGTGAGGAGCAGACACCGCCCACTGGGGCCAATACTCACGCCTGATGCCTGCTCCGCGCGGACTTGGAGGTCGAGTCCGGGCTTTCCAATGTGCCTGCAAGGTGTGCTCCATCCAATAGTAGTGGGACACGCTATTTAAAAGTGTGGACTGGTTTTAATCGTTTGGTTCTGACTGCATCTGAGGAAGTCCACTAAGGATGAAACGCGTCATGCACTATGTCAGAATAAAGGAGCATTTCAAAGATTGACCCGCGTCTGCTCGACTTCTTTAACCCAGGGAAGTTTGGTCCTGATATATATATATATATATATATATATTAAAAGGGGCAGGCCCCGGGGAATGGGGTCCCCGGGGCCGATAATGGCCCCTCTCCTTTAAAATAAAAAAAGAAAAGGCCTGGCCGTGGGCGGATGGGGTCTCTGAGGTCAACATCGGCCCAGGAGTGGGGCTGCGCGGCCCCCCTTCCATTTGTTTAAAAAAAAGATGTATTAATATATATCTAATATATAAATATATATATTAAAAAGGGGCAGGCCCTGGGGGATGGGGTCCCCAGCACCAAAAATGGCCCAGGGAAGGGGGGCAACGCAGCCCCCCTCCCTTAAAAATGTAAGAAAAGGAAAACGAAAACCTCTGGCAAATTGCCGGAGGCCACGCCCCCTTCACCTCCACTCTGCAAACACGCCTCCTGGCGCAGTGGTGGTTGGGGGATGAAGTCCCCTATGATGTTGAGAGTCTACTGGGTCCAGGAACCCCTTCTGTTACCTCCAGTAACTCCCAGAGAATGGGATTGCTGAGAGGACTTGGAGGCCACGCCCCCTTTCTCCACCACTCTGCAAATGAGCCTCCTGACTCGCTGCTGAATGGGGAATAAATTCCACTGTACTCCTGAGGGCCTCAGGACTAAATTGGACTTCTTCCTCCAACTAGTAGTGCACCAGGAAGCACATTTGCACAGTGGTGGAGAAAGGGGGCGTAGCCTCTGACAACCTCTCAGCAATCCAGCTGTGTGTCTTATTGGAGGCAAAAGGAGGGCTAGTTGTCCCTCATGGACCATCAGTAGCCAAGGGGACTTAATCGCCCTACTAGTAGTGTGCCAGGAGGTGCATTTGCAGAGTGGTGGAGAAAGGGGGTGTGGCTTTTGATAACTTCTCAGCAATCCTGCTGTGTGGGACTTACTGGAGGTAACAGGAGGGGTAGTTGGCCCCCCAGGACATCCTTGGGGGCCAACTATCCCTCCTGTTATCACCAATAACACAGCGGGATTGCTAAGAGGTCTTCGGAGGCCACACCCCCTTTCTCCACCACTCTGCAAAGGCAGCTCACGGTGCACTACTGGTTTGGAGATGAAGTCCACTTTTCTCCTGAGGGACCTTGGGGGCCAAGAAGCCCTATTGGTACCTCGTGTAAGTCCTAAACAGTGGGATTCCTGAGAGCTGGTCGGAGGCCCAGCCCCCTTTCTCCACCACTCTGTAAAGGCGACTACTAGTTAAAAAACCTTACTAATTCACTGAAAAAACCAAAGGGTACAGGGACGTTATAGTTAGGAAATGGAATTTAAAAAACCCTTAGAAATTCACAGAAAAAAACAAAGTTTACAGAGACATTATAGTTAGGCTAACATTTCACTCAAGGTTCAGGGAGCGGGTGACACAGTTTGGTCAAGTGAGGAAGCTGGGATTAGAACTTAGAGCTCCAGGTTCCAAAGTAAACAATTTATCCAGAATGGACTGTGCTCATTTTAGCTGTTGCTTAAAATGTATTTAGTCTGAGCACTGTAGGCCTCATAAATCGTCTGAAGCCCAGGTCTTGCTGGGAACTAATTAAATGAATAACAGTAGAATATGATGCAGTGAATGAAACAGCTCGACCCTGTCGTGTCCCCAGCCCACAGATGCACAGGAGACAGGTAAGGATCTGCAGTTGCTTTATTGTTGTACATGCGCTGCGCTGTGCTGTGCCCACGCACGTCTGCCCACGCTTCTCCTCCTTCTGTAGTGTCCTCTTCCTCCCTGACCGGATGTGGTGTCCGGTTCCCTTGGTGTCCCCACAGTCCACTGCAGGGTCCTAGTGCCCTGCCCCCAGGTCACTACATCTCCCCCCTTTGTCACGAGGAAGTGACTAGAAAAGTGAAATACAGAGATCTGTTGATAGAGATAGATGCAAGTCTGCCCTGGCACAGGTCACTGTGCTTCCCATCATTACATTTCTTCTATTAGCCTTTTTAGCCGTCTGCATGATCTTGTCGGGCCGGCCTCCGTCTGTTGCTCTTTTGCTGTTCCCCCACCATTGTCTCTTTCTTTCCTGGTCTGCTCCTGCTCTTCTTGTTCTGCTGTTTCCTTATCTTGGTCTTCCTCTTTCTTCTCATTCAGTTCTTTGAAGTGTGAGCTGTTCCGCGTTATCCTCTGATGTTCTGACTCTGCCGTGATCATTGGGCCCTTCACTTTAGTTACTATTAGCGGGTCTTTGGAGAACATGCTGTCAGATTTCCTTTGTTGTCGTTGGCGCACTATCACCGTGTCTCCTTCCTTGAGGCCTGACGATCTGGCGTGTCGCTTGGCGTCTGCATATCGTTTCATTTTTTCTTTCTCCTCTCTGTCTTTCTCGGCGATATTGCTGCGATCTGGCGCTGTCATTGCTTCTATTTGTGGCAGCCTCGTTCTGCTTGTCCTCCCCAGCACGAGCTCCGCTGGGCATCTTCCTGTGGAGTTGTGCGGTGTGTTTCTGTAGTCCCGCAATACCTGGCATAGAGCTTGGCTAAGTGATATCTGCGCTAGCTTCGCCCTTTGAACTGCTTTTTGATGTTCCCCATGAACCTCTCCACCATTCCATTAGCTTGAGGCCACAGTGGAGTTATCTTCCGGTGACTTATCCCTAGATAGGTCATGAATCTGCGGAAGTCTTCTCCTGAGAATGGAGGACCATTGTCCGTCTTTAGAGTTTCCGGTGAGCCCCATGCAGCGAATATATCATCTAAAATCGGCAGTGTTGCTGATGCTGATGTCGATGAGACGTGTCGCACTATTGGAAATCTTGAGTATTCATCGATGACCACCAGCAAGTAGTTTCCTGTGTCCAGTGGGCCAAAGAAATCAGCTGCCAGTGTCGTCCATACTGCTCTTGGGAGCTCTGACATTTGTAGCGGTGCGTGTCTGGGCGGTGCTCCTGTCACTTGACATAGGTGGCATGTCGTTACTGTGTCTTCGACCATGCGATCTAGTCCAGGAAACCACACTTTCTCCCTTAACAGTTTCTTTGTTGATACTACGCCTCGGTGTGACTCGTGAGCCAAATCTATCACTTGTCTCCTGAGTGATCTTGGTATCACAATTCTCGTCCCTCTCATTAGTATTCCGCTTTCCGTCTCCGACAGTTCTTCATTTATCTTTTGTAGAGCTAGCACTTCTTCTTTACATATCCCTGTTTCCCAGGTGCAGTTGTTGTTGATGTGCCTCCATCTTTGTCTTCTCGTTATCTCCATTGCCAGTTGCAGCGTGCCATCTTCTCTCGTCTCCCTTTCTAACTCCGCTAGTGTTATTGGTGCTGGCGTGCTTTGCTTGAGCACAAAGTTTAGGTATTCCTCTGCTATCGATGTCGTGTCGTGAGCCTGTGGTAACGGGTGCCTTGACATGTAGTCTGCAGGATTGTGTTCTTTCCCTGGTTTATGCACAATTGTGAAGTCATAGTCCATCAGTCTGATGCCCCAGCGTTCAATCCTGGGTGGCATTTTGGCCGATGGGCTGCCGTAGATTGTCACCAGCGCTTGGTGGTCCGTTATGATGGTGAACGGCTTCCCATAGATAAACATGTGGAAATGTTCGCACGCCCACACCACAGCCAGGCTCTCCTTTTCTGGTTGCGAGTAGGCCTTTTCAATATCCGTCAAGCTTTTGCTTGCATATGCGACAATCTTCCTTTGTGACTCTCTTCCTGGCAGATGCTGTGCTAGTATTGCACCCAGTCCCACTGGGCTGGCATCCACAGTCAATTCGGTGCATAGCAGGGGGTCGAAGTAGGCCAGATGTTCCACTGTCACCACCGCTTGTATTATGTCCTCAAATGCCTTGTTGCATTCCTGAGAACAGGTGAATTTCTGTCCCTGTTTGGTCAGTTCCCTCAGTGGCGTGCTTGCTGTAGCGAAATCCTGTATGTATCTCGCACAGTAGCTGGCGAGTCCTAGGAATGATCGTACTTCCGCGACATCCGTCGGTGGCTTTGCATTTTGTAGCGTTTCAACTTTGCTGGGATCTGGCCTCATCCCTTGTTTCGAAAAGATGTGTCCAAAGAACACTAGTTCCTTTCTTCCTAGCTCGCATTTGTCTCCATTGAGTGTGAGGCCTGCTTTCTCCAGTTGTGTGCACACTTGACGTAACGCCGTGTCATGCTCCTTGTCTGTTTTCCCAAACACTAAGATATCGTCACTGTAGTTTAAGCTGTTCGGGACCGGTCTGATCACTTGTCGTATGGTCTCCTGAAATATTTCCGCTGCCGACGATATTCCGAAGCTCAGTCGCTTGTATCTAAACAGGCCCAGATGAGTGGAGAATGTCGTGATGTACCTGGACTGATGGTCCAACTCTAACTGGTGATACCCTTTGCATAGGTCGAGCTTTGAGAATCGGCACGCTCCAGTGAGGCAGCTAATCATGTCGTTCAGGTGTGGTCCCGGGTGGCGTTCCCTTGTGATGGCGGTGTTTGGGATCCTCATGTCCACGCATATGCGGATTTTGGAGGTGTTCTTCTTTGGAACCGCCACAATCGGAGACACCCACGGTGTTGGGCTTGGTGTCCCCACAGTCCACTGCAGGGTCCTAGTGCCCTGCCCCCAGGTCACTACAGACCCTCTGTTCCTATTTATCACATCTGGGTCGACAGTACTGGTACCATCTGCCAAGAAACTGGCATTTTCACACTTGGAACCTGGTTCACGTTCAGTATTCACAGTAGATGTCCCTTTATCTTCCTTTTTCCCCTATTTTCAAATTTGTGAGCTCCGCATAAATCACACCAGGGCTAACCTCCCACATACTCCTCGGCCAGTAATCTTGCAACTAAATAACTAACTCCTTACTTCTACTATGTCCATTCTCCGAGTTCTAATTTCCAACTGTTCTTTAACTTCTGAGTAGATGGTAACTCATTAAAGGACTTACCTAGTATTGGCCGGTTTACTATTGCCGCAAGACCCGACTTACATTTTGCTCTGCAGCCAATGTACAAATCTGTTGCAGCACAAAATGAGCATTTTGTAAAATGTTCAGAATCCTACCGAATCTCTAAGAATTTAGGAATTAAAGCCTCCGAGCACTATTTTCTCAAATAGCTTTGTCCAGCCTGCTGGTGCAGGCAGGACACGCTCTCTCCTAAATTTTAGTTTTTTATAGCATGCATTTGCGATGCAATAGGTCTCGCATTTGCAAGAGTTAAAAGAACAACACATAAATAAAAGGCATTGTCATTTACAATGCCCATAACTCAAACTCTCATAAATGCGAGACCTATTGCATTGCAAATGCTTGTTTAGGTCTGGTGTTAGCCAAGACCTTTTGATTTTATTAAACATATGGGTATAATATTCCTGAAGGGGCTTTCAGTAGCCTTCTACATCCACCGATCTATTATTGTGTCATTCACATTTTTCTTCACTCACTACAGCAAGCAGCATGGGGCAGTGGGGCAGCTCACTTCAGCTATTGGCTAACTTCACTGTGAGTGACAGCATTCATTTTACAACGAGCACATCCGCACACAAAGTAGTTCCCTTCAGTGCAAGGGAGTACTATGGCACTGCATGCTTTTTGAGATGATAAAATATTTTTACTTTCTCCCTTTTTTTTCTTTAGACTGCAGAGGGCATGGCAGCTTCTCCAATAATTACGTTTTTCAAAAAGAACACAAGAGAAAGATTGACAAAGCCAATCGGCTGGTAGCCAATGTAAGGCCTATTTGGTTTGTCAAAGCTTGTTTCTTAAATGCACCGTTAGAGGGACAGGAGCTGCATTCAGAAAAGGAAAATAGCATGCTGCGATAGGCCTTTGTGGAAGCATGCAGTGGTCCCCTATTTTCTGCTCCCCCGATCCACACAGCTGACAGTCACAAAGTGGGCGCAGCCTGTTATAGACGGCTTCTACTTTGCGAATGGCTACCACCTACTTTGCCAGGTCTGTATTCTATCAGAGTTTTTTTTTTACCACAATCGAGGTTCGATTTCATTGATACATTCCATTGCAACTTGCAAGGAGGAAAGGGGGTGCTCCTTTCACGCCCCCTTCTCCTTTCAATGGAATTATTGGAATTATGTGGCAAGGGAGGTCCAAATTATGTGGCAGGCTTGACTAAATTATGCAGCAAGAAAAAGCAAACTATGCAGCATAGTATGGCGCATTTAGTAATGGAATTACTTTATTATTCTGTACATTTTACACTTCGTAACACTGTCTGAGCAAGGATTCCACCTCATTGGTAATAGTTCAACCTCAAAATACAGCAATGCGCAACTGGAACATGACTAGTCAACCTTTGCGAAGTGCCTTCCAGTGCACAGGAGCACTTGTCACCATCTTTCAGCAACTTTTGATCCACTTGAGCTAGAAACAATTTTGTTTTGTTCGAATCTGCAGATTATTCAGGAGATGATGGATTATGTGGCAAATGTGGCAAATCCATAATTGTGGTTCCACTATCCAGTCCATGTGTGTAGAATCTGACGAACTGACTCAAATACCAAGGTACTGACCATCCATCCATACTGCAGCGCCTCAAAGGAACTCCGTATTTTGGGTTGGTTATTGCCACAAGGGAGTGTGAGACATTGCAAGCAGTGTACTGCGGGAGATTGCACTGTGAGACAGTGCCACGATTGTGCTGCTTATCTCTTTAAGGTAGTGAATCGTGCCTTGTTTGTTGTCATCGATCAAAATGACACTTAAGAAAGAAACTATCGCAAAACACCTGCACAGCTCGGATGTGATCATCTTTGGAGACTCAAAAGCAAGACATCCCAGTCTGGTCTGGATACATTCACAGCCCACCCTACTCCGACAGAACACTCTGCACAGAGCCCTGCCACACCCACTCTCACAAGATGGCGCCCAAGCCACCCCAAGGGACCCTTCCAGCTGGATACATGGGATGAACCTAGACAGGGGTGCTTCCATCGCTCCCAAAGACATTCATCTGAGCTGAAAGCCTGCTTGAAAAGCTCAGTTTTCAGAAGTTTCATTACTGAATGTCATCATCTTGTGAATGAGAAGAGGGTGAAGTTCATTCAATAAGTTCAGATTCTAGACCCCCAAGACTCTTCCACCATACTTCAGTCTCTTAAAGGGGCACTGTTAGACCTGGTGAACCAGCGAGGACTTCAGGGTGCTGGAGGGCTGTAGCGGCAGGACAGTTTCTGAGATCTTAAGGTACTCCTTGACACAACAATGGAATAGTTGTCATCCTCATCTCCAGTGACAGCCACTCCTTTCAACTTCCTCACCACCCATGAGACTCAGCTGCTTCCCCTGTCCCATTCACGGAAACCCAGACAAGTTCCTCATCCTGTAACAACACCCTCTACTCCAGGGCACACGTCCTAAAAAAGAAGTGGAGGGACTAACCTAGTTAGACAGTATGCAAGTGACATCACGGCACGCGACATCACAGCGCATGACATCACAGCGCACAACATCACGGCGCATGATATCACACATGGCATCACAGGAATTGACATAATAGAAAGTGGCATCACAAGCCACGACTTTACAGGAAGTGGCATCACAAGAAGTGACATCAGATCTAAAGCCCTCACATACATGTTTAGCAGGTCTATCGTGTGTACGTTTGGGCGCATTGCGAGGATAATAGCACAGTGAGCTACGGAAGATGATACGTGACTTTTACACCTTGCAATCCCGCAGTTTTATATCACACATCCTTTACATTCATTTACAAACATATAATTTATTGTACATGTAATATGCACGTGTTGATGTAAAGCGCTCTGACACCCTGCATTGGAATGAGTAGGGCTATAGAAGAAAAAATAGTTGTACTTAAATTATTTCAACGCCTCCTCAGGGGAAGTAAGCTCTATATAAATGCAATTTGCTTTGTGTAAATACTGGGAAAGACCAACACTTCTGACATTCTTACAGTGCATGAATATCTCCTAAACAGAAACTGAACAAAGTGAAAAGCTGCCTCTCTTAAGTATGTGTGAAGTGCTAACAAGGTGTGAGCCTTTGTTTCCCCTCCACTTCATTTGCATCAGGGTTGAGGCTCCTGACTGCTTCCAGCCAAGAGATTCGAACAAAAGAAGGCCTGATGACCCCTCAAATTTGGCCTTTGTTATGGGCCCAGCAGGAGTCTTAAATAAGAAAGCCCCTTCCCAGCCTGCAGGTTGTTGCTTGTTGCTTGTTGCAGATGGAAAACAGACAACGTGCAGGCGCTGCTGAAGGTGTCCCGGTGTTTGGAAAATAAAACTGGGACGAGTTCAGCACATTATTCAGTGGGGCCCAAATTCTTGGCAGGGTGGACGGCGTTCACCCTGTGAAAAAAGTGGGTGGACGCCGTCCACCCGCGTAAACCCCAGACTCGTGCCCTGCTCTACTCGCTCTAGACACAATAATCAGCTCTTGTTATATTCCATATAGGTACCCTATATAGGCGCAGGTAACATTGCAACCTTTCACCTATATTCTTCCCTACATTACATACATAACGGTTCTTAGGCACTGACCTTTTACCTAGATACAACACTGCATTCAGAACGCAGGTTTTTCCCTGGTTCAATTCTCATACATTATGCATGAGGCTTCTTGGAAGCGCAGCAGGACTAACAGTAGGATTACCATCTCCTGTATAATATCTCGGTATAAAGTTCAGGCCCAACGTCATCCTTTAGGCCGACACAGTAACACAGCAAGGTAGGACCATCTTGCAGAAATCATGAATATACACAAGTACATAAAACACATGATAAATGTTAGAAATGGGGGTCTCTAGTTGGCAATGGCTGGCCACTGTCCAAGTAGGGACCCTTCTTCCTAAGTCAGAGTAAGAGGGCTTCACCCTTTGATAACCCCTGCTCAACCCTGTGGTAACGTAGCACGAGCAGCTAGGCCTATCTCAGAGGCAGTGTGTGAAGCATTTATGACCATACACAGTATCACAGTGAGGAACACTACCAAGGGACACCACACAAGTAGTTATAAAAAAATAAGTATCTTTATATATAGACTTAACACAAGACCAATAACGATAAAAATCCACAATACTGAAAAGTAGGATTACTCTTGAAATGCTGCAAAAATAGTTCCAAGTGCGCAAAGAGGAGTTCAGTTCAAAGCAGTGGTCTCTGCGACCCTTTTACTTACAAAGTACCTGGATTTCGTAGCAAAACCAACAAAGTGTCGCAAAGAAGCTGTAGCGATGATTTTCTGCACGCGAGGCCGGCGAAGCGATAAATCCTTGCCGCGAGGGAGGATGATGCGCCGATCTGCTGATGCGTGCGGGGACGATGCGACAAACTTCTGCACGCTAGGCCGTTGATGCAATGACTCCTTGCCGCGAGGGAGGAGACGATGCGACGATCCTGTTGCGTGTGCGATCAGGTTGCGATGCGAAGAAAGGGGCGCTGCGCGAGGGAGCGACGATCCGGATGCGATGCGATGAAAATGGCGGACGCCCGGCGTCCGCGCTGCGATGTCGTGAAGCGATGATCTTGATGCGATGATCTTTGGTTGCAAGCACTCAGCGGCAGCAGCGCGATGGTTTTTCGGGCGCTCTCGGCTGCGGCGGCTCGCAAACGTGCGATGCGATGGTTTTTTTGTTGCGAGCACTCAGCGGCAGCAGCGCGATGACTTTTCGGGCGCTCTCGGCTGCGGCGGCTCGCAAACGTGCGATGCGACGGTTTCAGCACTCTCTTCTCTGTAGTAGAACTAGAGGCCCTGGAACTCACAGGAGCCTCACCTGCAGATAGAAATCCTCGCTGGGAGGAATCAGGAGGCTGGTGGTGAAGTCTGATGTGCCTGAGACTTCAACAGGAGGCTAGCTCTCTCCTAGCCCTTGGGTGATTGCTTTAGCAACATAAATAAAAGTTCTCTCAAAGTCCTTTTCCCTCTTCTTCCAAGTCCAATGGTAACCACTGCAGGCCAATCCAGGAAACAGCACACAAGCACAGGGATAGTCACCTCCTGCAGATTCCTTCAGTTACACGGACAGAGGTTCGTCTTGATTTCCAGGAGCAATACCATTTGTAGGGGTTTCAGCACAGATATTTATACCCCAAAAGTCTTTGTTCTCAAAAGCTACAAGTCACTGAACCCAGCCAGAACCAGTTCTGCTCAGTCCTGGAGCACTTTGTTTACCAGGCTGCATCCTTCCTTTCAGAAAGAGGGGGTCTGCCAGCAGACGCACAGTAGGAGGTGGAGCCAGCATTCACCTTGCCAGGCACAGCCCTATTCAGGTCAAGGAGCACCCTCCCCATACTCTAAATGCAGATCTCTATATTCAACCCAGGTCTGACTCAGCCTGCCCTGTCCCTCCAAAACCAGACAGCCAATACACATAACAGCAGAGCACACTGGAAGGCTTAGGCAAGAAAATACCTACTTTCTAAAAGTGGTATTTTCAAACACAGAATATAAAAATAAACTTCACTAAAAGATGTATTTTATTATTCTGAGCTCAGGCATACTAAATTCGTTTTTCTACCATGTTCCTGGGGTCAGTTAGGACTTATAAAATGTAATAGTCAAACTGCCCATTCTGGCCTATGAGGAACAGGTAGCCTTACAGTAGTGAAAAACGAAATTGGGTGTAATTCACTACCAGGACATGCTACACACACCAAGGCATGTCCTACCTTACACATACAATGCACCCTACCATAGGGGTGACTTACATGATGCTAAGGGAAGGTTCAGGGGCTGGGAAGTGGGTGCACTTCACAGCCAAGATGGCAGTTCTGGACTGCACACAGACTCCGCAGTGGCAGGTCTGAGACACACTTTACAAGCTGCTTCCGTGGGTGGCGCAAACCAGCGCTGCAAACCCACCAGCAGCATTCGGTTTACCAGCCCTGGGCACCCACAGGCCACGCTACTAGGGACTAACAGGTAAACCAAATAAGCCAATCAGGGATATACCAATTCATATGTCATATTTACATAGGGAGCATCCGCGCTGTGGCACTGAAGGGCAGTGGCACAGCGCCCAGAGCATCTAACACCAGGAAAACAGAGGAGACAACAGCGAAAAATGGAAGGGAGACCCATGCCAATGGTGCCAGGTCTAACACGTGTCCCCTCCAGCTGAAATGTGGGGAGAACTACCCATCCCCTTGGAAGTTCTCATCACTAAGGCGGACAAATCTGGAAAGACCATCAGCATTGGCGTGTTCTGTACCAGGGCGGTGTTCCACCATGAAGTCCATACCCTGTAGGGAAATGGACCACCTCAACAGCTTGGGATTCTCACCCCTCATCTGCATCAACCATCTGAGGGGCCGGTGGTCTGTCTGAACCCAGAAGTGAGTCCCAAACAGGTATGGTCTCAGCTTCTTCAGTGCCCAGACCACAGCAAATGCCTCACGCTCAATTGCACTCCACCTCTGTTCCCGGGGAAGTAACCTCCTACTGATGAAGGCTACAGGTTGGTCTAGTCCCTCCTCATTTATCTGTGACAGGACGGCCCCTACCCCATGCTCTGAAGCGTCTGTCTGGACAACAAATTCCTTAGCAAAATTGGGCGCCTGGAGTACGGGTGCTGTACACATGGCAGTCTTGAGGGCATCAAAAGCTTTCTGACAGGTGTCAGTCCAGTTCACGATCTTTGGCTGCTTTTTGGAAGTCAGCTCAGTCAAGCGTGCAACAATGTTGCCATACCCCTTGACAAACCTCCTGTAGTAACCCGTGAGTCCTAAGAAGGCCCTCACCTGCGTCTGGGTCCTTGGGGGCTCCCAAGCCAGGATGGTTTCAATCTTGGGCTGCAGGGGCGCCACTTGGCCACTCCCCACCTGGTGTCCCAAGTACACCACAGAACCCTGCCCAATCTGCCACTTACTGGCCTTGATTGTGAGGCCTGCTCTGCGCAGCGCCATCAACACTTCCCAGAGGTGGCGCAAGTGGCCCTCCCAGGAGGAACTAAACACTGCAATGTCATCCAGGTAGGTGGCACTGAAATCGTCCAGCCCAACCAACACCTGGTTGACCAACCTCTGAAAGGTGGCAGGGGCATTCTTCATCCCAAAGGGCATCACACGGAACTGGTAGTGCCCATCTGGTGTGGAGAATGCTGACCTCTCCTTTGCCCCATCAGTTAAGGCGATCTGCCAGTACCCAGACGTCAGATCAAACGTGCTGAGGTACCGGGCAGCCCTAACCGATCTATGAGCTCATCAGCTCTGGGGATGGGGTGCGCGTCGGTCTTCGTGACCGAGTTGAGACCTCGGTAGTCCACACAGAACCTAAGTTCAGGGGTGGCACCAGGCGCTGCAGCTTTTGGTACCAAGACCACGGGGCTGGACCAAGGGCTGCTAGAGGACTCAATCACCCCTAGGGCAAACATTTTGAAGATCTCCTCCTTAATGTAGGCCCTGACCCTGTCAGTCACTCTGTAAGCCTTGTGCTTGACAGGAGGACTGTCCCCGGTGTCTACCTCATGGACGCACCAATCAGTGACACCAGGCACCAGGGAAAACAAATCAGAAAATGGCCCCAACAGTTGGTGACAATCTCTCTGCTGCTCAGGGGTCAGTGTGGTGGAGAGGACCACACCCTCCACTGACCCATCCTTCTCTTCTGCACACAGGAGGTCAGGAAGAGGCTCACTCTCCTCCTCCATCCCAGCATCTGTGGCAAGAAGCATGCCCACTTCAGACCTCTCAAAGTGGGGCTTCAGGCGGTTCACATGCAGGACCCGCAAGGGGTTCCTGGGAGATTGAAAGTCCACCAAGTAGGTAACTGGACTTTTGCGCTCCACCACCTCAAATGGACCGGTCCACTTATCTTGGAGCGCACAAGGCTCCACTGGGGCCAGTACCCAAGCCTTCTGACCAGGTTGAAACTCGACCAGAGTGGCATTCTGGTCGTGCCAACGTTTCATTTCCTCCTGGCTGGCTTCCAGATTTGCCTCAGCAATTTTTCTGAAACGCCGAGTCTGGTTCCTGAAGGCCAACATGTAGCTAAATACATCTTGGGGAGGTTTCCTGGGAGATTGCTCCCAGCCTTTTTTGACCAGACTCAGAGGCCCTCTTACCGGATGGCCATAGAGCAGTTCAAAGGGACTGAACCCTAAGGACTTCTGTGGCACCTCACAGTAGGCAAACAACAGGCATGGCAAGAGGACGTCCCATTTACGCCTCAGGGGCTCTTCTAGGCCCATGATCATGCCCTTCAAGGTCCGGTTGAACCTTTCAACCAGACCATTACCTTGGGGGTGGTAAGGAGTGGTGAACTTATAAGTTACCCCACACTCCTTCCACAGAGACTTCATGTACTGGGAGATGAAGTTGGGCTCCCTGTCAGACACCACCTCTCTGGGGAACCCCACATGGGAGAAAATCCCCATCAGTGCACGTCCCACCACGGGGGCCGTCACTGTCCTGAGCGGGATGGCTTCAGGGTACCGGGTGGCATGGTCCACCAAGACCAGGATGAACCTGTTGCCCATGGCTGTCTTGGGGTCCAGAGGCCCCACAATGTCAATGCCCACTCGCTCGAATGGGGTACTAACAACTGGAAAGGGCTGGAGTGGGGCCTTGATCTTCCCCCCACTCTTCCCACTTGCCTGGCAAGTCTCACATGTTCTGCAATAAGTGTCGGAGCTCTTGCGCATCTGGGGCCAATAAAAGTGGGCGGCCAGCCTCTCAAAGGTCTTGGTCTGCCCCAGATGTCCTGCCAATGGAATGTCATGAGCCAACCCCAGTAGGAAGGCTCTGAAGCACTCGGGTACCACCAGCACACGGGCAGCCTTAGTCTCGCTATACAGGAGACTGTTCTCCCAATAAATCAGATGTGAACCAGACATGTCACCTGCTGCCTGGGCTGCAGCCTGACACCGCATACCCTCAAGAGAAGGACAAACTCTTTGCTGCTCACAAAATTCCTCCCTGGTGGGCCCCCCTTCCTGCTGCCAATGGGTCAGCTCAGGCAGGTCCCCCAGTTCGGTGATCTGCTCCCCGGTAGGCTCCAGGGCATCCCCCTCAGGGTCTGCTCCCTCCTGGGCCGTGGGAACCAAGGGGGCCGGCTTCCCGTGCCCCCTGCCCCTTCTCTCTAAGGCAGGGATCTGGGCCATACTCTCAGGCTCCAGGTCCTTCTCAACACCCTCCTTGGCTGCCATGGACCGAGTGGTAGCACACGCCCACTCAGGCAGACCCAACATCTCCAAGTGAGATCTCCTCTCCACCGTAGCCCACAGGGAGTTCTCTAAATCATTGCCCAACAGACAGTCTACAGGCATGGCGGGCCTCACAGCCACCTGAAGAGTTCCTGAGACCCCGCCCCACTCAAAGGGAACCTGAGCCACCTCACATTGGCTCTCTGAGTTGTCTGCGGACACTACTTGGTAGAATGCATGGGGGACAACCTGCTCTTTTGACACCAACCGGGAGCTGACAGCAGTTACACTGGCTCCTGTGTCTCTTAGAGCCTCCACCCTATGGCCATTGATGGTCACCCACTGCCTGTACTTTTTAGTGTTATCAGGCAGTGCAGGTTTAGGGACCATCTCAAAGTCTATTAATGAGACAAGGGTTAACTCTACGGGATCCCACCCCTCTTGGGCACCCATCTCCTCCCCCCCCAGGGCTACACTAGCAAGCTGGCGGGGTGGTGCACGGGGTGGTGCGCTAGTATCCCTCTGAGGACACTGGGGATCATAGTATCTGTGGCCCACTTGACCACACTTATAACAAGTAAGGGGCGCCCTCTGAACAGGCCTACCTGTCGGGGGCACTGGCATCTTCTCTTGGGGAGGCTGGGACACCACTGCTTGGTTCCCTTGGGAATTACTTTGGGGCCCTCTTTGGAACTCCTCGGTTTACCCCTGTCCCCCCACTTCTCTGCTGGGGACCCTGCCCACCTTTGGCGAAGTCTCCCACTGGACCCTTGCGAACCCGGGTGCTCACCCAGCGGTCCGCCTCCTCAGCAAGCATCCTAGGGTTAGTCAGCTTGCAATCAATCAGGTGCTGGCGCGGCTCAGGAAAACAGTTACTAGATAAATGCTCCCATGCAATCAAATCATAAAGCTGCTCAAAAGTTTCCACTCTACTACCTTTTACCCAGCGTTCCATTGCTCTGCAAAAAAAAGACACATATTCAACCCACGTGGTACCCTCTAGCTTCTTGCAGGTCCTAAACCTCTGCCTATACATCTCAGGGGTCAAACCATAGCGGGTCATCAAAGCTTCCTTCATGTGGCCATAAACCATCCTACTTTCTGGGGGCAGGTCCAACAAGGTATCCCTCCCCTCACTCACAAAGCGTCCCCACAACCCCGCTCCCCAATCCTTCTCAGGGACCCGGTGGGACACCATGGCTAATTCATAAGCTGCAAACTATTGCCCAATATCTTCACTTTTGTGGAAATCCTTAATAACCTCCTTGGGTATATACACTCTACTCTCAGTATGCACTATAGGTATGCTGCCACCAGAGGGAGATCTCTACACTCTTTGCTTTAATCTCCAACTCCCTCAATATTCTCTCATGCTCAAGTTTCATTTTCATAATCTCAAATTCTAATTTCTTGGTCTCTAGGTCCCTCTGACCATCCATTTTAAGCTTAGCCATCTCCATATTATGCCGCCTATCTCTCTCCCTGTCCTCCATCTCTTCTGGGGACAGACCCCTGGCGGACACACTAGTGCCCGGGCTGGAAATTGCTTTATCTCCCACCAAATCTACTACTTTACCCTGCTGCTCTCCTGCATTCTCTTCCCCCTCCACAGGCTCTCCCATATTCTTATGGGCATCCCTGGCTTCTAGCCAGGCCTTCAGCGCCTTGTAATACTCCTCCCTTCTAGTGAGACCTGTGATAGGGACTGTGAAGTGTTTGCAAAAATATTTGAGCTGCTTGGCATTGTAGGTTTCTAATTTCTCTTCCTCCCAGGAGAGATCCTTCGAGGCATTGGATCTGGGCTTGCCCATTGTAGCAATAACTAGCAATATTAATCAAAAATAGAATCAAAAAACCTCAAAAACGTATGTGGTTGCGTTATGGTCTGCACTCACTAGTAGTGTACACTATAATTACTGTATGCGATCATAAATGCAAGTCCAGATCCTCACCGCTGACCACCAATGTTAGAAATGGGGGTCTCTAGTTGGCAATGGCTGGCCACTGTCCAAGTAGGGACCCTTCTTTCTAAGTCAGAGTAAGAGGGCTACACCCTTTGTAGTATTCCTCACTGTGTTACTGTGTATGGTCATAAATGCTTCACACACTGCCTCTGAGATAAGCCTAGCTGCTCGTGCTACGTTACCACAGGGTTGAGCAGGGGTTATCAAAGGGTGTAGCCCTCTTACTCTGACTTAGGAAGAAGGGTCCCTACTTGGACAGTGGCCAGCCATTGCCAACTAGAGACCCCCATTTCTAACATTTATCATGTGTTTTATGTACTTGTGTATATTCATGATTTCTGCAAGATGGTAGAACTATACCATCCCTTTACATTTGTAGTATTGCTAATCATATATCTCTGCTATTGTCTAATGGTTGTTGCAGCTCATATATTCTACACTAGAATAACAACTGTTCAATAAATACTTATTGAAAACGCCCAGCCTGTTTATTCTGTGTATCTCTCTGAAACAAACTAAGTAAGCACGAGTGACTAAGCAAAAGGTAGTATATTGTTTCCACGATTCTGAGGGATCAGGGTTGTCATGTTCTGAGGTTGCCAAGAACTATTCTCTCCCCGATAGGAGGAGACTCTAGTGGCACTGTGAGCTAGCTGATACAGACAGGCTAACGTATCCGGTGGGGGTGCACAGAATCAGTCTGCCACCAATCCCACAGTATATGTTATCCAAACGCGCAGATCCTGTATAGGGTATATAGGAACTACACGAGATACCGCCGCCAACGTTGGTTGGGTACTTATTTAACAGTAGAATCTGAGTAGTTCAGTCGTGCTATTCTCAGAGACCCCTACTCACAAAACACCAGAGATGTCTGGAGTGGGTGGGCACAAACTCCGCCACAGCTGAGTAGGCAAAAAAAATCGTATTTATTGGCTGTTGGTTAATCAAGCTTGAAGGACACAGTGTTCCTAAAATTGTGCATAAACACTGTATCTTGGTTCCCTTGAAAAGTTATTTAGTGTACTAAAAACAACGACTAACCAGGTCTTAGACCCACTTCAACAAGAACTGCCCCTCACAGACGAGGAAGATGCAGGCGCAATACAAATGGCACCAAATTTTAGAAATACAGTCACCCTGAGACTGCTAGAGCATGGTTTATCATCTAGGGGTGGCATAGTAGTTTTCGTGATTGAGGCACACGAATCAAACAGAACAGAGGTATTTTATTCGTGGGTTACATTCCCAGCAGCAAATGCAAGAACAAAAACATTTCACTCCTACACAGAAGGAAATGCACCAGCGGAATACTATCCGTTTGAGGACATAGAGGTTTCGCTCACGTACCAGGAACACTTATACTGGTTTAAAGGCGCCCTACCCCACATAAGAAGAAGAGTAAGACTTGGCCCACTCAGAAGAGAAGAGGCAACATGGCCAATATTAGCGGCCTACACACCACATCCTGACATTGAAACAATGCCACCAGGAGACTTACTCATACAACACAAAGAATTAATTAAAATATACAGAAACTTGACGAAATTCATCATGAGGACACTTACAGTCCAACCAGCAATAGTTGCAACAAATGGAACTCAAATTCAGGGTACATCAACTAAAATGAAACCACAAACATTACACACGGTAATGGGTAAAATGCCCACAAAACGTGAACAAATACCATTCTGGGTAGCTCAGAAAATAACACAGCTAGAGGCAGTATTCCCGAATACTACCCCGTATGAAAAACACAGATTGCTAACAATCTGCTTGCCCATGGGGATAACACCACAATTAGAGGATTGTACCACTTGGGGTACAGTCTTTGCTGCCATTTATACCAGAACTCATGGTATCCCGTCATTAGCAGTAGTACCTGATGTATTGAGACAAATACAAAATGCGTACAGAGCAGAGCCTGCCCTAAACTTAGGGATGAAGTTACTAGGTAACTATGCCCAGGTATCAGCCATAATATTAGCTAATATTAAAGGGCAAGCAGCTTCAGTGGCTATCCGCTAATGCCTAAGGGAGTTCAGTCCTTTAGATCAGGAACATGAACTATCAAAAATGATTGAAACTGCGTATGCAGAATTAGGCAGAGACAGTTTGGGTGGGAAAGCTTTAAAACCACAACTGATGAGTAGTCCTGAAAAGGACACTTCTAAGCAGACACCTGCTTCAACAAAGAAGAAGTGGGACAATAAAAAACAACAAAACTTTAAAGGAAACAGATCTCAATCCACAGGTAGATCTCCGCCACAGGAGCCCTCCGAAAAGAGGTATAACCTCAGGAATAGGGATAACATTAGGAAACCTGACAGGTATCAGGATACTGATACACGTTCCTCTCGTTCCTTTCAGGGTTCATTGAAAAACTCCGAGAGGGATGGACGGTCAGACAGACAAGAAGAGCGTACAAAGTCCAGAGACAAGCAACACGCTCAGGAGTACACTTCTAAAAAAGAAGAAAAACCAAAGCAAAAGCCACAGTTCAGACATGCCCAGAATTCTGAGGACTCGACTACTGAACGGGGAATGGGCTCTGACGATGCTAGACAGTGCGGCAGAAGTAACAATAGCTCGCCAGAACCTGAAGGAATTTCTGGTGACAGCGGACTTGAATGATTATACCACGGTGGAAACACCCGATACTAGGGTAAGTGTCCCACATAAAGTATATGAGATAACGCTCCAAATGGAGGGGGACAAATGTAGAACAGTGAGAGGTCTCTTTTGGGAGAACCTGACGTTTGGCTATGATATTTTATTAGCTGAACAAGATTGGCCGCCAGCATTCGTCATGGATTGCCCTAAATGAGAAACAGTAATTCTTCCAGCATTTTCAGACCCAATTCCCAGGCATTTACAACACACATATGCGCAGGAGTGGGCGGTAGCCCAGGCTCCGGCATTATACAAGAACCATGTTGGATGGGATGAGGATTCAACCCACCACATAATTCCTTTGAAAAATACTCCGACTGCACAGAGGCAGTATCCAATAAAGCAAGACGCTAAAAAACAGGTCAGGGAGATCTTAGATCAACTTGAATACCAAGGGGTGATTGAAACTTGCACCTCACCAATGAACAATCCTTTGTTTCCTGTCATGAAACCTGACAATTCATATTGTTTAGTTTTAGATTATAGACATTTAAACACTTGCACTAAGACATTTGCAGTTCAATATGCACACAGTGCCGCATTAATGAATAACATTGTGCGGAAAAAATATAAAACAACACTTGATATTTCAAATGGATTTTTCTGCCAAAATATAGCGCCTGAAAGCAGGTATCTAACAGCATTCTCAGTGCTGGGGACGCAGAGGCAATTTTGTCGACTCCCCCAAGGGTATAAGAACATCCCGGGGTTGTTTTCGGCCAGAGTAACTGAGTTACTTCAAAATTTGGATGAAGTGGCATTGTCCTATGTAGATGATATTTATCTTACGGACGATGACCTAGAGGAACACTTGAACAGAGTGAATACCATAATTCTGGGATTTGCATCTGAGGGCTACAAATTCAACTTTAAAAAATTTAAAATTGCCCACCTCAGTGTCCTGTTTTTAGGATATGAGCTTTCGAGTGAAGGGAAAAGCCTGGCAGCCAACTTTTTAGAAAAATGTGCGCTGCTTCAACCTCCAAAATCATTGAAAAATTTACAGTCAATTCTGGGATTCCTAAATTTTGGTAGAACATACATTTTAGATTATGCAGAAAGAGTAAAACCTTTCTACGATTTGATAAAACCTTCTTTTTCAGTAAAACAATGGACACAGGAACCTACAGATACACTTCGTTCCTTACAAGCTGACATGATAGCTTCAGAACACTTACAGACACACGTAAACATACGCAACCTGGTGATCCGTATAGTTGCGAGTCAATCTGGGTACACCTATCTAACATATAATGAAGGTGAGACAGTACCAATTGCATACAAATCACATTTGTACACAAATGCTGAGATGCGCTTCGCATCTACAGAAAAGATTCTGACAGCAGTACAGACTGCTGTAGTGAGAGAAAGTGTTACAGCAAACAAATGATGGACGGAATGCTGACAATGCAATCATTCTCCCCCAGTCAAAAGATCTGGATTAAATCCATCGTTCTTTTGCCCACTACGCCACCCCAGTTTGGACCCAGCCATATGCAAATCAGTCTTGACCCTGTGCCCCATGGGAACAGTCCAGACCGAACTGCCAGGCCAGGTCCTCCCCGGACCGGAAACAAGCATCCTGGGACCGGTTTCAGGGTATGTCATCCTTCTTCAGCCAGGCTAGATTGAATCCAGTGGCACAGTGAGCAAGGGACCCACGTCTGGGCATACCCATCCCACTTAGGGCGAAAAGTGTTACAGCAAACAAATGATGGACGGAATGCTGACAATGCAAACATTCTCCCCCAGTCAAAACATCTGGATTAAATCCATCGTTCTTTTGCCCACTACGACACCCCAGTTTGGACCCAGCCATATGCAAATCAGTCTTGACCCTGTGCCCCATGGGAACAGTCCAGACCGAACTGCCAGGCCAGGTCCTCCCCGGACCGGAAACAAGCATCCTGGGACCGGTTTCAGGGTATGTCACCCTTCTTCAGCCAGGCTAGCTTGAATCCAGTGGCACAGTGAGCAAGGGACCCACGTCTGGGCATACCCATCCCACTTAGGGCGAAAAGTGTTACAGCAAACAAATGATGGACGGAATGCTGACAATGCAAACATTCTCCCCCAGTCAAAAGATCTGGATTAAATCCATCGTTCTTTTGCCCACTACGCCACCCCAGTTTGGACCCAGCCATATGCAAATCAGTCTTGACCCTGTGCCCCATGGGAACAGTCCAGACCGAACTGCCAGGCCAGGTCCTCCCCGTACTGGAAACAAGCATCCTGGGACCAGTTTCAGGGTATGTCACCCTTCTTCAGCCAGGCTAGCTTGAATCCAGTGGCACAGTGAGCAAGGGACCCACGTCTGGGCATACCCATCCCACTTAGGGCGAAAAGTGTTACAGCAAACAAATGATGGACGGAATGCTGACGATGCAAACATTCTCCCCCAGTCAAAAGATCTGGATTAAATCCATCGTTCTTTTGCCCACTACGCCACCCCAGTTTGGACCCAGCCATATGCAAATCAGTCCTGACCCTGTGCCCAATGGGAACAGTCCAGACCGAACTGCCAGGCCAGGTCCTCCCCGGACCGGAAACAAGCATCCTGGGACTGGTTTCAGGGTATGTCACCCTTCTTCAGCCAGGCTAGCTTGAATCCAGTGGCACAGTGAGCAAGGGACCCACGTCTGGGCATACCCATCCCACTTAGGGCAAAAAGTGTTACAGCAAACAAATGATGGACGGAATGCTGACAATGCAAACATTCTCCCCCAGTCAAAAGATCTGGATTAAATCCATCGTTCTTCTTCCCACTACGCCACCCCAGTTTGGACCCAGCCATATGCAAATCAGTCTTGACCCTGTGCCCCATGGGAACAGTCCAGACCGAACTGCCAGGCCAGGTCCTCCCCGGACCGGAAACAAGCATCCTGGGACCGGTTTCAGGGTATGTCACCCTTCTTCAGCCAGGCTAGCTTGAATCCAGTGGCACAGTGAGCAAGGGACCCACGTCTGGGCATACCCATCCCACTTAGGGCGAAAAGTGTTATAGCAAACAAATGATGGACGGAATGCTGACAATGCAAACATTCTCCCCCAGTCAAAAGATCTGGATTAAATCCATCGTTCTTTTGCCCACTACGCCACCCCAGTTTGGACCCAGCCATATGCAAATCAGTCTTGACCCTGTGCCCCATGGGAACAGTCCAGACCGAACTGCCAGGCCAGGTCCTCCTCGGACCGGAAACAAGCATCCTGTGAGAGAAAGAGCACTGGCTCAGGGGAAACGAATAATAGTAGTGACTCCGGTTCCAGCCTTAGAGGCTGCGACAAAGGCAAGAGTTCCTAATGCTAAAGCTTTACATCCGAGATGGATACAATGGGCTAATTTACTCACTGCAACAGATGTAGAATACAGGTACGACCCAAATTTAAAGACACAAGCATTCCTGCAATACGAACAAGAATATCCTCTACCAAACGAAATAATGCCTCTAGATCAGTATGAATATATTATTTACACTGACGGATC
This sequence comes from Calotriton arnoldi, assembly GCA_963921515.1. NCBI lineage: Eukaryota > Metazoa > Chordata > Amphibia > Caudata > Salamandridae > Calotriton > Calotriton arnoldi. The sequence continues at coordinate 1,430,182 of CAWUFW010004426.1, forward strand.
AGCTCAACCGGCCATAGGAAGTAAGCAACAATATAGCGCAGCATGCGCAATCGTTAAAGGTCGCATGCGGGATGGAAAGTTCCACCCCAGTTGCACAAAAACACAGTCTCTAGGAGACTGCACGGCACAGCTGGCAGAATTAAAAGCCCTGATACTGGCACTGGTAAAAACAGATCGAGAATTCCCCACACTAATTGTGTGCGATTCCTTTTACTGTGTGCAGTCACATAATGAATATTTGCAGCACTGGGTTCAAAATGGGTTCAAAGATGCAAAAGGTGGCACAATTAAGCATAAAATGCTATGGGAACAGGTAGTGGAGTTGAAAACCGAACTACCGAGAACTCACGTGATACATACACTGAGTCATCAGCGTGATGGCGTTCAAAGTCAAAGTCAAAATTTAACTTTATTCGGCTGATTATAGCCATCAAAGTACAAATAACAAAACAGGAGAGATCAAATCTACAATCATAAAATACATAAATGTAAAATCAGTTAAGATCCCCCGTCTTGTAACAATGTAGCAAACATAAAAGTAAAAAAACCATAAGACAGTTATTAATCTCCGTAGAGACCTGCTCCACTCAAACTTCATTATCTACAATAGAATAAAATACACTCCATCGAGTAATACAACACTTCATACAAGAATAAGCATACCTCAAGGATCCACGACACATAATTAGGCCTGGGAGTGAATAATTAAATAAGATAAAAATTAGCCCAACTTACACTTGTCCAACTTTACATATAAGAACATAAGAATAAATATTTAAATAACGTGATTCAAAGCCATGTCCACAGGAGAATTCATGAGTGACCTATTCCTATGCCTAATTGCTCCTGTTAGGAAACTTGCTACCCCATAACAGACCATAGGTGACGCTAGCATTTGTAAATATACCAGCGCCGGCCTAACTTGTTCAAAGTTACAACCTTGGCGTTCACGTTGAAGGGAATTCATTGGCTGATGAAGCCGCAAAGGGGGCTGTACGCACGGCTTCCATAGCTGCAATCACTCGTTCTAAAACAAGAATAGACGGTGAGATTATGGTAGCTGTCATTGCTTCACGCAAAAACAGCAAAGCATTACCAAAAAAGTTTCCACTCAAGTACTCCTACAAGTTAGATGCCAATAACATTCCATCTGCTCAGATTCCTGCAGTGGGGGATAGAGTAATTCCAAATATGGATCGTAGGTTAGGTTTAATTCTAGCAGCACACAAAGGAATAGGTTCTGCACATCCAGGAGTGACGGTGATGGTTTCTTTATTGAAACAACGCTACTGGTGGCCTGGGTTAACAAAGCAGACTAAAGACTATGGGGCATATTATCAAGACGCAGCGATAATCATCGCTGAACGCGCTTAGCGCGTTTTTTACTATCGCTGGCTATCGCTGGATTATATCGCCAGGATAGCGCTGTATTACCAACGCTTAGCGCATTGGCGATATGAAATCCAGCGATAGCGGGGAAATGGGCCAACATCGCTGAAAAACCAGCGAAAATCAATGCGAAATGGCGATCAGCTTGCTAATACAAGCATGTGGCCTTAACCCTATAATCCACCTCCCACGTTAAGTATGCCTTAGTCAGGTATTTATCAGGCGTTCAATTCCTGCGATGATCGGGGTTTAGCGCGACTTTTGTTATCGCGGGACATCTTTGCTAATAGAGCGAAGATATTTTAGCGACCTTTTCCGTGTGCTTTTTGCAAAGAACGCCTACCTTGCATGTCATTAGCGATAATTATCGCTGGCATGCAAGGCGATAGAAAAACCAGCAGTTAACGCCGTAAAGCTGGCGCTAACGCATGTTAGCGCTGGCTTGCTAATAGGGCGATAAAATTATCGCCGCTTTATCGGCAAAAAGGGCCGCTAAAGCGGCGATAAGGCCCTTGCTAATATGCCCCGAGGTCTTGAAATGCGACATCTGTCAGCAGATGAAAGGTTCCACCGTAACACGTCTAGCGCAGACACCATTGTTAATATCTGACAAACCACTAGCATGTGTTTATTTGGACCACTGCGGCCCCTTAAAAAGAGATGGGGCTTACAGGTATATCATGGTTGCAGTGGATTCCTGCTCAAGATTCCTATGGGTGTGGCCCCAACGCTCGGCTGACACTCGAACTGTTATCAAAGATTTGCGAGTCTTTATAGGGACATACGCATTTGGCACATTACATTCTGACCAGGGCCCTGCGTTTAGCTCTCGGGCTTACAAGGAAGCCATGCGAGGATTGGGTGTAGCATTGCTGTACTCATCTCCGTACCATCCCGAGGGAAATTTGGTTGTGGAGAGAAAAAAACGGGACTTAAAGCAATCTTTAACAGCTAGAGTATTAGGCACGGGTGAAAGTTGGGTAAAACATCTGTATGGAGTCCAGTGAGCTTTGAACAACATGCCAGGAAGTTCTCTAGGGGGGGTCACTCCATATGAGGTCCTATTTGGGACAAGAATGTGGGTACCTGATCTTGATTGTGAAGGCACTGTGGCGGATGAAAAACCATTTGACATCCATGATCGTTTGGCTGTTTTACAGGATCTAAATGAATCCAGGACACAACAAAGTAATGTCCACCTGAAGCAGACCGCCACTGGGGAAGTCAAATCAGTCACGGCAAAACCTGTCTGATCCCAAAAGTCGGGGATCTGGTCAGAGAAAAGATAGCGGACAAGAAAGAATTTGGGCCATCATACAGGAAGCCTGTACAGGTCCTAGCAGTTGAAGGAACAAGAACTGTACTACTGCCGCCTCTTGCCGGAAAAAAGGAGAAAAGATTTGTCTCAATTGACCTAATCAAACCACACTATGTGGCCGATACTAAGTAGCAGGCCACGTGGACTCCAAAGTAGCAGACGCCCGCCTCTCGCTACAATTCAAGAAGTTCAAACGGAAAGACTCATCACGTTCGAAGAGTCCCCTGCACGGAATGAAGGACTATGCAACAATGCTATGGAACTCGTTCCTCTTGAACCTGAAGTTCAATTTCAAAATCAAACTCAAAATAAAAGACAACTCGCTATTCGACCAAATACAGATGTTTACATCAACATGCCTCAACAAGAGCAAACTACGATTTCTACAAATCCTGATGCAATACCAACAATTGATCGAACTGCTTCTGGCTACTTCATAAACTTTGATACGTTTTCTTTGGATCCAAGCGGAACCGGAAACGACGCCAGCTAAAACATCACGCAAGCAGCAAGCAAAAGACTTTCTGAACTTTCTTAAAAAGACTTACCTGGTGTCACCTTGGGTAGAACTATGGGTAATCACCAGGATACTTTTCTTTCTTTTCTGGTTAGGCTTAGTAATAGTTTTTAGCATGCTTGTTAATGGAAGATACCTTCGACAAAGCTCTGCAGCCCAAAAGGTGAACTTACTTTTAAAGCCACACCTATCATCTCATCGAGAACAAAGAGACTTGTCATCAGTGAACATTACAGCAGTTCCTATACCTGATGGTATAGTTTGGGACAAGGTTGATTTCGATATATTTGGTCCGACCTAAATTTTAAGAATTCCTCATTTATTTAAAATATCGTTGAGTGATATCATTACCTCAAGTACATTTTCCGATGATTGGGATTTTGAAACTGTAAATAACATGCTATCTGATTTGGAAAAATCTGCTGCGTTTTCTAATAGTGAAACATTGGAAGGCACATTAGATTTCAAAACTATGTATTGTTATGAACACTATGGTCATCACTTTTTACATAAATCTGCTAATCCTAGAAATGTGTTCACTTACCACCAGTGGGAACATTGTCCAACACCGCCAAAAGGCAGTTCAAAAACATTTGCACAGAAGTTTCCATATTTTTCAGGGCTCAATATGTCTGACCCAGCCTCATATTATTATAAGGTTGCACCAACATCAGCACAGAAAAATATGTTGACAAATACCAAACAGATTTACTCTGCTGCCTTTATTGCCCAGTTGTCTGAACAAGGTTTCGACTTGTGGAAAGACACCATAGACCTAAAATTAGTCTGGGGTACTAGAGATTGGCAGGTTCAGGAAACAGAAGCTTTGTTTAGAGCATGCCTTATCCCTCAACAAATCATGTTTTTGAACGAGACAGTGCAACAGACGTCTTGCCTTGGACTAGCCAAGAACAAAGACTTGAACACACCTCGGCTGCCGACTCCATCACACCGAGGGTAACTTAACATCACAGGAAGAGATTACAGTAGATGACATCATACAATACAACAGATCAGACCCTGATTGGAAAAAATGGTTGATTTTGCCCACAGACACGAATAGTTGTCAGGCAAGATTCATGGGTAAAACCGAAGGGTTTAGTATCCATAGGCCAGATCCACGTTATGTACAGAGACAACATCCAGGGGTGGTGACATCATACAGTGTTGGGAAGTTGTGCCTTGATTGGCTAAAAACCTCAACACTCACAAAGGTGAAACAACACTTATCCTTACTATCACAGGATGTGGATCTCAGGGATTTTTTATTGGGTCCCAGGCAACCATGTCAGAATCGTTTCTATTATGCTGTCTACAATGAAATATGGAAAATATCCCAACAAGAGGCCGCAGAGAGGTTACGTGAAATAGACCGTATAAATCTAGAAAAATCGCTAGCAGTGGTAGACAATGGGTTAACTACATTGACCTCCAGGATATATTCCTTAGGCAACATTGTATCTTCTGCGATAGACATACTAGAACAAGATTTGGCCATATTACAACACGGGCAATCACAGTTACGTTCTATTATGTTATTGAATATACAAAGCTGCGTATTGAAAAACTGGATAGATTAGCATTTACAGTGGCAGAATCACCGTCCACAGAATGGCTAATCCATGGCCACATAACTCTACCGGTCACTACTTTTCAGTTTCAGTATTGCCTGGAACAAAAGCAAGTAGGCAGGTATGACGAAATGGGTAAGGAATACATTAAGGAATCATGGGTATTACCATACAGATTTCGATGCCGGAGTGGGGATCGAGAAGTGTTTCTGAGCGGTACAAACTGTGAGAGCGCTTTAAGTGGATCGCTCATATGCCAGGATATAATGCTGCACTGGGCTTGTAATGGTTCTGTTGCGAACCTATCCTGCCATTTGAGGGGTGCCCCAGCTGCAGTGATTACTCCAGCATTCAGGCTACTTTCGAATGGGAGTTACTTGATGCTGAAGAGTCAAGGCTGCTGCGGAATGCTCCCGGGCATCGCATATCTGGTAACCGTGAGCTCCAGGGTTACTTGTTGTATTCAAGTATTGTTTCCACCGACACATACAGTCAGGGATGCACCTTTATGGCCTTCACTGAATGTTTCTTTAATACGGTTTGATACTCTAAGCAGAATGAAAGCCATGCTTCTACAGAAGTCTGTGCCCTTAACCTCCGCTCGAGAGACTTTTGATCTCCAGATCGCAAGGTCTTCGGCAGAGATACAGGCGCTTATTCGTACAAACTGCCCTTTCCATTTCGCAGAAATGGTAAATTGTATCTTTAACATGTCTGATACGACAGGCATTGCCCACCTATTTAAGACCATAGGTTCTGGACTTCTGAGCACCTTTCAGACGGTACTTGGAGTTATCCCAAACTTCATACACTCCGTATTCGGAAGCATCTTTGGAGGACTTCCGCTCATCCTGTTCCTAGCAGCAGGTATCCTGATTGTTTTATATTTGCTACGCAATGGACGTCCCAGTCACCAAGGAGATGGAAAAAGCTCTCCTGGAGCGTAAATACCGTGACAGCATGGTACAACATATAGGCACGCCTCGCCTAAGAGAACTAAGTGCATCTTGGTTCTTGTCATTTCGACCAGTCTGGATGGACTGCATATTACCTGTCCTCCGATGCCTGTTTTGCGGAGAAGAATGCGTGTTAGACCTGTGTTTGACACTCCCATCATGTGCGCAACCGGATGTGAATGCGTTACTGGACCCGATTACGGCCCATGTTCTGCAGTGTCCTCAGCGTATTCCAATGTTGATGGCGGCATTCCTTGAGCCACCACAGGTAGTAACTGCACCTGTTGGTATGAACACCGGCTCCTCCACTGACACCCAGGCTTTGGACGGCGCACAGGCTGCCCCAGCACCGGCTGCGGACAGCGTGGAACATCATCTGTGCTCAATTGACATACTCTGCGAGGTGTTACAGGGGCTGTCTACTGCGGAAGCAAGCAACGGAAATGTAGCGTCTACCAGCCAGGACACGTAAACATTTGACTGATTTGGCTCGTCGTGTGCTGGGAAGAAATTTGCCCTTTTTTAAACAAGCTCAAATTTGGAACTCAAAAACGAAATTGACATTCCCTTCATTTTTTGGGCATACATGGCTTTATAATGCTTATAGTGATTCGGACTATAACAACGGACATTTTAGAGCTAGGGCTTGCAATTTTTTTTTTTTTAAACATTTTAAAGTTTATTAGATTTTTTTTAGAAGTTTTTAAACATTTTAGCTAAAGAGATGTTTTTATAAACTTTGTGCGTACCACTATCTAGTTATGCTAGTAGTACAGCAATAGGTTACATACGTCGTCCAGTCGGAAGAGGAGTGGGTGTTATATTCCATATATGTACCCTATATAGGCGCTGGTAACATTGCAACCTTTCACCTATATTCTTCCCTACATTACATATATAACGGTTCTTAGGCACTGACCTTTTACCTAGATACGACACTGCATTCAGAACGCAGGTTTTTCCCTGGTTCGATTCTCATACATTATGCATGAGGCTTCTTGGAAGCACAGCAGGACTAACAGTAGGATTACCATCTCCTGTATAATATCTCTGTATAAAGTTCAGGCCCAACGTCATCCTTTAGGCCGACACAGTAACACAGCAAGGTAGGACCCCTGGGGAGACCTATGGGTATATATACAGCACATCTTGCTTAGGAAGATAGAGGAGACCGTGACTTCCCGGCTGACACACTGACCAGAGACGCTGAGGTTCCTGCATGCAGACGCTCCAGCTAGCAGTGGTCTAACATCCCTCGCGGGGTGTCCAACTCGAGACCAGGACGGGGTCCCATATTCTCTAAATCTCAGGTATTGGGGTTGACTAGATCCTAGAGGGATTCTTGGCATAATACCTACACAGATACTAGGTACATTTAGGTACATCTAGTTAGGGAGGCATCGTAGGAGTCCGCACTTTTTTATCATGTGTTTTATGTACTTGTGTATATTCATGATTTCTGCAAGATGGTAGAACTATACCATCCCTTTACTTTGTAAAGGGATGGTATAGTTGCAATGTAATGGTTGTTGCAGCTCATATATTCTACACTAGAATAACAACTGTTCAATAAATACTTATTGAAAACGCCCAGCCTGTTTATTCTGTGTATCTCTCTGAGACAAACTAAGTAAGCACGAGTGACTGAGCGAAAGGTAGTATATTGTTTCCACGATTCTGAGGGATCAGGGTTGTCATGTTCTGAGGTTGCCAAGAACTATTCTCTCCCCGATAGGTGGAGACTCTAGTGGCACTGTGAGCTAGCTGATACAGACAGGCTAACGTATCCGGTGGGGGTGCACAGAATCAGTCTGCCACCAATCCCACAGTTTATGTTATCCAAACGCGCAGATCCTGTATAGGGTATATAGGAACTACACGACACTCTGCCCTGGACACCCTTTGTAATCTGCCCTGACAATCCATGCCTTGGGCACCTACTCTCAATCATGTTATCTAGCTCCTCACACTCTTGTGCAAGTTAGTGCACAATAGTTCTTAATTTGTAAAAACAAAAATAAAAACGTGCCAGGGCTCTCGTCAGGAGGCCACAGGAGCTTGTACCACCCACTGCCCCTACTAGAGCTGCCAGTGACAGTACCCACACAACTACTAACCATCACCCTCCTACAGGCTGACAATTCAGACTGTTCCAAGCCCCCAAACCTATAAGAATGGCTTATTGTCATTTTGAATGTATATCGAATTAGTAATTAACTGTTGTGGTCATCTCTAAATTAGCCAGACAGCTCCAGGTTGTAGCAGACTGTCACAAGCCCCAGTGTTGATAATTAAGTGCCGGTGCTGGGCACCTGAAACCATTGGCTCAAATTAAGCACTGGTGCACGACCTGTCTCCTCTTTCTCTCTTCATTAACATCAGCGCGTGCAGTGCCAGGTGCCCAGCGGTGCTTGGCACCTCCACGTCTCCTCACTGCTACCATTAGGGCAGGAAGAGGCCCATGGGCTCTAGTGCAAGAAGCAAAGAAGGCCCCTGACCTCAGCTTGTGTAGTAAAGGACAGCCATAAATGGAATACAGTGGGTCCCTCAGATTCACGTGTCCGGGTGTCACTGCACCTGCTGCACCATTCAGCGTTATGCCCCTGCCCTCCAACAAAGCACTGTGCACAGGATCCCACTTCTGCGCAATCACCTTGCTACCCCCCTGCGCTGGAACACCCCCAAACACACTGCCCTAAGAGCAGTCAAGAAAACCCTTTATAATAGGTTCATAGAAATAAATGTCATTTACACATGGGTTCACATGTGTCACAAACACCCCTGTTTGCTTCCTCCATGAGTTCTGGTGCCCACCAAGTTAACCAGGACATATGTGCTGGGTCCCAGTAATGTTTTTGTATTTACTCAGTTTTGTGGAGCGCAGAGACGGCCTCCTCGGAAGGGTTTGCATCCATTCGGATTCCGAACCTAGGGCCACATGTACAAAAGAAAGTGTTTGCGATTACCAAACAGCGGCGGCTCCTGCGTTATGGTGAAGGGTGTCGCCCTACTGCTGAGAGCCAGCACAGGCAAACGTGAAAAAATAAAATGAGGATAAAACAATTTTATCATCATGTTATTTTTCACTGAACCAGATCCAGCCAAGTCTTAGGGCGGGTGGGGCCATCCTGATGGAGTCAGCAGCAGGGAGGGGGAATGGTGAGGACCGTAAGTGCACACGCCGGTTTGGCCGGCTGCCTTAGGATGGCCAAACTCACATGTGTACTTAGACTTCTCCAACCCGAGCTGTGCTGCAGAGCCTGGTGGAGAACAAGCACAGGCTCCGAGGCCTTAACTGAGCATCAAACCAGCCAGCTCACACCAATCACAGCGCTTCTCTCATGCTGGCAATAGTATTACCAGCATGAGAGCGCAGCGTCTGGGAGCCTGTGCAGTGTGCACCAGCCCGAAGCGAAGGCTGCCCGTCGCAACCCCTTCAGACGATTGCCTTGGAGGTAGAGGTAGTGGGTGTGAGCAGGGAGGCCTGACAGCACTGTGTGAAGGCCTCACTTGCAACAGTACACTGTTCCGGGCCACTGAAAAAGCCAGGATCGGGTGGGAGACGGTATTGAATGTGTCTGAGAGGTCAAGCAGGATGAGTGCTGCTGTGTGTCCTTTACCCATGATCAGCTGGATGTCATTGGTGGCGGAGAGATGGGTGGTCTTGGTGCTGTGTCTGGGCCTGATTGCCAATTGAGAGGGTCCACATAGTGTCTGTCATTGAGGTGGTCAGCCAGTCGTTTGTTGATGAGTTTTTCCAAGACTTTAACCGGGTAGGAAGCAAGAATATTCATCTGTAGTTAGCTAGAGTCTTAGGGTCTACTGAGGGTTTCTTCAGAAGAGGTGGTATGGTGGCGTGTTTCTGGGCATCCAGAAAGGCGGCAGTGGTGAGGGAATTGAGTATCCGAGTGAATGTGTTGCTTATTTGGTCGAGTCCTTTGGTGAAGATGAAGTGTGGGCATGGTTAAGGTGGTTTCTGTCAAGGTGATGGTGGGCCAGTAGGTCATGGCAGTGTCTGGGGTGTCTTTCTCATCAAGTTGAAGGGCGGCGAGGTCAGGTTGGGGAGAAAAGTTGTTGGACATGAGGCTAATTTTGTCACTGAAGTATTTCAAGAACTGGGTGCAGAGATCCCGTAATAGGGTGAAGGTCCCGGAGCTGGCAGCAGGGGAGGTGAAGTCCTTCATTATGAAGTAAACATTATTTGGCGTAGTTGGAGCTATTCCTAATTTGTTCGGTCAGGGTTGAGTTGTTGGTGGATCTGAGTCGCTAGTGGTAGATCCGGAGCACTGCTCTGTAGCTACTTCTTTCGTATACGTTGTGTGTGTATCCCTTTTGCTGTTCGAGTGGCTTGCAGTGGTGTCTGGATAGTCATAGTTCTGTGTACCAGCTGGCTTGCGGACTGGTCCTCGGGTTGGAGATGGGCTTGAACAGGGCCGGGTGTCTCCACAGGAGGTGATCCAAGAATTAAAGTTGGTGATGGACCACAAGGGGGCGTCCAGGTGTAGTGGGCAGCGAGTTTGGAGCTGTGTTTAAGGTCTCCTTGGGAATCTTGTTCCAGTTGCATTGGACTGTTTTCGTGGGTGCGATTTTTAGTTTTAAATAGCGTGAACTAGATCTGAAGGTATCAGAGCGTTTAACATGAGCACCAGTTGCGTTACAGACGGACACATTCTTTTTTTTTGTTAGGCACGTTCAGAATAAGTGATTTTCCCAGAATCACAGGATGTTGAGCGTCCCTGCCGAGACTCGAACCCAGTTCCCCAGCTCCGAGGTCGACCGCTCTATCCGTTAGGCCACATCCTCTCCATGTTAGTGGAGTAGAAGCAGGTTGAAGCGGACGAGGGAATGGTCAGTCAAAGTGAGGGGGGTGGGCTTGTCCACCGTGATGTCGGAGATGTTGGATGCACACTGCACACCCCCCCCCCCGGCCATCACGGGCAATGGTGGCCAATTCACATGTCCTCACTGTCTCCTTCCAGGAACAAGGAACAGACACCCCCTCCTCATGGAATACAAGACAATTCCCAGGACATTTCTGAGTCAGAGACTGCATCTGATACTGCGCCACAGGGACCTTGTATGCGCGAACTGCACTTCATGCCACCTTGATCGTGGCCGGACTGTCCTCAGCTCTCTGTATATAATGAAAGAGAGAGACGCTGCACAGATCTCAGCTCTTGGCATATAATGAAAGAGAGAGACACTGCACAGACCTCAGCTCTCTGTACCAAAACATGCTGAGATAGCTTAAGGCGCTGCTGCAAACTGGCATACTTCCACAGAGAGTCAGTCCAACAGTGAAAGGGAGACACACTGCACAGACCTCAGCTCTTGGCTTATAATGAAAGAGAGACACACTGCACAGACCTCAGCTCTCTGTATATAATGAAAGAGAGAGACGCTGCACAGACCTCAGCTCTCTGTATATAATGAAAGAGAGAGACACTGCACAGACCTCAGCTCTCTGGATATAATGAAAGAGAGAGACGCTGCACAGATCTTAGCTCTCTGTATATAATGAAAGAGAGACACTGCACAGACCTCAGCTCTCTTTATATAATGAAAGAGAGAGACGCTGCACAGACCTCAACTCTCTGTATTTAATGAAAGAGAGAGACGCTGCACAGACCTTATCTCTCTGTACATAATAAATGAGCAAGAGAGTCGCTGCACAGACTTTAGCTCTCTGTATATAATGAAAGAGAGAGACGCTGCACAGACCTTAGCTCTCGGCATATAATGAAAGAGAGAGACGCTGCGCAGACCTTAGCTTTTTGTAGATAATGAAAGAAAGAGATGCTGCACAGACCTTAGCTCTCTGTATATAATGAAAGAGAGAGACACTGCACAGACCTTAGCTCTCTGTATATAATGAAAGAGAGAGAGACGCTGCGCAGACCTCAGCTCTCTGTATTTAATGAAAGAGAGAGACGCTGCACAGACCTTATCTCTCTGTACATAATAAATGAGCAAGAGTCGCTGCACAGACTTTAGCTCTCTGTATATAATGAAAGAGAGAGACACTGCACAGACCTCAGCTCTCTGTATATAAGGAAAGAGAGAGAGACGCTGCACAGACCTCAGCTCTCTGTATATAATGAAAGAGAGAGAGACGCTGCACAGACCTCAGCTCTCTGTATTTAATGAAAGAGAGAGACGCTGCACAGACCTTATCTCTCTGTACATAATAAATGAGCAAGAGAGTCGCTGCACAGACTTTAGCTCTCTGTATATAATGAAAGAGAGAGACACTGCACAGACCTCAGCTCTCTGTATATAATGAAAGAGAGAGACGCTGCACAGACCTTAGCTCTCGGCATATAATGAAAGAGAGAGACGCTGCACAGACCTTAGCTTTTTGTAGATAATGAAAGAAAGAGACGCTGCACAGACCTTAGCTCTCTGTATATAATGAAAGAGAGAGACACTGCACAGACAATAGCTCTCTGTATATAATGAAAGAGAGATAGACGCTGCACAGACCTCAGCTCTCTGTATTTAATGGAAGAGAGAGACGCTGCACAGACCTTATCTCTCTGTACATAATAAATGAGCAAGAGAGTCGCTGCACAGACTTTAGCTCTCTGTATATAATGAAAGAGAGAGACACTGTACAGACCTCAGCTCTCTGCATATAATGAAAGAGACGCTGCACAGACCTTATCTCTCTGTACATAATAAATGAGCAAGAGAGTCGCTGCAGAGACTTTAGCTCTCTGTATATAATGAAAGAGAGAGACACTGCACAGACCTCAGCTCTCTGTATATAATGAAAGAGAGAGACGCTGCACAGACCTCAGCTCTCTGTAAATAATGAAAGAGAGACACACTGCACAGACCTCAGCTCTTGGCATATAATGAAAGAGAGAGACGCTGCACAGACCTTAGCTCTCTGTAGACATTGAAAGAAAGAGACGCTGCACAGACCTTAGCTCTCTGTATATAATGAAAGAGAGAGACACTGCACAGACCTTAGCTCTCGGCATATAATGAAAGAGAGAGACACTGCACAGACCTTAGCTCTCAGCATATATTGAAGAGAGAGACAATGCACAGACCTTAGCTCTCTGTATATAATGAAAGAGCGAGACGCTGCACAGACCTTAGCTCTCTGTAGATAATGAAAGAGAGAGACACTGCACAGACCTCCGCTCTCTGTATATAATGAAAGAGAGAGACGCTGCACAGACCTCAGCTCTCTGTATATAATGAAAGAGAGACACACTGCACAGACCTCAGCTCTTGGCATATAATGAAAGAGAGAGACGCTGCACAGACCATAGCTCTTTGTAGATAATGAAAGAAAGAGACGCTGCACAGACCGTAGCTCTCTGTATATAATGAAAGAGAGAGACACTGCACAGACCTTAGCACTCTGTATATAATGAAAGAGAGAGATGCTGCACAGTCCTCAGCTCTCTGTATTTAATGAAATAGAGACACACTGCACAGACCTCAGCTCTTGGCATATAATGAAAGAGAGAGACGCTGCACAGACCATAGCTCTTTGTAGATAATGAAAGAAAGAGACGCTGCACAGACTTTAGCTCTCTGTATATAATGAAAGAGAGAGACACTGTACAGACCTCAGCTCTCTGCATATAATGAAAGAGAGAGACGCTGCACAGACCTTAGCTCTCTGTATTTAATGAAAGAGAGAGACGCTGCACAGACCTTATCTCTCTGTACATAATAAATGAGCAAGAGAGTCGCTGCACAGACTTTAGCTCTCTGTATATAATGAAAGAGAGAGACACTGTACAGACCTCAGCTCTCTGCATATAATGAAAGAGAGAGACGCTGCACAGACCTTAGCTCGCTGTATTTAATGAAAGAGAGAGACGCTGCACAGACATTATCTCTCTCTACATAATAAATGAGCAAGAGAGTCGCTGCACAGACTTTAGCTCTCTGTATATAATGAAAGAGAGACACACTGCACAGACCTCAGCTCTTGGCATATAATGAAAGAGAGAGTCGCTGCACAGACTTTAGCTCTCTGTATATAATGAAAGAGAGAGACACTGCACAGACCTCAGCTCTCTTGATACAATGAAAGAGAGAGACGCTCCACAGACCTTAGCTCTCTGTATATAATGAAAGAGAGAGACACTGCACAGACCTTAGCTCTCTGTATATGTTGAAAGAGAGAGACGCTGCACAGACCTCAGCTCTCTGTATTTAATGAAAGAGAGAGACGCTGCACAGACCTTATCTCTCTGTACATAATAAATGAGCAAGAGAGTCGCTGCACAGACTTTAGCTCTTTGTATATAATGAAAGAGAGAGACACTGCACAGACCTCAGCTCTCTGTATATAATGAAAGAGAGAGACGCTGCACAGACCTTAGCTCTCGGCATATAATGAAAGAGAGAGACGCTGCACAGACCTTAGCTTTTTGTAGATAATGAAAGAAAGAGATGCTGCACAGACCTTAGCTCTCTGTATATAATGAAAGAGAGAGACACTGCACAGACCTTAGCTCTCTGTATATAATGAAAGAGAGAGAGACGCTGCACAGACCTCAGCTCTCTGTATTTAATGAAAGAGAGAGACGCTGCACAGACCTTATCTCTCTGTACATAATAAATGAGCAAGAGAGTCGCTGCACAGACTTTAGCTCTCTGTATATAATGAAAGAGAGAGACACTGTACAGACCTCAGCTCTCTGCATATAATGAAAGAGAGAGACGCTGCACAGACCTTAGCTCTCTGTATATAATGAAAGAGAGAGACGCTGCACAGACCTTATCTCTCTGTACATAATAAATGAGCAAGAGAGTCGCTGCACAGACTTTAGCTCTCTGTATATAATGAAAGAGAGAGACACTGCACAGACCTCAGCTCTCTTGATACAATGAAAGAGAGAGACGCTCCACAGACCTTAGCTCTCTGTATATAATGAAAGAGAGAGACGCTGCACAGACCTCAGCTCTCTGTATATAATGAAAGAGAGAGACGCTGCACAGACCTCAGCTCTCTGTATATAATGAAAGAGAGACACACTGCACAGACCTCAGCTCTTGGCATATAATGAAAGAGAGAGACGCTGAACAGACCTCAGCTCTCTGTATATAATGAAAGAGAGAGACACTGGACAGACCTCAGCTCTCTGGATATAATGAAAGAGAGAGACGCTGCACAGACCTTAGCTCTCTGTATATAATGAAAGAGAGAGACACTGCACAGATCTTAACTCTCCGTATATGCTGAAAGAGAGAGACGCTGCACAGACCTCAGCTCTCTGTATTTAATGAAAGAGAGAGACGCTGCACAGACCTTATCTCTCTGTACATAATAAATGAGCAAGAGAGTCGCTGTACAGACTTTAGCTCTCTGTATATAATGAAAGAGAGAGACACTGCACAGACCTCAGCTCTCTGTATATAATGAAAGAGAGAGACGCTGCACAGACCTTAGCTCTCGGCATATAATGAAAGAGAGAGACGCTGCACAGACCTTAGCTTTTTGTAGATAATGAAAGAAAGAGACGCTGCACATACCTTAGCTCTCTGTATATAATGAAAGAGAGAGACACTGCATAGACCTTAGCTCGCTGTATATAATGAAAGAGAGAGAGACGCTGCACAGACCTCAGCTCTCTATATTTAATGAAAGAGAGAGATGCTGCACAGACCTTATCTCTCTGTACATAATAAATGAGCAAGAGTGTCGCTGCACAGACTTTAGCTCTCTGTATATAATGAAAGAGAGAGACACTGTACAGACCTCAGCTCTCTGCATATAATGAAAGAGAGAGACGCTGCACAGACCTTAGCTCTCTGTATATATGAAAGAGAGACACACTGCACAGACCTCAGCTCTTGGCATATAATGAAAGAGAGAGACGCTGCACAGACCTCAGCTCTCTGTATATAATGAAAGAGAGACACACTGCACAGACCTCCGCTCTCTGTATATAATGAAAGAGAGAGACGATGCACAGACCTCAGCTCTCTGTATATAATGAAAGTGAGAGACGCTACACAGACCTCAGCTCCCTGTATATATTGAAAGAGAGAGAGACTGCACAGACCTCAGCTCTCTGGATATAATGAAAGAGAGAGACGCTGCACAGACCTTAGCTCTCTGTATATAATGAAAGAGAGAGACACTGTACAGACCTCAGCTCTCTGCATATAATGAAAGAGAGAGACGCTGCACAGACCTTAGCTCTCTGTATATATGAAAGAGAGACACACTGCACAGACCTCAGCTCTTGGCATATAATGAGAGAGAGAGACGCTGCACAGACCTCAGCTCTCTGTATATAATGAAAGAGAGAGACGATGCACAGACCTCAGCTCTCTGTATATAATGAAAGTGAGAGACGCTACACAGACCTCAGCTCCCTGTATATATTGAAAGAGAGAGAGACTGCACAGACCTCAACTCTCTGGATATAATGAAAGAGAGAGACGCTGCACAGACCTTAGCTCTCTGTATATAATGAAAGAGAGAGACACTGCACAGACCTTAGCTTTCTGTATATAATGAAAGAGAGAGACGCTGCACAGACCTGAGCTCTCTGTATTTAATGAAAGAGAGAGACGCTGCACAGACCTTATCTCTCTGTACATAATAAATGAGCAAGAGAGTCGCTGCACAGACTTTAGCTCTCTGTATATAATGAAAGAGAGAGACACTGCACAGACCTCAGCTCTCTGTATATAATGAAAGAGAGAGACGCTGCACAGACCTCAGCTCTCTGTATATAATGAAAGAGAGACACACTGCACAGACCTCAGCTCTTGGCATATAATGAGAGAGAGAGACGCTGCACAGACCTTAGCTCTCTGTAGACATTGAAAGAAAGAGACGCTGCACAGACCTTAGCTCTCTGTATATAATGAAAGAGCGAGACGCTGCACAGACCTTAGCTCTCTGTAGATAATGAAAGAGAGAGACACTGCACAGACCTCCGCTCTCTGTATATAATGAAAGAGAGAGACGCTGCACAGACCTCAGCTCTCTGTATATAATGAAAGAGAGACACACTGCACAGACCTCAGCTTTTGGCATATAATGAAAGAGAGAGACGCTGCACAGACCATAGCTCTTTGTAGATAATGAAAGAAAGAGACGCTGCACAGACCTAAGCTCTCTGTATATAATGAAAGAGAGAGACACTGCACAGACCTTAGCTCTCTGTATATAATGAAAGAGAGAGATGCTGCACAGTCCTCAGCTCTCTGTATTTAATGAAAGAGAGAGACGCTGCACAGACCTTATCTCTCTGTACATAATAAATGAGCAAGAGAGTCGCTGCACAGACTTTAGCTCTCTGTATATAATGAAAGAGAGAGACACTGCACAGACCACAGCTCTCTTGATATAATGAAAGAGAGAGACGCTCCACAGACCTTAGCTCTCTGAATATAATGAAGAGAGAGACACTGCACAGACCTTAGCTCTTTGTATATGTTGAAAGAGAGAGACGCTGCACAGACCTCAGCTCTCTGTATTTATTGAAAGAGAGAGATGCTGCACAGACCTTATCTCTCTGTACATAATAAATGAGCAAGAGAGTCGCTGCACAGACTTTAGCTCATTGTATATAATGAAAGAGAGAGACACTGCACAGACCTCAGCTCTCTGTATAGAATGAAAGAGAGAGACGCTGCACAGACCTTAGCTCTCGGCATATAATGAAAGAGAGAGACGCTGCACAGACCTTAGCTTTTTGTAGATAATGAAAGAAAGAGACGCTGCACATACCTTAGCTCTCTGTATATAATGAAAGAGAGAGACACTGCATAGACCTTAGCTCTCTGTATATAATGAAAGAGAGAGACACTGCACAGACCTTAGCTCTCTGTATTTAATGAAAGAGAGAGACGCTGCACAGACCTTATCTCTCTGTACATAATAAATGAGCAAGAGAGTCGCTGCACAGACTTTAGCTCTCTGTATATAATGAAAGAGAGAGACACTGTACAGACCTCAGCTCTCTGCATATAATGAAAGAGAGAGACGCTGCACAGACCTTAGCTCTCTGTATATATGAAAGAGAGACACACTGCACAGACCTCAGCTCTTGGCATATAATGAAAGAGAGAGACGCTGCACAGACCTCAGCTCTCTGTATATAATGAAAGAGAGACACACTGCACAGACCTCCGCTCTCTGTATATAATGAAAGAGAGAGACGCTGCACAGACCTCAGCTCTCTGTATATAATGAAAGTGAGAGACGCAGCACAGACCTCAGCTCCCTGTATATAATGAAAGAGAGAGAGACTGCACAGACCTCAGCTCTCTGGATATAATGAAAGAGAGAGACGCTGCACAGACCTTAGCTCTCTGTATATAATGAAAGAGAGAGACACTGCACAGACCTTAGCTTTCTGTATATAATGAAAGAGAGAGACGCTGCACAGACCTGAGCTCTCTGTATTTAATGAAAGAGAGAGACGCTGCACAGACCTTATCTCTCTGTACATAATAAATGAGTAAGAGAGTCGCTGCACAGACTTTAGCTGTCTGTATATAATGAAAGAGAGAGACACTGCACAGACCTCAGCTCTCTGTATATAATGAAAGAGAGAGACGCTGCACAGACCTTAGCTCTCGGCATATAATGAAAGAGAGAGACGCTGAACAGACCTCAGCTCTCTGTATATAATGAAAGAGAGAGACACTGGACAGACCTCAGCTCTCTGGATATAATGAAAGAGAGAGACGCTGCACAGACCTTAGCTCTCTGTATATAATGAAAGAGAGAGACACTGCACAGATCTTAACTCTCCGTATATGCTGAAAGAGAGAGACGCTGCACAGACCTCAGCTCTCTGTATTTAATGAAAGAGAGAGACGCTGCACAGACCTTATCTCTCTGTACATAATAAATGAGCAAGAGAGTCGCTGTACAGACTTTAGCTCTCTGTATATAATGAAAGAGAGAGACGCTGCACAGACCTTAGCTTTTTGTAGATAATGAAAGAAAGAGACGCTGCACATACCTTAGCTCTCTGTATATAATGAAAGAGAGAGACACTGCACAGACCTTAGCTCTCTGTATATAATGAAAGAGAGATAGACGCTGCACAGACCTCAGCTCTCTGTATTTAATGGAAGAGAGAGATGCTGCACAGACCTTATCTCTCTGTACATAATAAATGAGCAAGAGAGTCGCTGCACAGACTTTAGCTCTCTGTATATAATGAAAGAGAGAGACACTGTACAGACCTCAGCTCTCTGCATATAATGAAAGAGAGAGACGCTGCACAGACCTTAGCTCTCTGTATTTAATGAAAGAGAGAGACGCTGCACAGACCTTATCTCTCTGTACATAATAAATGAGCAAGAGAGTCGCTGCACAGACTTTAGCTCTCTGTATATAATGAAAGAGAGAGACACTGCACAGACCTCAGCTCTTGTCATATAATGAAAGAGAGAGACGCTGCACAGACCTTAGCTCTCTGTATATAATGAAAGAGAGAGACACTGCACAGACCTTAGCTCTTGGCATATAATGAAAGAGAGAGACACTGCACAGACCTTAGCTCTCGGCATATATTGAAGAGAGAGACAATGCACAGACCTTAGCTCTCTGTATATAATGAAAGAGCGAGACGCTGCACAGACCTTAGCTCTCTGTAGATAATGAAAGAAAGAGACGCTGCACAGACCTTAGCTCTCTGTATATAATGAAAGAGAGAGACACTGCACAGACCTTAGCTCTCTGTATATAATGAAAGAGAGAGACGCTGCACAGACCTTAGCTCTTTGTAGATAATGAAAGAAAGAGACGCTGCACAGACCTTAGCTCTCTGTATATAATGAAAGAGAGAGACACTGCACAGACCTTAGCTCTCTGTATATAATGAAAGAGAGAGATGCTGCACAGACCTTATCTCTCTGTACATAATAAATGAGCAAGAGAGTCGCTGCACAGACTTTAGCTCTCTGTATATAATGAAAGAGAGAGACACTGTACAGACCTCAGCTCTCTGCATATAATGAAAGAGAGAGACGCTGCACAGACCTTAGCTCGCTGTATTTAATGAAAGAGAGAGACGCTGCACAGACATTATCTCTCTCTACATAATAAATGAGCAAGAGAGTCGCTGCACAGACTTTAGCTCTCTGTATATAATGAAAGAGAGACACACTGCACAGACCTCAGCTCTCTGTATATAAGGAAAGAGAGAGACGCTGCACAGACCTTAGCTCTCTGTATTTAATGAAAGAGAGAGACGCTGCACAGACTTCAGCTCTCAGCATATAATGAAAGAGAGAGACGCTGCACAGACTTCAGCTCTCTGTATATAATGGAAGAGAGAAACACTGCACAGACTCTGGCTCTCTGTATATAATGAAAGAAAGAGAAACTGCACAGACCTCAGCTCTCTGTATTGAATGAAAGAGAGAGACGCTGCACAGACCTTATCTCTCTGTACATAATGAAAGAGAGAGAGACGCTGCACAGACCTTATCTCTCTGTACATAATGAAAGAGAGAGAGAGAGACGCTGCACAGACTATAGCTCTCTGTATATAATGAAAGAAAGAGAAACTGCACAGACCTCAGCTCTCTGTATATAATGAAAGAAAGAGAAACTGCACAGACCTCAGCTCTCTGTATATAATGAAAGAAAGAGAAACTGCACAGACCTCAGCTCTCTGTATTGAATGAAAGAGAGAGACGCTGCACAGACCTTATCTCTCTGTACATAATGAAAGAGAGAGAGACGCTGCACAGACCTTATCTCTCTGTACATAATGAAAGAGAGAGAGAGAGACGCTGCACAGACTATAGCTCTCTGTATATAAGGAAAGAGAGAGGCGCTGCACAGACCTTAGCTCTCGGAATATAATGAAAGAGAGAGACACTGCGTGGACCTTAGTTCTCAGCAAACAGTGAAAGAGAGAGATGCTGCACAGACCGTAGCTCTCTGTATATAATGAAAGAGAGAGACAATGCACAGACCTTAGCTCTCTGTAGATAATGAAAGAGAGAGAGACACCGCACAGACTTTAGCTCTCTGCATATAATGAAAGAGAGAGATGCTGCACAGACCTCAGCTCTCTGTATATAATGAAAGAGACAGACACTGCACAGACCTTAGCTCTCTGTATATAATGAAAGAGAGAGACACTGCACGGACCTCAGCTCTCTGTATTTAATGAAAGAGAGAGACGCTGCACAGACCTTATCTCTCTATACATAATGAAAGAGAGAGAGATGCTGCACAGACTTTAGCTCTCTGTATATAATGAAAGAGAGAGACGCTGCACAGACCTTAGCTCTCTGTATTTAATGAAAGAGAGAGACGCTATACAGACCTTAGCTCTCTGTAGATAATGAAAGAGAGAGACACTGCACAGACCGTAGCTCTCTGTATATAATGAAAGAGAGAGATGCTGCACAGACCTTAGCTCTCTGTATTTAATGAAAGAGAGAGACGCTGCACAGACCTTAGCTCTCGGCATATAATGAAAGAGAGAGACACTGCACAGACCTTAGCTCTCAGCATATATTGAAGAGAGAGACAATGCACAGACCTTAGCTCTCTGTATATAATGAAAGAGAGAGACGCTGCACAGACCGTAGCTCTCTGTAGATAATGAAAGAGAGAGACACTGCACAGACCTCCGCTCTCTGTATATAATGAAAGAGAGAGATGCTGCACAGACCTCAGCTATCTATATATAATGAAAGAGAGACACTGCATGGACCGTAGCTCTCTGTCCTCAAACATCTTTAGGGAGCTTAGGGCACTGCTATAAACTGTCATACTTTCACAGAATGTCAGTCAGTGAAAGAGAGAGACATTGCACAGACCTTAGCTCTCTATATCACCAAAGAGAGAGACGGTGCACAGACCTTAACTCTCGGCATATAATGAAAGAGAAAGACACTGCACAGATATTTGCTCTCTGTATATAATGAAATAGAGAGACGCTGCACATACCGTAGTTCTCTGTATATAATGAAAGAGAGAGACGCTGCACAGACCTTATCCCTCTGTACATAATGAAAGAGAGAGAGAGACGGTGCACAGACTTTAGCTCTCTGTATATAATGAAAGAGAGACACTGCAGGAATTGCAGCTCTCTGTATATATTGAAAGAGAGAGACACTGCACAGACCTTAGCTCTCGACATATAATGAAAGAGAGAGACACTGCACAGACCTTTGCTCTCGGCATATAATGAAGGAGAGAGACACTGCACAGACCGCAGCTCTCTGTATATAATGAAAGAGAGAGACGCTGCACAGACCTTAGCTCTCTGTACATAATGAAAGAGCGAGACACTGCACAGACATCAGCTCTCTTTATAAAATGAAAGAGAGAGACGCTGCACAGACCTCAGCTCTCTGTATATGATGAAAGAGAGAGACGCTGCACAGACCTCAGCTCTCTGTAGATAATGAAAGAGAGAGAAACTGCACAGACCTCAGCTCTCTGTATTTAATGAAAGAGAGAGACGCTGCACAGACCTTATCTCTCTGTACATAATGAAAGAGAGAGAGATGCTGCACAGACCTTATCTCTCTGTACATAATGAAAGAGAGAGAGAGACGCTGCACAGACTATAGCTCTCTGTATATAAGGAAAGAGAGAGACGCTGCACAGACCTTAGCTCTCGGAATATAATGAAAGAGAGAGACACTGCGTGGACCTTAGCTCTCAGCATACAGTGAAAGAGAGAGATGCAGCACGGACCGTAGCTCTCTGCATATAATGAAAGAGAGAGACACTGCACAGACCTTAGCTCTCTGTAGATAATGAAAGAGAGAGAGACACCGCACAGACTTTAGCTCTCGCATATAATGAAAGAGAGAGATGCTGCACAGACCTCAGCTCTCTGTATATAATGAAAGAGAGAGACACTGCACAGACCTTAGCTCTCTGTAGATAATGAAAGAGAGACTGCACAGACCTCAACTCTCTGTATATAATGAAAGAGAGAGACGCTGCAAAGACCTCAGCTCTCTGTATTTAATGAAAGAGAGAGACGCTGCACAGACCTTATCTCTCTGTACATAATGAAAGAGAGAGAGATGCTGCACAGACTTTAGCTCTCTGTATATAATGAAAGAGAGAGACGCTGCACAGACCTTAGCTCTCTGTATTTAATGAAAGAGAGAGACGCTATACAGACCTTAGCTCTCTGTAGATAATGAAAGAGAGAGACACTGCACAGACCGTAGCTCTCTGTATATAATGAGAGAGAGACGCTGCACAGACCTTAGCTCTCTGTATTTAATGAAAGAGAGAGACGCTGCACAGACCTTAGCTCTCGGCATATAATGAAAGAGAGAGACACTGCACAGACCTTAGCTCTCGGCATATATTGAAGAGAGAGACAATGCACAGACCTTAGCTCTCTGTATATAATGAAAGAGCGAGACGCTGCACAGACCGTAGCTCTCTGTAGATAATGAAAGAGAGAGACACTGCACAGACCTCCGCTCTCTGTATATAATGAAAGAGAGAGATGCTGCACAGACCTCAGCTATCTATATATAATGAAAGAGAGACACTGCATGGACCGTGGCTCTCTGTCCTCAAACATCTTTAGGGAGCTTAGGGCACTGCTATAATCTGTCATACTTTCACAGAATGTCAGTCAGTGAAAGAGAGAGACATTGCACAGACCTTAGCTCTCTATATATCACCAAAGAGAGAGACGCTGCACAGACCTTAACTCTCGGCATATAATGAAAGAGAAAGACACTGCACAGATATTTGCTCTCTGTATATAATGAAATAGAGAGACGCTGCACATACCGTAGTTCTCTGTATATAATGAAAGAGAGAGACGCTGCACAGACCTTATCCCTCTGTACATAATGAAAGAGAGAGAGAGACGGTGCACAGACTTTAGCTCTCTGTATATAATGAAAGAGAGACACTGCAGGAATTGCAGCTCTCTGTATATATTGAAAGAGAGAGACACTGCACAGACCTTAGCTCTCGACATATAATGAAAGAGAGAGACACTGCACAGACCTTTGCTCTCGGCATATAATGAAGGAGAGAGACACTGCACAGACCGCAGCTCTCTGTATATAATGAAAGAGAGAGACGCTGCACAGACCTTAGCTCTCTGTACATAATGAAAGAGCGAGACACTGCACAGACCTCAGCTCTCTTTATAAAATGAAAGAGAGAGACGCTGCACAGACCTCAGCTCTCTGTATATGATGAAAGAGAGAGACGCTGCACAGACCTCAGCTCTCTGTAGATAATGAAAGAGAGAGACACTGCACAGACCTCAGCTCTCTGTATATAATGAAAGAAAGAGACGCTGCACAGACCTCAGCTCTCTGTATAGGATGAAAGCGAGAGACGCTGCACAGACCTCAGTTCCCTTTAGATAATGAAAGAGAGAGGCGCTGCACAGACCTCAGCTCTCTGTAGATAATGAATGAGAGAGACGCTGCACAGACCTCAGCTCTCTATATAATGAAAGAGAGATGCTGCACAGACCTCAGCTCTCTGTATATAATGAAAGAGAGAGACGCTGCACAGACCTCAGCTCTCTGTAGATAATGAAAGAGAGAGACACTGCACAGACCTTAGCTCTCTGTAGAAAATGAAGGAGAGAGACGCTGCACAGACCTCAGCTCTCTGTATATGATGAAAGCGAGAGACGCTGCACAGACCTTAGCTCTCTGTATAAAAGGAAAGAGTGAGATGCTGCACAGACCTCAGCTCTCTGTATAAAAGGAAAGAGAGAGACGCTGCACAGTCCTCAGCTCTCTGTATAAAAGGAGAGAGAGAGACGCTGCACAGACCTCAGCTGTCTGTATATAATGAAATAGAGAGACGCTGCACAGACCTCAGCTGTCTGTATATAATGAAAGAGAAAGACACTGCACAGAACTTAGCTCTCTGTATAAAAGGATAGAGAGAGACGCTGCACAGACCTCAGCTCTCTGTATATTTTGAAAGCGAAAGACACTGCACAGACCTTAGCTCTCTGTATAAAAGGAAAGAGAGAGACGCTGCACAGACCCCAGCTCTCTGTATAAAAGGAAAGAGAGAGACGCTGCACAGACCTCAGCTCTCTGCATAAAAGGAAAGAGAGAGACGCTGCACAGACCTCAGCTCTCTGCATAAAAGGAAAGAGAGAGACGCTGCACAGACCTCAGCTCTCTGTATAAAAGGAAAGAGAGAGACGCTGCACAGACCTCAGCTCTCTGCATAAAAGGAAAGAGAGAGACGCTGCACAGACCTCAGCTCTCTGCATAAAAGGAAAGAGATAGACGCTGCACTGACCTCAGCTCTCTGCATAAAAGGAAAGAGAGAGACGCTGCACAGACCCCAGCTCTCTGTATAAAAGGAAAGAGAGAGACGCTGCACAGACCTCAGCTCTCTGCATAAAAGGAAAGAGAGAGACGCTGCACAGACCTCAGCTCTCTGTATAAAAGGAAAGAGATAGACGCTGCACAGACCTCAGCTCTCTGTATATGATGAAAGTGAGAGACGCTGCACAGACCTTAGCTCTTTGTATAAAAGGAAAGAGAGGGACGCTGCACAGACCGCAGCTCTCTGTAGATAATGAAAGAGAAAGAGAGGTAGTAGTGCAAAGGTTTGGAGGTAGTGAGTTCCAAATTTTGGTTGCGCTACCCGAGTCGGATTGTGCTAGGAGTCGTTCCTTTTAAAGGTCGGGGGTTCTAGCAGCTATCCTTCAGCGTTTCAGGATGCTCCAGAACCTCCTGAAAGCTTGAGTTGGTCCTCTAGGTAATGGGGAGTGGAAGTGTGTAAGTCCTTATTCTATTCTATTCTTTAGGTCTTATATAGCGCATAGCTACCCGGAGGCCTCCCAGTGCTAGAACAGTCAGACAGGAGCTAAGGTGGCGTGTTAGCAAGCACTCAGCAGAACTAATTGCTATATATAGCCACGTTCTCGAAGCCTTATGGGTGATGCAAGCAGGCCTGTACACAACCCTGGCTTCAGTAGGCAACCAATGGAGGGAGACCCCCATAGGAGTGATGTGGTCATTGCTTCTGGCCCCGTAGACGAAGCGTGCTGCCGAGTGTAGAATGAATTTCAGGGGCTGAGATGGGCTTTGGGGAGACCAGTTAGGAAGGAGTTACAATAGTCATCTCGGGAGAGTACCAGTGTGCGAGCGAGAGTTTTCAGACCTTGCTCCGGAATGTAGCTTGTGTAGGGACACTCAGGAGAGCCGTGGCACGAAGGTGACCGTGGCCCTAACCACATGCGCTGCACAGGAGGATGGGGTACTCAGGGAAGAACCAGAGAAAACGGCCGGGAACGAGCAGGAAGCTAGAGCTGAGAAGTAAAGGATAAAGCCGGAGACTACGAAGAGTCCACATGTCTAAGACCACGAAGAGTCCACATGTCTAAGACCATGAAGAGTCCACATGTCTAAGACCACGAAGAGTCCACATGTCTAAGACCACGAAGAGTCCACATGTCTAAGACCATGAAGAGTCCACATGTCTAAGACCACGAAGAGTTCACATGTCTAAGACCACGAAGAGTCCACATGTCTAAGACCACGAAGAGTCCACATGTCTAAGACCACGAAGAGTTCACATGTCTAAGACCACGAAGAGTCCACATGTCTAAGACCACGAAGAGTCCACATGTCTAAGACCACGAAGAGTCCACATGTCTAAGACCACGAAGAGTCCACGTGTCTAAGACCACGAAGAGTCCACGTGTCTAAGACCACGAAGAGTCCACGTGTCTAAGACCACGAAGAGTCCACGTGTCTAAGACCACGAAGAGTCCATGTGTCTAAGACCACGAAGAGTCCACGTGTCAGGGATATTCTGAGAATGAGGGAACCACCTGGATCAGGAGTCACAATCTATACGTCATTAGAGGGTTCATTTTAAGTCATATTTTAATTTCAGTTCAGAGACTACTTGGTGAATATTGCCCACAAGTGCGCCAGAATCACAGAACGCTGCATTGGAAATTTCATTTTAAGAATGAAACAGAAAACTGGATCTGCTCTCAGGGGTGTATCTGAAGTCAATGAAATGACGTCAGCCATAAATCAGTTTCCGATGGCTTCTTTGAAAACGCACCCAGTGCTACATCCCCCCCTTAACCTTCAGCGGCCAATGGAACATGGTGTCAGCCAATCAGATTACAGGAGTAGAGGTCACACTCGTCTGATAGTATCCCGTCAAACCAGGCAGTAAATTTAAATGCAATGACATTTCCCTTCTTTGAAATGAAGTAGGGACATATGCAAGGCAGCCAAGTGCGTCACAGGGCGTGTGTCTCCTTGGGGAGAGGGGGGAGGCTCATCCGAGGACTTATCTCTTTCTCCCCAACTTCACCTGACCACAGGCGCTGCAAGTAGAGATGAGGGGGTGCTGCAGCACCCCCAAAAAAACATGCTGGAGTGCAGAAGGTGAAATAGCAAGAAAGATGCGTTTAAAGACAAAAGTCGAACATTAGACTATATCTTTTGACAAACTGCTGCCTATTCTTTTAACATGGAGGTTCCTGTTTTCTTTCTCTAACTGCAAATTTGGAGCATTGTGTAAGGCGAACTGTCTGACAATCTTGCTGAGATACAAGGAGTGTAAAAGGAAAGGCTGATGAATGTCAGGTGTTTTTTTTTCTAATTGACAACAACACATAGATGCATATAAATGAACTGTACATTTATTTTAAAATATATCAGCAGTTGGAAAAGCACAAATGAAGCACATTTTGTATATAATTCTGAACTGTAAATGAACAAAGATTTTAATAGGATCAAAACAAATCAAAGACACTTTACTTGGCAATATACAAATGATAAATATTTATTGAAACAATTTTCAGCCGTCATTTGTGTGCTACAGTTTTATCAGCAAAACTGCAAATCAATGCACATTTTGTGGTCATTTCAATGGGAAATGTGCTGTCTATACAGATTTCTGACAGTGTACTCCAAAATGCACCACCGGCTACACACCACACCCACACCACTCTCCTGCTGAGTGGGCGTGGCTCATTAGCTACGCTTATCCTTTCTGTAGCGCTTGGATTTTTCACAATCCCTATTACTTCAGTGATGTAACATTGATGTCAGCATTCCCACTCCGACAGTTGTCCAGCAGCCCTCCACCCACCTTTGCCTTCTCCTGAATCAGAGGTGGGCTCCTAAAGGGTTCGCACACCTGTAGGATTCTTGGCACTGGGATGAGTTGGCCTGACAGGAAAGAGGTTAGAATGCTCTAGTAGGAAGCCAGGTCTTCAAGGCGCTCCTGCTAGTGTTGAAGGAGGATACTGAGTGTGAGGATAGCACTAGCTGATTCCAAAGGGCGTGGTCTGTGCTGAAAAACCAGGGCACACAAGACCTTGCAGTCGCGAAGGCAGTGCAAAGTCCAATTTTCAATGCACAAAAGTGCTTTGCGATCCTTAATTGTCAGTATGAATCACAATGCACACATTGGGATCCCTCGCCGGGAGAGGGAAAGGGGTGGCCAATGGACTGTCCTCCCCTTCCCACTCGCAATGGAGTGCCTTAGGGCCACATGTACGAACACATTTTCCCATAGACACAGAATGGGTAAAACCCTTTGATACATCTGGCCCTATGGTTTGCAACTTCTTTTGCATTCGCAAAGCATGAAATGTTCACGGAAAGCAAAAGGGAGGCGCCAACCTTTGTGTTAGCTGTCAGTTTGCGACGACATACATTGAGCTTGTGCCAGATGGGTACATTGGGAGGAGCAGACAGCAAAGCCGTGAACCACGACATACTCTCCTGATGTCCAGTCCATGATGTGATACTTCATTGTGACCTCTGTTCCTTTAAGGGACAGGGGTCGCGCTGCTGGCACCTAGCAAATGTGAATGCTGAGATGGAGATCGGCTATTCCATGCAGGCCTTGGTCATTTCCAACTGTTCGCAGTGAGGCGCAAGCTGATGCCTGTCCCATTAATATAAACAAGCAATGGCACAGCCAATAGGTCTCACCTGTTGTTACCCAACCTTTTTAGCGTTGCTAGTAGGCCTGGGCGGAAAACTACGCTACGCTCGCGTAGTTTGCGCAACTACGCGCTACGCGAATTGCACGTAGCACAGTGCAAAAACGCGTAGCGTAGCGGGCATTTTTTGCTTGCTCGCGGTCCTCAACGTCAAGTTGGCGACCGCGAGCGAGCAAAATGACATCCTGGCGAGACTTTTTCCTCGTTCACGATCAGCAACATCAAGTTGCCGATCGCGAGCGTGGAAGATAAACCTTCCGGCGAGATTCTCAACGCGGGGAGGTCAGGTTTCTCATTGCGAGTGGTCGCGTATGCTCGCGACCACTCGCGATGAGAAACTACCAGTCTGCGTTGAGAAAACTGCCGCTCGAGTACAAATCTACTCGAGCGGCAGAAAACGACCGCTTGCACTGTGCAAGATGCCGTTTGCAATGATTGCACAGTGCGGACAAGTATCCGGCACTGTGCAATCATTGCGAACAGCATTTCCTACCGCACTACGCAGTTCGCGTAGTGCTACGCGTAGCTCGCGTAGTGCGAAGTGCACTTCGCGTAGCTGCGCGTAGCGCTACTACGCGAACTACGCCCAGGGTTAGTTGCTAGTGTTTTTAGGTCGAGCCTAGCGGCAGCACGCATGCGCTATGCGCTCTGCAAGGCATGCTGTAATAGAGTATGCAGTGGACACCCCGCCCACTCTCCGCCCATATTTGTCATTGGCTTGTGTCATTGTCCTTCTTAAATGCTGGCTTCTGATTCGTAAATAGGCTTGTTAGTCCATTCTTGGTACTGCCTTGTCTGCATTTGTTACCGCCCATAAGGACTGGACCTTTTACTTGGCTTGTTACACGATCTGCATTATAAGTGGGAGAGCACTATTTTGTTTATTGACACTGATGGGGACAATGCTGGCTGCTTTTTTTTGTATTTGCATGCAGAGCGCGGCGCCCGCTTTAGAGACACCCCGCTCAGTTTACATTTTATTTTTAAAACTTTGATGTTGAGTGCGGTGCCCACTTCAGGGACACTGCGCTCTGTTTATTATTTTTTTAAACTTTAATACTGAGCGCGGCACCCGCTTCATGGACACCGCGCTCTTTCTTTTTTTTTTCTTTTCATTTTTAAACTTAAATAATGAGCGTGGTGTCCGTCAATGGGTATTGCTTTTGTGGGACTTTGGACTGTTGGTATTGTAAATGACAATGCTTTTTCATTTTTTATAAAAGACATTGCAATTTACAGTGCCAATGGATCGAAGGCTTGCGATTGCGAGACCTATTGCATTGTAAATGCTTGTTTCCTAATGTTGTTCTGCCCCGGCAAAAAGAAAAAGAGAAATACTTGTTTTTTGATGCAAAACAGACTTGACAAAAGAAAAGTAACCAAGCAAAAGATATCTGGATTCATGACTCATCATGCATGTGCAGATATTCATCATGATGCTACGGCGGCTACAGCATTGTCACGCATGTGTGCATGGTTCACCACTCATGTGCATGATGCAGTAGCCATTTTGTTTTTTTAATTTATTTTACCAAGGAGGACGCCCATCTTGGAGCAGTAAATCAAAAAAATGTACAAAAAGTCTGCCAAAGTGCATTCTTTTTTAGAAAGGAGTCAGCCAACAGCAAATTGCAGCTGCCCTCCAAAAACTATTAAAAAAATAAATAAATAGTGAAGTGGGAAGAGCAATGCTGGATAAAGTGGGTGGGTAATTGTAAGTGCCAAGGAGCGGAGGGGGTGGGAGCAGAGGAGCAACAGGTTTGAGAAAGTTGTAACCATTTAAAAAACTAGATAAAAAGCAGATAAAACCGGACAGGCATGGAGGAAGCAACAACAAACTGTGGTGAGAGTGGAGCAATACAGAAAGCATGGGGGCGGGCACGGGGATTTCAGTGGGAACACATCACACAAGGAAGAAAGCGCAGGCACTCGCAGAGAGGGTAGAAGTGAAAATAAATAGTACCCAGAAAGTAAGAAGTGGAAGGATTCAAGTCATCCAATCAAAAGGATTCAATGTATCCAATCTAAAGAAGCTCTGGTTCAGGGAAAGAACAAACCCAAACACAAGAGGGAAAGCCATCCAATAGGAAGCAAGCAAATGAGATAGATAAAAAAGCCAACCAATGACAAGCAGTGGGCAGACCCAAAGCCCACTTTAATTATTGGCATAGTCCACAATAGATTTTCGACAACAAGTATCTAAAAGCTGTCTGAAGGGAAGACCTAATGAGTCGGGTGGCTTGTCCTTTTTTGCAACCAGTCCCTTTGTTGTGTGAGGGATCGGCAAATAGCTTGCAAATGGGGAGGCTGGTTGTGGTGCAATGCAAAACATTGTGCTCCAATGAGTCTTTTTGTGCATGAGCCCGGGACCTTTAAACCTGCAGGTAGTCAGTATGTGAGCAGAAGATGATCCAAGTTGCCACAGATGTATTTAAGAATATATGCGGGGGAGTGGCCAATCAGAGCGCAGTGAATGGCACAAAGGAACTTGAAGACGATGCACCCCTTGCTATGAATCAAGTGTAAAGACGACAGGCCCAGAGGGACACTGCTAAATCTACGGGCACCCATCAGCAGGTGTTATGCCTGGTCTATATGCAGATTTTCTTCATAGAGGCCAAGATGTACAGATTTGGCCTTAATGTAACCAAGAGCCAAAAACAGCCACCAGGGCCAGGTGTTTGACAGCATCACTGAGTGGTGTGGATTGTAGGGGAATATGGTGGGAGTGGTTTCACTATTTTTTCGTGTAAATTATGTTTAAATCAGTTATTTTTAAATGGATACTTTTTTAAAAAAAAATGTTTGTTTAAGCAATTTTTAGAGCGTTTTTTGTGTTTCTAAAACGTATTATTTTAATTATTTTTAATAGGCATGTATAGTTTTTATATTATTTTTATATGTTGTGATTTTTTAAATATTTTATATTAATTATTATATTGTTTTTTAAGCACTTTCCCTGCTGTTGCTTAGGATGGAGTGGGAATAGAGAGGGAAAAGTAAACGTGACTCCTTCAAAGTCCAACACTTCCCTTACTGTTACTTAGGTTATAGTGAGAATAGTAAATATGACCCCTCCAAAGTTCAATGCTTTCCCTACCGTTGCTTAGTTCGGAGTGGTAATAGTAAATCTGACCCCTCCAAAGTCTAACGCTTTCTCTACTGTGCCTAGGTTGGAGTCGGGATAGTAATTCTGCATGTACAATTGTGAAAAAAAATTCAAATTTTGTTAAAGTTGTATGTATGCTCATTATTTTTGTAGATTTTTTTATATATTCATATTTCTGAATTTTGCTGATGTTTTTATTTTATTTTTTAATTTTTTAATGTATACATTTTTGTGATATTATTTTACAGTATATTTGTATTGAAGTTTTATATTTGTATTTTTTATTTTACTTTTTCTGAGTAATGTGAATTTTAAATTTGGGAAACTTGGCAGGTATGTGGGATGTTTCCTGTATATCACTTCCTGCTTCTACTCTTCAGTCAGTTCCTCCTCTCACCTTGGAGCTACTGATTTTTTGCCTATGATTGTTGCTATTTTCCTCTTCTTTAGAGTACTTTCTTCACCTACATTGTTATGTTATGTTATTTAAATTTATATCAGGCGCAACAGCTACCCAAAAGGGTTTCCCGGCGCCAGCCAGAGAAGGAACAAGAAAAGAAACTACTGATTGAACAACCAGGTTTTGAGCGTTTTACGAAAGCGCGTATAAATGGTTTCACTCCGGAGTGATAAAGGAAGAGCATTCCACAAAGAGGGGCCTAGGTAGGCAAAGGAGCGACCGCCCATACGGGACAGTCTAATCCTTGGCACCGTAAATTTTGCCTGAGTGGTGGAGCGAAGAGTGCGTGCGGGCAGATAGGGTTTAACTAGTTTTTGCAGATACTGAGGAGCCGTACCCTGCTTGACCCTGAACATATAGCTCAGCGCTTTAAACTTGATCCGACTCTCGACTTTGAGCCAGTGGAGGTCTCTCAAGGAACCCGAGATGGAGGCCGCTCTAGGAACTTGGCAAATCAATCTTGCCGCAGAATTCTGCACCAGCTGCAGCTTGCGTGTCACATCCTTATTGGCTCCTAAATAGAGAATATTACCGTAGTCCAGTCTAGATGTTACCAGTGCCTGGACTACGGTTCTCTGGGTGGAGCTGGGCAGCATCCATACAATTTTCTTCAGCCATTTCAGGATGGTGAAGCAAGTTGCAGCCACCTTCACGGCTTGTTGATGAATAGATAAAGAGTCGTCAATAATAAAGCCAAGGTTGCGGACATGATGCGAGGGGCGAGGCAAAGCACCCATTTCTGCAGGCCAATGGTGAGGTCCCCAAAGATCTTTGTTTTTTCCCAAGATAAGGACCTCAGTTTTATCACCATTAAGTTTAAGAAAATTGGCCTGCATCCAGGATGCAATTTTGCTCAGCCCAGCCCGCAGAACCGATGGTTCCGACTCATTCCCCGCAGAGAAAGAGAAAATAATCTGGGTGTCATCGGCGTAAGAAAATAAGGACAACCCAGCGTCCTCTGCAATCATTGTCAGGGGTTTGACATAGATGTTAAATAATAGGGGACTAAGAATAGACCCCTGAGGAACCCCATAGGGAGAGGAGTGGACACTGGAGGTGGCTACAGAAGAGAAGACCTGAAACGTGCAGTTGGTAAGAAAAGAAATTAGCCATCCGAGTGCCACATCAGCAATCCCCAGAGACTGTAGGGCCCTTATTAGCACGGCGTGAGACACCGTGTCAAAGGCCGCGCTAAGATCGAGTAAAATAAGGGCCACTGTGTCTCCGGCTTCCAAGCGAAGGCGTAACGTTTCAGTGACGCCGAGAAGAGTGGTTTCAGTTGAGAAGCCTACTCTAAAACCAGATTGTGATGGATGGAGGTATTTTTGAGATTCGACGAAGTTAGATAGCTGCCCATTAATGTGCTTTTCTAGGACCTTGGAAAGTACTGGAAGCAAGGAGATAGGCCGATAATTCGAGGAAAGAGTGGGATCGGCATTAGCCTTCTTCAATAAAGGGAGGACCATTGCATGCTTCCAATCAGAAGGAACGATGGCCTCCTTTAGGGAGGAATTAAGAAGCTCCATCATTATTGTGAGAGAAGGTAGTTCAAGCTGCCGTAGAACTGATATAGGAAGAAGATCGCAGAGGGAACCTGATTTAATGCTAACTAGGTACTATCTGAAGGCCATAATATCTAATGGTAACCAAGAATCCAGCTTATTAGCTGGTTCTGTATGGCAGGTGTCTTTACATTGAAACGTACCAACTTCTTGAAAGTTGTTAGATGGCAATAAGATTGAATTGGCTACTCCATTGCCATTCAGTGTTGAGTATATTATTTCTACTTTGTTATTAAAAAATTGCGCAAGATCCTCACATTGCCCTTCATTCAGGCTAGGAGGAACGGGCTGAGTTCCAGAGCCTGATAGTTCCTTCACCATTTTAAACAATGTTTTAGAGCATTTCTGTGCGCCAATGATGGTGGAGGAGACATAGTCAGCACGGGCTGCCCTGCAGAGGGAGTGATAATCTCTCTTAGCTCGTACGTAGGCAAGTTTGGAATCCGGTGCATAGTCCCTCCTCCAACGTCTTTCCATATTTTTGCATTTTGTTTTCTCAGTTTTTAATTTATCAGTGAACCAAGGGGCAGGGGGAAGATGCGACTTCACTCTCTTAATGTAGGGTGGAAGGCTAACATCAACGGTTTTCCGGATCCACTCCTGAATGGCCACTGAGTCGGACATAAACACTTGATTAAGGGTGGGGACATTAATGGATAAAAGCTTGTTAAAGGCTTCAATGTCCAGCTTTCCCCAGTTCCTAATGGGTTTTTGAATGGCGGGAGTGGGAACTGGCAAGTTAACTAAAAGCTCTAGCCTGAAGCCGACCGAAAAGTGGTCAGACCAACAGAGTGGAGTTGTAGTGGTGCAAACAATATTCCGTAAAGTGGAAAAAATAGGGTCCAATAGATGGCCAGCAGTGTGAGTGGGACCTGAGTTACAGAGCAGCATATTCATTGCTGCCAAATCGGAAATAAAGGTATTACTAATTGCACAAGAGGGATCATCCAAATGGAGGTTAAGATCCCCCAATATAGAAAAATTGGCAGAACTAAGAAGGAAGGGAGATACTAAGTCTGGAAAAACTGAAGAACATTGCCCAGATGACCCTGGTGGGCGATAGACCAGCATCCCCGAAAAGGTAAAATGGGGGGTAAGGGTCAGTTTAAATAAAGCAGCTCCGCAACCAGTAACAGACAGACCTTCAAATTTACAGCTATAAGACTTGTTGTAGATTATAGCAATCCCTCCGCCTATTCTGAGATCTCTGTCTTTCCTGACTATGGCGTAATTAGAAGGCAGAGCTGCGGCTACATCAGGGCCAGAGCTAGCATGGAGCCATGTTTCTGTAAGAAAGATAGCATCAGGCTGTTTGTCCATCAAGAAATCAAAGATATCGGCTTGGTGTTTAGGGAAAGAGCGGCAGTTAATGCTAAAAAAGAAAAGTCTTCAGTGACTGGGACGCCGCATTTCGAGTGCAAGTTTTCATGCAATTTAACAAAAGTTAAGGCGCTACGCTCCCTGCATAATCCTGTATGAAGTGAGAAGTTGCAGCCCAGACAAGAGACAACATCATCCTCAGGGCAGAGTAGCGTGCAATCAATGCGCGGATTTTTGCGGTACTCCAACAGCAGTGCAGAGGAATATCTTATGGGATCCCTGCTAATTAGACCAGGGGTCCTGGCCCCTGGTCCCGCTCGGGCTCGGGCACGCCTTCGGCGCGCCGCCGGCGCGCCCGCTGCGCGCGTCCGCTGCGCGTCCGATCGTGGGCCATTAAATAGGGTGGAGTCAGGGCATCGTGCAGCGACTAGAGCGCTGACCGGGGGGAACGTGTGGGGAAAGGAAAATGGCCAACCGTAGCCACGTAAGCCCCGTAATGTGCGAACAGCAAGTGGCGAAAAAGCAGACTCAGTGGAGACTGAGTGCAGGTAATGCCACGAATAACACAGTAAAAACTTCTTAATTAAAATCAAATCATTCACAAGTAATTAAAAAATCCCAAAGTGTTTCAAATTCAATTCATTAGATAGCGTAGCAACAGTGTAAATAGCAGCAATGTAAATAGCAGCAATTCAGTACAGACAGAGCAACAAACAAGTGAGCCTTCTCCAGCGCTGCACGCCCGATCTCCGCCCGTTAAATAGGGTGGAGTCAGGGCGTCGTGCAGCGACTAGAGCGCTGACCGGGGGGAACGTGTGGGGAAAGGAAAATGGCCAACCGTAGCCACGTAAGCCCCGTAATGTGCGAAGAGCAAGTGGCGAAAAAGCAGACTCAGTGGAGACTGAGTGCAGGTAATGCCACGAATAACACAGTAAAAACTTCTTAATTAAAATCAAATCATTCACAAGTAATTAAAAAATCCCAAAGCGTTTCAAATTCAATTCATTAGATAGCGTAGCAACAGTGTAAATAGCAGCAATGTAAATAGCAGCAATTCAGTACAGACAGAGCAACAAACAAGTGAGCCTTCTCCAGCGCTGCACGCCCGATCTCCGCCCGTTAAATAGGGTGGAGTCAGGGCGTCGTGCAGCGACTAGAGCGCTGACCGGGGGAACGTGTGGGGAAAGGAAAATGGCCAACCGTAGCCACGTAAGCCCCGTAATGTGCGAAGAGCAAGTGGCGAAAAAGCAGACTCAGTGAAGACTGAGTGCAGGTAATGCCACAAATAACACAGTAAAAACTTCTTAATTAAAATCAAATCATTCACAAGTAATTAAAAAATCCCAAAGCGTTTCAAATTCAATTCATTAGATAGCGTAGCAACAGTGTAAATAGCAGCAATGTAAATAGCAGCAATTCAGTACAGACAGAGCAACAAACAAGTGAGCCTTCTCCAGCGCTGCACGCTCGATCTCCGCCCGTTAAATAGGGCGGAGTCAGGAGCGTCGTGCAGCGACTAGAGCGCTGACCGGGGGGAACGTGTGGGGAAAGGAAAATGGCCAACCGTAGCCACGTAAGCCCCGTAATGTGCGAAGAGCAAGTGGCGAAAAAGCAGACTCAGTGAAGACTGAGTGCAGGTAATGCCACGAATAACACAGTAAAAACTTCTTAATTAAAATCAAATCATTCACAAGTAATTAAAAAATCCCAAAGCGTTTCAAATTCAATTCATTAGATAGCGTAGCAACAGTGTAAATAGCAGCAATGTAAATAGCAGCAATTCAGTACAGACAGAGCAACAAACAAGTGAGCCTTCTCCAGCGCTGCACGCCCGATCTCCGCCCGTTAAATAGGGCGGAGTCAGGGCGTCGTGCAGCGACTAGAGCGCTGACCGGGGGGAACGTGTGGGGAAAGGAAAATGGCCAACCGTAGCCACGTAAGCCCCGTAATGTGCGAAGAGCAAGTGGCGAAAAAGCAGACTCAGTGGAGACTGAGTGCAGGTAATGCCACGAATAACACAGTAAAAACTTCTTAATTAAAATCAAATCATTCACAAGTAATTAAAAAATCCCAAAGCGTTTCAAATTCAATTCATTAGATAGCGTAGCAACAGTGTAAATAGCAGCAATGTAAATAGCAGCAATTCAGTACAGACAGAGCAACAAACAAGTGAGCCTTCTCCAGCGCTGCACGCCCGATCTCCGCCCGTTAAATAGGGTGGAGTCAGGGGGTCGTGCAGCGACTAGAGCGCTGACCGGGGGGAACGTGTGGGGAAAGGAAAATGGCCAACCGTAGCCACGTAAGCCCCGTAATGTGCGAAGAGCAAGTGGCGAAAAAGCAGACTCAGTGGAGACTGAGTGCAGGTAATGCCACGAATAACACAGTAAAAACTTCTTAATTAAAATCAAATCATTCACAAGTAATTAAAAAATCCCAAAGCGTTTCAAATTCAATTCATTAGACAGCGTAGCAACAGTGTAAATAGCAGCAATGTAAATAGCAGCAATTCAGTACAGACAGAGCAACAAACAATTGAGCCTTCTCCAGCTCTGCACGCCCGATCTCCGCCCGTTAAATAGGGTGGAGTCAGGGCGTCGTGCAGCGACTAGAGCGCTGACCGGGGGGAACGTGTGGGGAAAGGAAAATGGCCAACCGTAGCCACGTAAGCCCCGTAATGTGCGAAGAGCAAGTGGCGAAAAAGCAGACTCAGTGGAGACTGAGTGCAGGTAATGCCACGAATAACACAGTAAAAACTTCTTAATTAAAATCAAATCATTCACAAGTAATTAAAAAATCCCAAAGCGTTTCAAATTCAATTCATTAGATAGCGTAGCAACAGTGTAAATAGCAGCAATGTAAATAGCAGCAATTCAGTACAGACAGAGCAACAAACAAGTGAGCCTTCTCCAGCGCTGCACGCCCGATCTCCGCCCGTTAAATAGGGTGGAGTCAGGGCGTCGTGCAGCGACTAGAGCGCTGACCGGGGGGAACGTGTGGGGAAAGGAAAATGGCCAACCGTAGCCACGTAAGCCCCGTAATGTGCGAAGGACAAGTGGCGAAAAAGCAGACTCAGTGGAGACTGAGTGCAGGTAATGCCACGAATAACACAGTAAAAACTTCTTAATTAAAATCAAATCATTCACAAGTAATTAAAAAATCCCAAAGCGTTTCAAATTCAATTCATTAGACAGCGTAGCAACAGTGTAAATAGCAGCAATGTAAATAGCAGCAATTCAGTACAGACAGAGCAACAAACAAGTGAGCCTTCTCCAGCGCTGCACGCCCGATCTCCGCCCGTTAAATAGGGTGGAGTCAGGGCGTCGTGCAGCGACTAGAGCGCTGACTGGGGGGAATGTGTGGGGAAAGGAAAATGGCCAACCGTAGCCATGTAAGCCCCGTAATGTGCGAAGAGCAAGTGGCGAAAAAGCAGACTCAGTGAAGACTGAGTGCAGGTAATGCCACGAATAACACAGTAAAAACTTCTTAATTAAAATCAAATCATTCACAAGTAATTAAAAAATCCCAAAGCGTTTCAAATTCAATTCATTAGATAGCGTAGCAACAGTGTAAATAGCAGCAATGTAAATAGCAGCAATTCAGTACAGACAGAGCAACAAACAAGTGAGCCTTCTCCAGCCATTCCACCTTGGATTTGATCATTTCTTCATTCAGCCTGGCGAGAGAGGCTTTACTGTTTGGTTTTTCTTCAGCTACATTCTCTAGATCTTCAAACCTTGCCAAGGTTTTTTTTTTTTAATTTCACTGGCTTTTTCCTCCAATGGTTTGACCATTCTTATTGGCACTTATTGCTACCCAGGAAGTAAGGAGACATTGCAACAAAAGGAAGGAGTCACCCTTATTTCTGGCAAGCAAGG
Organism: Calotriton arnoldi; assembly: GCA_963921515.1. NCBI lineage: Eukaryota > Metazoa > Chordata > Amphibia > Caudata > Salamandridae > Calotriton > Calotriton arnoldi. The sequence goes on from CAWUFW010004426.1 coordinate 1,469,181, forward strand.
CGAGAGAAGGTGTGACTGTTGCATCCAGCTACTGACACTTATCGGGTTAATATTAGTCAAAAGTACCACGTTATCCTACGGGGATAAAGGTTAGTCAAGGGCATAAGGTTATCCTACGAGGTCTGTCTTAGTCAAACAATCAATAAAAAGGCACACTGTTATACTATGGGGTCAATGTTAGTCAATGGGACCAATGTTATCCTGCAGGGATCAGTGTTAGTCAATGGTGAAATACTATCCTCTGAGGTCAATCTTAGTCAAGGGCACTAAACTGTTCTATCAAGGTTGAGGTATAAAAATGGCACAATGTTATTGTATGACGATCAGTGTTAGTCAAAACTGCCATGATATCCTATGGGGATTACCAGTGGCGGCCGGCATGGCTCACAGGTGGTAGTGCGGGTGCGGGGGTCGCGGGAGAGGGGGTTTGCACGGGGGAGGAGGGTCATGATTCCAGGAGGGTGCGCACAACAACAAAAAAATTAACTTACCTTGCCGCCGGGTCCTGCGTTTCTGCTCCTGCTCTACTCGACAAACAGGAAGCACAGCCAAGCTTCACTGACCAATCACACTGCTGTCATGCAGCTTGTGATTGGTAGGCACCCAGGCTCCCCATACCAATCATAACGCTGCAATGCAGCATTGTGATTGGTTTTGAGCGACCTGGTTCCACGCTTAACCAAAGAATGGGGGCCTGGGCAAGTTCATCATACAGGCTGTAATGCTGCCTGCATGGAGAACAGGAAAAGTGTGCATGACTGATTTGGGCACCTTAAGAGGGCCGACCAAACAATCCTTGTGCACTTAGGAGTGGGCAAACCACTCCTCCCCTGCTCCGAGAGCAGAGCAGCCCCGCCCACACACTGGCCCGCAAAGCAGCAGCACAAACATAAAATGATAACAACAGAAAGTTATCATTTTATGTTTCTACTTCTTGCACTGCTTGAAAGCAGTGGGGCGACGCTCCTCCGCCATAGCGGAGGAGCCGCCACTGGGGATTACACAACGTCATCCTATGTGTCAGTGTTTGCCAACAGTACAGTGTAACTAAGGTGGCCAATATTAGTCAACTGAAAAAAGAACAATTGATAGATGGAATGTTAACAATGTCAACCACTCACCCCCAGTTGGAGATCTGGGTCTAAATCCATTGTTTTGTTGCTCCCCATGCCATTCCAGTTTGGACCCAGCCATTTGCAAATCAGTCTTGATCCTGTGCTCCCCATGGGAACAGTCCAGTCCGAACTGCCAGGCCAGGTCCTCCCTGGACCGGAAACAAGCATCTTAGGACCAGTTTCGGGGTATCCCCCCCCCGCATCAGCCAGTATGGCTTGAATCCAGTGACATGGCATACACAGGAGATGCAAAAAGAACAATTCATGGACGGAATGCTGAACAATGTCAAACACACACCCCCAGTCAGAGATCTGGGACTAAATACATCATTTTTTTGCTCACCACGTCAAACCAGTTTATCAAAGGATTGCGTCGCTTTTGCACCATGCAACGGGGTGCAAAAGCGCCACAACCTTTAAGATGCAATTTATCAAGCCACGCAAGGCCACCTTGGGTGTCTCTGAGTAGCTTGATAAACACAGAGTAAAGCAATGCAGCACAAATCACTGTGTTGCGTTACTCTGCCACAGGGAGGCGTTCCATGGGTGTTGCATGAGTGTTCCCGTGCAATGCCCATGGATTTTGGTACATTCCCCGATGTACCATAAATGGTAGACATAGGAATGGGTCAAAACTGCTTTGCATTCCCAGGGGAGGAACAACAAGGAGAAATATCTTAATTTCTCCTCGTTTTTACCTCTTTCTATTTGTGCTGCATTCTGCAGCACACATAGAAAGAGAAAAATGCCTCAAGTGATTGTTTTCATGCAGTTAGGCTCCCTTCCTGCACAAAAATAATCCTGCTAACAATGCAGGCACCCTTGCATAATGGTACAAAAGTTCCTGCGTTGCCGCTAGGCAGCACATTGCGCGCCAGCGCTGGGAAAAGGCAGAAATGCGCCGAATTATGTTAAATGCGGTGCATTCCTGCTCTTTCCCTGTCACGCAGCACAAAGGTGACTTGCTGCGCTGCGTGACATATTGGTACAAATGCCCCTATATTCGTATTGAGTGGAGGGGCCATAGTAGGTCCTCACCATGTGTCCGCAATGGGATCTTGTGGTGTAAGGGTCCGCTGACTGTAGTCAGTCATCTCCTACAACAACATTGGTCCTTGTGAGACCTGGCGACCCTGTTGCAGAAAGACTGCTAGGTGAAGGAGAGTCAGCTTAGGTTCCACCAGTGCGAGCGTAGGTGTGACGGGGCGTGATGGGGCGTGAGAGCGTCCGATTTATAACAAGTCTTTCGCTCCACCAAACTCTAAATGACTCCCAAAGATAATAATAATAATAATAATAAATAAAGATGGGCCCCCCAAGTTTAACCCCTTCGCTGCTAGGCCTTTTCCCCCCCTGTGCTAAACCTTTTTTTGGCTATTTGGGGTAGTTCGCGCTTAGGTCCCTGTAACATTTTGACCACATAAGGTATCCACGCCAAATTTGCGTCCATTTTTTCCAACATCATGGGGATTCTAAAGGTTCCCAGGGTTTGTGGATTCCCCTGGAGGGGACCCAGAAATTAGCCAAAATACAGGTAAAAAATTTTTGGGGGGGAAAAATGTGAAAAAAGGACTACAGATGAAAGCGTCTGGTTTTTTCCCTGCAAATCGTATCAAAAGGGGTTGTGGTGCTGAAATCACCATCTTCCCAGCTTTCAGGGACAAGCAGACTTTTGTCAGGAAACCAAACACAGTTTTGGCATTTTTCTGGGACATAGCCTATTTTTGCTATTTTTTGTGCTTTCAACCTCTTACCAGTTAATGGTAGAAATGGGTATGAAAGCAATAATGGATCCTGGAAAGCTATACATTTTAGAAAAGTAGACAAAATTCTGAATTCAGCAAGGGGTCATTTGTGTAGATCCTTCAAGGTTTCTTAACAGAAACTAACCGTTGAATATAGGAAAAATTGAAAATCAGTTGAAAAAAACAGCCATTTGTGTCAACGTTTTCACCTGTAACTTCTTATAATTACGACAGCTGTTTGAAAGCAATATACCGTTACATCCGCTGTACCTTTCTGGTTGTGGGGATATACAGGACTTGTAGGTTCACCAAGAACCCGACAAACCCAGAGCCAATAACTGAGCAGCATCTTGCAATGTTTTTTTTATTATGTACCGGGTATATAGCAATTAATTTTGGAAAATATATACATGGAAAAATCGGTATGAAAGACACCTATGTATTTCTGAAATTGGAACAAAATATAGAGTTTAGAAACAGTAGATATTTGCACATTTCCGAAATTGTGAGTATCCATACTAGCATGAGAATTATAAGTCATTTTTCAAAATGACTTCTTTTTTACACATTGTCTTTCATTTGGAAGGCAGAAATGCATCAAAAGTCAATAGGTAATAACAGTTGCTCTACAATTCTGTGTTACCCTAAGTCTCCCGATAAAAATGGTACCTCACTTGTGTGGGTAGGCCTAGTGCCCGCGACAGGAAACGGCTCAAAACGCAACGTGGACACACTTTATTTTTACAATGAAAACTGACCCTTTTTTTGTAAAGTGCCTAGCTGTAGATTTTGAACCCTAGCGCTGCCGGCACCTAGGGAAACCTAGCAAACCTATACATTTTTGAAAACTAGACACCCAGGGGAATCCAGGATGGGGTGACTTGACTGGCTCTCACCAGGTTCTGTTACCCAGAATCCCATGCAAACCCCAAAATTTGTAAAACAAAACACATTTTCCTCACATTTCTGTGGTGGAAACTTCTGGAATCTGCGTGGATCCACAAAATTCCCCCACACCCCGCGTTCCCCAAAGTCTTCCGAGAAAAATGGTACCTCACTTGTGTGGGTAGGCCTAGTGCCCGCGACAGGAAACGGCCCAAAACGCAACGTGGACACACCACCTTTTCACAGTGAAAACGGATCCTTTTTTTGCAAAGTGCCTAGCTGTAGATTTTGAACCCTAGCTCTGCCGGCACCTAGGGAAACCTAGCAAACCTATATATTTTTGAAAACTAGACACCAAGGGGAATCCAGGATGGGGTGACTTGACTGGCTCTCCCCAGGTTCTGTTACCCAGAATCCCTTGCAAACCTAAAATTTGTCAAAAAAACACATTTTCCTCACATTTCTGTGGTGGAAAGTTCTGGAATCTGCGTGGATCCACAAACTTCCACCCACCCCGCGTTCCCCAAAGTCTTCCGAGAAAAATGGTACCTCACTTGTGTGGGTAGGCCTAGGGCCCGCGACAGGAAACGGCCCAAAACGCAACGTGGACACACCACATTTTCACAGTGAAAACTGACCCTTTTTTTGCAAAGTGCCTAGCTCTAGATTTTGAACGCTAACTCTGCCAGCACCTAGGGAAACCTAGCAAACCTATACATTTTTGAAAACTAGACACCCAGGGGAATCCAGGATTGGGTGACTTGACTGGCTCTCACCAGGTTCTGTTACCCAGAATTCCTTGCAAACCTAAATATTTATTTTAAAAAACACATTTTCCTCACATTTCTGTGGTGGAAAGTTCTGGAACCTGCGTGGCTCCACACAATTCCACCCGCCCCGCGTTCCCCAAAGTGTTCCGAGAAAAATGGTACCTCACTTGTGTGGGTAGGCCTAGTACCCGCGATCGGAAACGGCCCAAAACACAACGTGGACACACCACATTTTCATAGTGAAAACAGACCCTTTTTTTGCAAAGTGCCTAGCTGTAGATTTTGAACCCTAACTCTGCCTGCACCAAGGGAAATCTAGCAAACCTATACATTTTTGAAAACTAGATACCAAGGGGAATCCAGGATGGGGTGACTTGACTGGCTCTCACCAGGTTCTGTTACACAGAATCCCTTGCAAACCTCAAAATGTGTCAAACAAAACACATTTTCCTCACATTTCTGTGGTGGAAAGTTTTGGAATCTGCGTGGATCCACAAAATTCCACCCACCCCACATTTCCCAAAGTCTTGCGAGAAAAATGGTACCTCACTTGTGTGGGTAGGCATAGTGCTCGCGACAGGAAACGGCCCAAAACACAACGTGGACACACCACATTTTACAGTGAAAACTGAAACTATTTTGCAAAGTGCCTAGCTGTAGATTTTGAACCCTAGCTCTGCCGGGACCTAGGGAAACCTAGCAAACCTATACATTTTTGAAAACTAGACACCCAGGGGAATCCAGGATGGGGTGACTTGTCTGGCTCTCACCAGGTTCTGTTACCCAGAATCCCTTGCAAACCTCAAAATGTGTCCCAAAAAAACATTTTCCTCACATTTCTGTGGTGGAAAGTTCTGGAATCTGTGTGGATCCACAAAATTCCACTCAGCCCGCATTCCCCAAAGTCTTCCGAGAAAATTGGTACCTCACTTGTGTGGGTGGGTCAAGTACCCGCGAGAGGCAAGAGCCCAAAACCTATTGAGGCGACTTCAAAATTACCTATCACAAAACAACCTGGTTTTGCAAAGGGGGTCCTATGAATCTTTGGCCCCGGGCTCGGCGGCCATCTAGGGAAACCTACCAAACCCACACATTTCTGAAAACTAGACACCCGGGGGAGTCCAGCAAGGTATGGCTTGCGTGGGTCCCCCAACATTTCCCTACCCAGAATCTCCTGCAAACCTCAAATTTAGCTGAAAAAATCTATTTTTTCTCACATTTCTGTGTGGGAAAGTTGTAGGATCAGCGGGCTGACACAAATTTCCTACCACCCAGCGTTCCCCCAGGTCTCCTGATAAAAATGGTACCTCACTTGTGTGGGTAGGCATAGTGGCTGCAACAGGAAATGGCCCAAATCGTACTGTGGAGACTTCAAAATTACCTATAACAAAACTACCTGGTTTTGGGGGGGGCACCTGGGGTTTTGGCCCCGGGCTCACCGCCATCTAGGGAACCCTACCAAACCCACACATTTCTGAAAACTAGACACCCTGGGGAGTCCAATGAGGTATGTCTTGCGTGGATCCTCCAACGTTTCCCTACCCAGAATCCCCTGCAAACCTCACATTTAGCTGAAAAAAACACATTTTCCACATATTTTTGTATGGAATCACTGTGGCGGCACAAATGTCCTACCCCACAGTGTTCTCCTTAGTGTCCCGAGTAAAATGATACCTCACTTGTGTGGGTGTCCAATGCAGAATTGGCTAAAAACGTATTTTTAAAAAATGTAGCGCTTAGAATTCTCGGTGCTATACCCTTATTCCCTATGTTTTGGGCTCTTCCCAGTCACAGGCCCTTGCCCCACCCACACAAGTGAGGTATCATTTTACTCGGGAGACTGAGGGGAACGCTGTGGGATAGGACATTTGTGCCGGCACGGTGATTCCACCCAAAAATATGTGGAAAATGTGGTTTTTTCAGCTAAATTTGAGGTTTGCAGGGCATTCTGGGTAGGAAAACGTTGGGGGATCCACGCAAGCCATACCTCGCTGGACTCCCCCGGGTGTCTAGTTTTCAGAAATGTGTGGGTTTGGTAGTTTTCCAAGATGGCCACCAAGCCCGGGACCAAAAACCCAGGTGACCCCTCTTGCAAAACCAGGTTGTTTTGTGATAGGTCATTTTGATGTCTCCTCAATACGTTTTGGGCCCTTGCCTGTCGCGGGTACTTGACCCACCCACGCGAGTGAGGTATCATTTTTATTGGGAGACCTGGGGGAACGCTGGGTGGTAGGAAATTTGTGGATCCACGTGGATTCCAGAACTTTCCCACACAGAAATTTGAGAAAAAAGTGATTTTTTCAGCTAAATTTGAGGTTTGCAGGGCATTCTGGGTAGGAAAAGGATGGGGGCCCCTTGCAAGCCATACCTCGCTGGACTCCCCTGGGTGTCTAGTTTTCAGAAATGTGTGGGTTTGGTAGTTTTCCAAGATGGCCGCCGAGCCCGGGGCCAAAAACCCAGGTGACCCCCCTTGCAAAATCAGGTTGTTTTGTGATAGGTCATTTTGATGTCTCCTCAATACGTTTTGGGCCCTTGCCTGTCGTGGGTACTTGACCCACCCACGCGAGTGAGATATCATTTTTATACATTTGTGCCGCCACGGTGATTCCACACAAAAATATGTGGAAAATGTGTTTTTTTCAGCTAAATTTGAGGTTTGCAGGGGATTCTGGGTAGGGAAACGTTGGGGGATCCACACAAGACATACCTCATTGGACTTCCCAGGGTGTCTAGTTTTCATAAATGTGTGGGTTTGGTAGGTTTCCCTAGATGGCGGCGAGCCCGGGGCCAAAACCCCAGATGCCCCTCCCAAAACCAGGTAGTTTTGTTATAGGTAATTTTGAAGTCTCCACAGTACGGTTTGGGCCATTTCCTGTTGCAGCCACTATGCCTACCCACACAAGTGAGGTACCATTTTTATCGGGAGACCTGGGGGAACGCTGGGTGGTAGGAAATTTGTGTCAATCCGGTGATCCTACAACTTTCCCACACAGAAATGTGAGAAAAAATAGATTTTTCAACATAATTTGAGGTTTGCAGGGGATTCTGGGTAGGGAAATGTTGGGGGACCCACGCAAGCCATACCTTGCTGGACTCCCCCGGGTGTCTAGTTTTTAGAAATGTGTGGGTTTGGTAGGTTTCCCTAGGTGGCCGCCAAGCCCGGCGCCAAAAACTCATGGGACCCCCCTTGCAAAACCAGGTTGTTTTGTAATAGGTAATTTTGATGTCGCCTCAATAGGTTTTGGGCCCTTTCCTGTCGCGGGTACTTGACCCACCCACACGAGTGAGGTACCATTTTTATCGAGAGACCTGGGGAATGCTGTGTAGAAGGAAATTTGTGGATCCACGCAGATTCCAGAACTTTCCCACACAGAAATTTGAGAAAAAAGTGATTTTTTCAGCTAAATTTGAGGTTTGCAGGGGATTCTGGGTAGGGAAATGTTGGGGGACCCACGCAAGCCATACCTTGCTGGAATCCTCCGGGTGTTTAGTTTTCAGAAACTGTGTGGGTTTGGTAGGTTTCCCTAGATGGCCGCCGAGCCCGGGGCCAAAAACTCATGGGACCCCCCTTGCAAAACCAGGTTGTTTTGTGATAGGTAATTTTTTTTTTTTTAATTCTTTTTATTAACATTGCTCATGTTCAAGTGCAGTACACAGCGGCAGTTCATAATATATTCACAGGGATCACAGTTCGTCACATTTTTGCATGCATGGAAATGCAGAGAAGTGATTGCAACAATCCTCTATCCCAACCCATCTTGTACAGCTCGAAACCTTTGCCAGGGACCCCACACCTTCCGCCATTTATTCACACTTCCCCGGGACCTATAGACCGTTTCCTCCGCCCTCTGACACCAATCCAGGTCACAGAGCCACTGATCCCACGAGGGGGCGCCTGTGCACCCCAGCACCTGGCAATATTGCGTTTAGCCACCCCTGCTGCCAGCCCCAACCAAATCTCGTTATGACGTGTCCAGTCCGTGGCTCCTTTGATCATGAGCAAGAGCCACTTGGGCTCCAGTGGGACCGGGGACCGCACTACCCCCTCCATCGTTTGCGTCACCCTGGTCCAAAACGGAATTATGAGTGGGCAATCCCATAGAATGTGATAAAATGAGCCCTCCCCCTGACAGCCCCTCACACACAAGGGTGATAGAGTCCTACCCCAGGAGAACAGGTGGGTGCGGGGATAATAGACCCTGTGGAGTATTTTTAACTGCACAAGGCGGAATCGCGGCCGGATCGCGACCTCGCGAGGGCTCTGTAGGGCGTTTTGCCAGTCGTCGTCATCTAGTGTTCCAATGTCTCCCTCCCATCTCACCCGCAGGGGACCCAGGGGGTCCGGCATATTATTAATAAGTTTCCGGTAAATCGTTGACGTGGGTTTCGTTAGAATGGGGTCGAGAAGGAGCCTGTCCTCCATAGGGGAGTACTCCGGGATGGAAGTGCCAGCACGGATGTGGGCCCGCAATGCATGTATAAGGCGCAGGTAATGGTAGTGTTGGGAATCATGAAGTTGATACTCTTTTTCAGAGCCGCAAAGGGAACCGGGGCCCCCCCTTCCACACATCCCCAAGATACTCAATGCCGATCAGTTTCCACCCCCTATAGCCGGATAGTCCCGCCACCTCCTTTAGCCGATCGCCCGTCCAAAGCGGGGTCCGTCCCGTTAGGGTGTTCGTCCAGCCCAAGAATTTGTTGGCCTCCCTCCAACAGTGGAGTACCACCCCAGTGTGCGCGGGCAGATCACGACCCCGCCCGCGGGAGTAGAGATATGGCTCACAGGCTCCTCCAACCATCGCGTGCCTATCCATTCTGTAAGCTGGCTCCGAGGTCGGCGCGTAAACCCAGTCGTTGACCACCTGCAACTGTGCTGCCCAGTAATAGAGTTGCATGTCCGGGAGGGCCAGCCCCCCGTCGTACACCCCCCTCGTAAGCTTCTGCAACGCAATTCTCGGGTTGCCGCCGTCCCAAAGTAACGTCCGCAACTCCCGGGAGATCCGCTTAAATGTCTTGGCAGCCCCAGCATTTTAAAGAGCGCCACGCGCCCCATCAAGGACAAGGGCAGAGACTTCCAATGTCCAATGTCCACCCCCAGCCTCATCAGTTGAGGCTCCAAATTTCGGGCGAAGAACTCCCCCATGTCTCTGGTGACGTACACTCCCAAGTACCGGAATCCAGCGGTCTCCAGCGATGCTGGGCAATCCCGCGGGATGCGAGGAGGTGGACCCGACAGAGGATAAACCACCGATTTGGTCCAATTAATCGAGTAGCCAGAGTAGCTACCGAAAAGGGCGAAAAGGTGGAGAGCCCGCGCCATGGAATGGTAGGGTCTGGCCATGTACAGGACAATATCGTCAGCGTATAGAGAAATACGCTCTTCCCATTCATCCGTGAGTGCCAGGCCCCAAAAGGCCCTATCTCTTCTGATCCAATGAGCGAGCGGCTCCAGGGCGAGGGCAAACAGGAGCGGTGACAGGGGGCAGCCCTGCCTAGTGCCCCTATACAGGGCAAAAGCCCGGGACGTCACCCCATTGACCCTCACCCTTGCCATCGGCTGCGTGTACAGGAGTCTCACCCAGCTACCGAACACGGGGCCCAGTCCCAGTCTATTCAGTACCATAAATAGGTATGGCCATTCGATGCTATCGAAGGCCATTGAGGCGTCCAGCGCCATCAATGCCGTCTGCGCATGTCCCACGTCCTTAGTCATGTGCAGAATACCATAGAGCCTCCGCAGGTTGTGCCGAGTGCTCCTGTGGGGCATAAAACCCGACTGGTCTACATGCACGAGGTCGGGCAGTACCGATAGCAGTCTTGTCGCTAAGACCTTGGCCAGTACCTTCGCCTCCACGTTCAGGAGGGAGATAGGCCGATAGGACGAGCAACAATCCGCCGGTTTCCCGGCTTTATGAATAACCACAATCGTGGCCTCTCTCTGGTCTGGCGGAAGCGCGCCCACCTCCCGTGCCTCAAGGAACATGCGTCGCATGGGCTCCAGTACCACACTCGCCTGTTTCTTATAGATTTCGACCGGGAGTCCGTTGGGTCCCTGCGCCTTGCCAGCCTGGAGGGCATTAAGGGCTTCTCCCAGCTCCGCTCTTGTGAGGTCTGCGTCCAGACACTCAGTTTGTTCCTGGGATAGCATAGGCAGCGCAAAGTCTCGCAGGAATTCCTCACAATCTCTCTTGGTTCTAATGCACACTGGGGTATATACTCCTTCATAGTAGGACGCAAAAGCCTCCGCAATGGCCGCACTCGTGGAAGCCAGGGCCCCCGACCCATCTCGCACCTCCGTAACCCAGGAACGCTCCCTGTCGCGACGCTCCAGCCACGCAAGAAGCTTCATACTCTTGTCCCCTGCATCATATATCCGATGCTGCGTGGCAAGGGAGTAGGCACGTGCCTCCCCCTCCGCTAACGAGCGAAGTTCCCTGTGCTTCATGGCCAAAGCATGATTGCGCTCCGGCGAGGGCGACGCACTGGCCTCTCGCTCCAGAGACTCGATGTCGCGCTCCAACTGTTGAATCTGCAGCGATTCCTCTTTCTTCTGGGCCCCGATCAAAGCCTGGGCCTGTCCCCTCAGGACCGCCTTGTATGCCTCCCACAACGTTAGTTGGGAGGTAACCGACCCCTGATTGTCGGAGAAATAATTCTCGGAGCCCTCCCGAAGCTTATCAGTAATTGAAGTGTCCGTTAACCGCCACGGATCTATTCGCGGGAATGCGGCCCTGTCTACCACCGTCCCCCGAAGGATAACACCCACCGGAGAGTGGTCCGATATGCCTCGCGCCATAATACTCGGGTCTACAAAATCACCCAACTGATCCCCCGCGTGAAAATATAGTCCAACCTCGAGAAGGAGCCATGTCTGGCCGAATAAAAGGTGTAGAGTCTGCTGGCTGGGAACCGTGTTCGCCATATGTCGCAGAGACCCATTGCATCCGTGAAGCCCCGCAGGCCCGTCTCCCCTCCGCTGGCCCGTCTGTCGCCTGACCGGTCTAGTTCGACGTCCATTACCGCGTTGGTGTCACCCCCAGGACCAGAGTGCCGTTGGGGAGGTTCGCCAAATGTGTCCCCAGTTTCTTGTAAAGTGTAGCATGCAGGCCGGGCGGGATGTAACATGAACACAGGAGCACCGTACGCCCTTCCCATCTCACCGCCACGAAGCACCCAGCGTCCTCCGTCCAGGAATTTAATACAGTTATTGGCAAACTCCTACGGACCAATATTCCCACCCCCTCGAGCCGGACGTGAATCCGGAGTGGGCTACCATCTTGTACCCGAACCTATCTAAGGCCCTGCAATTATTACCCCGGAGGTGGGTTTCCTGCAAGAGCACCACATCTGGAGAATGGCGTTTCAGGTGTTGTAGTACTAGAGTTCTCTTGATCTTGTTGCCCATCCCATTAACATTCCATGTCCATATTTTAATCTTAGCCTGATCCCCCATCCCCACTGTGAATCCACATCCTCAACGGATTTCCACCCTGCCACTGCGCAGTGCCCCCACAATACAACAGCATTAAAATAGATATATTGACATGAGCTAAACTTAAACTTCCCATCAACCCCATCCCACCCCCCAGTCTGCCCCCCCTCCCTGCCTCCCTGCTAAGTGGGCCCCCAACCCCCACCTTAAAAACTTGCAGAGTGCCTGTCGCCCAAGTAATCCCATTACAACTAACTGAGGGAACGTAAGCCCACAACTCGCAGAAACTGGCACAACTGACTGCCGGATTTCCACCCCTTAAGCAAGAAATTAACACCCACCCTCCCCCCCCTCACCCAAACCCCAGCGGGCCAACGCCTAGAGCCCTTTGAACGAGCCATCCACGTCAGCCAGCGCGGCCACTTACAGTCTCGGAGATGTTCAAAATGTTTGTGCAGCATGACTAGTGGCCTCCAGCCCAGCAGGGCCCAAGAGGCGCGCGCCCTTGCCCGGCTCCCCCATGTGTAGCCCTCAATGCGGCCTGTGTCCCCATCAGTCCTCCGGTGGCGGACGTTCACGCTTCTGACTCCCTCAGGCTGGTGCTATATCCCTCCCGGCCTCGCAAGAGGTGTCGTTGGAGGTCCGGCGCCGTGCTACACCCTGGCGGCCCACGGTCCGCCATCCCTCTATCCAGTCGCTCGCCTCCGCCGGAGAATCGAAAAAGTACACCTTTTCCCCATCCAGGATCTTGAGCCGTGCTGGAAAGAGCATCATGTACCGCACACCCTGGTCCCTAAGGGCTCGCTTGACGCCCTCAAAGGACCTGCGCTGGCGCTGGACTTGTAGAGTGAAGTCCGGGAAAAACGGATCGTTGCGTTCTCCAGTCTTAGGTCCCCGGTGGTACGTGAGGCCTGCAGGATGGCATCCCGGTCCCGGTAGTTCAGGAACCGGGCAATGATGGTGCGCGGAGGGGCCCCAGGCTTGGGCCTCCCCCCCGTTGCGCGATGGGCCCTTTCAACAGAGAAAAATTTTGAGAGACGCTTGGGCTTAAGGTGTTGCAGTATCAGTTCCTCAACGAAACAATCCATGGACGGCCCTTCCAGTCCCTTCGGCACCCCTACGATGCGGACGTTGTTGCGTCGCGCCCGGCCTTCCTGATCCTCCAGGCGGGCTACGACGTCACCCTGGGCCTTCACCAGCGTGGCGACCTGCTCCTCAAGCTTCTTCGTTCTGGCCTGTAGATTCCCAATGCCACTCTCCGTCTCGGCCACCCTGCCCGACATATTCCGAAAGTCAGCCCGGAGGAGGTTAACCTCTTCTGTGACCGAGTCCAGTTTGGGCTCCATTGTGCCACGCATGTCTTTAATGGCCTGCATTATGTCTCTGAGTGACGGGTCCGATCCTCCGTCCGCGTCGTCACCCTGTTGTCTCCCATCGCGGAGGCCCTCTCCCTTCCCCATAGCCACCTTGTACTTGTCGATCTGGTTGGCTTGGTTCGGAAGGGGTGGCTTATGCCGACCCATTGCCGTAGATGAGGCCGTGGCGGGAGGGCTCACACGCCGGGCCCCTTGTCTCTGTCGCAATCGTCCAACCGCAGGCCGGAGAGACCGTCCAGTCCACCCCCGGTCCTCCGCCACTTCAGCCGTGGGGGACACCACCGCACTCCCTTGCTCGGGTCGCACGCCGACCGGCTCAGCAGGCCCCTCCGCCAACGGCCACGCAGCAGGCCCCCAGGGGCAGGCAGACGAGTTCTCACCCCCAGCACCTCTCAGGCCACTCAGTACTGGTCCAGGCCTCCCACCACAATGGAGTAGCCTCAGCGTGCGCGGGCCCCAGACCCCGGAGTTATCCACTCGCGGCCCTCCGGTGGGAGGCAGCAACGCTCAACAGGCCCTGCTCGCTTCCGCAGAAGTCCCCAGATCTCGGGCTCTCTGTGCCGTTACCCGGCCTCCGGAGCTCCGCACTGTCAGTAGCGCACTCCCAACGCGGCCCTCCGCCGCGACAGCGGTTCCGCTCGTGGCTTCTGTGTGCCTGCGCTGCAAGCTCACCTCCGGGCCTCAGGCTGGCCAAGCAACGCTCTCCGGGCACCTCCGCACCCACCTCTATGTCGACCGCCGGTCTCCTCAGGCCGCCTCTCAGCCGCTGTGTGCGCACCACTCCCGGGCTCCGCTACAGTCCAAGCACCTCTCGCCCTCAAGTCCGGCTCCTGCACGCGTCTCGGGACCCTCCGCTTTCGGCCGAGCGCTCTCACTCCATCGGCGCCATTTTCGCCCGCACGGGCGCTGAGTCCCGAGTTTCGCCCCACCGGGCTGGCAGCCTCCCTCGCCCCTGCTGTCGCCGCGATTGCACCTGCGAGCGGCTCACCGCCGGTCAGCTCTGCTGTCTGCGTTGCCCTATGGCCGGATAATGACGGATTTGGGGTGGTTTTACACTATCTGCTGTCGCAGCTCGCTCAGTCTGCGGCCATTTTCCTCGGCTGCAGGCCACGCCCCCCGTGATAGGTAATTTTGAAGTCGCCTCAATAGGTTTTGGGCCCTTGCCTGTCGCGGGTACTTGACCCACCCACACAAGTGAGGTACCATTTTTCTCGGAAGACTTTGGGGAATGTGGGCTGGGTAGAATTTTGTGGATCCACACAGATTCCAGAACTTTCCACCACAGAAATGTGAGGAAAATGTGTTTTTGGGACAAATTTTGAGGTTTGCAAGGGATTCTGGGTAACAGAACCTGGTGAGAGCCAGACAAGTCACTCCATCCTGGATTCCCCTGGGTGTCTAGTTTTCAAAAATGTATAGGTTTGCTAGGTTTCCCTAGGTGCCGGCAGAGCTAGGGTTCAAAATCTACAGCTAGGCACTTTGCAAAAAAAGGGTCAGTTTTCACTGTGAAAATGTGTTGTGGCCACGTTGCGTTTTGGGCCGTTTCCTGTCGCGGGCACTAGGCCTACCCACACAAGTGAGGTACCATTTTTCTCGGAAGACTTTGGGGAATGCGGGGTGGGTGGAATTTTGTGGATCCACGCAGATTCCAGAACTTTCCACCACAAAAATGTGAGGAAAATGTGTTTTTTTTTACAAAGTTTGAAGTTTGCAAGGGATTCTGGGTAACAGAACCTGGTGAGAGGCACACAAGTCACCCCATCCTGGATTCCCCTTGGTGTCTAGTTTTAAAAAATGTACAGGTTTGCTAGGTTTTCCTATGTGCCGGCTGCGCTAGGGCCCAAAATCCACAGGTAGGCACATTGCTAAAAACAAGTCTGTGCCTAGTGGGCTTTCTGCCGCCCTGGGGAGAAATCGGGGGGGGGGGAGGAGGGTTGCCCCGATATGCCCCCAAGGGGGGCAGAAAGACTGTGGCTATTTTTTTGGTGGTGGGGGCATTGGTATGCCGATTCTGGGCAGTCCCCACCCCCACGCATAAAAAAAGCCAGCGTAATCGCTGGCGCCTTGTGGACTCTCTGCCCCTCCCTGGGGGCAGATCAGGGGCCACTGCCCCCATCTGCCCCCCGGGGGGCAGAAAGACTGTGGCATTTTTGGGGGGATATGTGGGCATTAGCATGCCCATTCTGAGCTGACCTCAACCCTGAATTTAAAAAAAAAAAATATCCTGAGGCCTAGTGGGCTTCCTGCCCCCCCCTCGGGGGGGGCAGATAAGGGGCTATTGCGCCAATATGCCTCCGGGGAGGGGCAGAAAGACTGTGGTACTTGTTTTTGGGGTGGGGGCATTATCATGCCCATTCTGGGCAGCCCCCACCCCTACATTATTAAAAATAAAAAAAATCCCTGGTGCCTAGTGGGCTTTCTGCCCCGCCCCCGGGGGCAGATCAGGGGCTATTACCCCCATCTGGCTCTGGGGGGAGCAGAAAGACTGTTGAATTTTTTTTTGGGGGGGTGGAGGCATTGGCCTGCCCATCTTGGGCAGCCCCCACCCCTACATCAATAAAATAAATCCCTGGTTTCTAATGGGCTTTCTGCCCCCCAGGGGGGCAGAAAGACTGGAATTTCACTGGGGGTGGGGGCATTGTCATGCCCATTTTGGGCAGCCCCCACCCCAACATTAATATAAAAAAAATCCCTGGTTTCTAGTGGGCTTTCTGCCCCCTCGGGGGGCAGATTGGGGGCTACTGCCCCCGTCTACCCCCTGGGGGGCAGAAAGACTGACATTTCTCTGGGGGGGGGGGACATTGCCATGCAGCCCCCACCCGAACGTCAATAAAAAAAAATCTCTGGTGTCTAGTGGGCTTTCTGCCCCCCCGGGGGGGCAGAAAGACTGTTGTGCCCAAAACACAATGGGGGGAGCAAAGGCCCTTGCCCAAGGGGCCGCTCCCCCCTCCCTGGTGCTAGTGGGTGGATCCCTGCTTGGGGATCGCCCTCCTGGGGTGATCCCCAAGCAGGGATCCACTAGGGAAGGGTACCATTGGAAAGGGGAGATTCTCCCCTTTCCAACGATACCTCTCCCAAGTGTTTCGGTGCTCGGGGGGCTGAGATAGCCCGACGAACACTTAAACACTGAAACTAAGTTTCAGTTTCGTTTTCAATGTAATGACGACAGCGCGCCATGCGCGCGATCGTCATTACAATGAAAACAAGGGAAGGGCCTCAGGAGGTTGGGGAAGCTCTTCCCCACCTCCCGAGGCCCCCCCAAAAAAATGGAAATCCCTCTGCTGTTTACAGCAGACGGATTTCGTGCCCCTGTCCTCATGACGGAATGGTTCCGTCATGAGCACAGGAGCACCGGTGCTCATGACGGAACCATTCCGTAATGAGCACCGAAGGGGTTAAGCCGAAAAGACTTTTGTTTCAGAGGAGACATTCTTAAGGCCATGGGGGTTGGAACCATTGGGGGCAGGAGGGATTTATCCCCCCGCCCCTGATTTTGGAGTGCGGGGTGCAGTGGACAGTATCCCCCCCAGATTTTGAAGTGTAGACTGATGAATAAACAGTGGTAGACAGCGCATGTCTGTCTGAGACCACGCTGCACATCGCCTAAGTCTCCTCGAAGCCCTGTAACCTGAGGAATAAACTCTGTGGGGTCTGTATGGCCTCTTTGTTAATTGTTATTATTTCGGTCTTTTGCAATGTTGAGCCCCCCTAAAATCAGTCTGTTTGCCAAGCCAGCAGAGTAAGGCAAGGCAGGCGATGCTGTTAATGTTACTGCTGGTTCAGCTGACTTACGAAAAAGAAGGATATTAGGAGAGGCTCAACACCTCAGTGACCGCAACTAAAAAATTAGCAAAACCGAAGATGTCTCAGAGCCCGTATAGAGTTTGTCCTTAGGTTACAGATCTTCTAGGAGAAGCTTGTGAAGTGCAGCACAGCCTCAGACGTGCATGTCCTGTCACTCTCAATCAGTATTTCACTCAATCAATCAATCAGTATTTGTAGAGCGCTGCTATTCACGCATGAGGGTATCCAGGTGCTGAAGTCTCGCTGGTCTCAGTTGAAAAGCCAGGTCTTGAGTCCCTTTCTGAACATGAGTGAGGGTGACGTTCGCAGGTAGAGGTCGTTCTAGGACTTGGCAGCGAGGTAGAAGGAACGACCTCCACTGGTAGCTTCGGCAAATGCGGGGAACGTGTGCGAGGGCCAAGCGCTCAATGGGCTTCAGCCCACCCCCCCCGTCGTGTGTCAGCCCGGGCTGAGACAGCTTCCCGGGCACACACACAGCCGTACCCGAGTACTTCACAGGTCTTTAAAAGACCATTTGCTTGTTAATGAGGCTTTGTTGTGTTTTCACTCTTTCTTAGAGCCCCTGCATCTCCACTCTGCCTATTGCTGGAAGAATTAGCCCCCCCCCCCCGAAATGTTTTCTTAGCCCCCCCCCCTCGAAATTTGGCTCTAGTTGCGCCTCTGGAGAGGGCTAGGGAGGCGGAGCACAGTTATCTGGCGGGTTGGTGAAAGTTCAGGCGGTGGTTAATGTTTGATAAGTGGAGGATGTGGCCTAACGGCTAGGGCGCTCGACCTCAAATCTGGGGAACCGGGTTCGAGTCTCGGCAACGACATTCAACATCCTGTGATTCGGGGCAAATCACTTAATCTCCCCGTGCCCAACAAAAAAATGAATGTGTTCTTGTGTAACGCAACTGGTGCTCATGTAAAGCGCCCTGATACCTTCAGCTCAAGTTTGCGCTATATAAAACTCTGAGAAAAAAAAACCTGTAAACTAACTGTAATTGAATAACAATAATTGAATATGTTTCGTGTTAAACAGAAGTGAGAAGGATGTAACCCTACAGTCTCAGAACTGCACAACATGCGAAACTGGACCTAAATCCCGGCTACCCCACTTGACCAAAGTGTGCGATCCACGGCCTATTGCTTGACTTCTCTATTTATTTATTTGTTTATTTGAAAAGGTTTATAAAGCGCGAACAAGACCCAACCGGGTATCAGAGCGCTGTACAAAGAGGAAAGCTGACGTATACGTACAGAGACAATATAAATACACTTACAAAAAAGGAAATATGAGGCCAAGCATTGTCATCATAGACTGACTTCAAAGACAAACGAAGTAAGTTAAACCCCCAGTAGAAATGTATGTCAAGCATAAATTTCAAACATAAAGTGAAAGTAAATTGTTAAGCATACAATAACACACCCAAGGACACCCCATAAGGCAACATGAGAGGAATCTGAGGCATAAAGTACATGAGGACGCTAGGGGAAGAGTAGGTAGAAAATGAACAAACAGTAAACAGCCCACCCAGATGAGGCCGAGCAGTTTCATCATCGCCTTACTATAAAGACAGATGAGATACGTTTTAAACCCCAAGTGAGAATGATTGTCAAGCACGAGTTACAAACATAAAGTGAAAGTACATTGTCAAGCATAAATTTCAACACAACAAAGTAAAAATGCTTGTCAAGAATGCAGGTAATTGACTAGCAAATGACATGGAGGCTATTGTTGATGCAGTTCTTCCAATAGTAGCCATTTGACCTGTTTTTTGAATGAGGCAGTCGAAGGATTGGTTCTGATCTCTGTTGGAAGGGCATTCCAAATTCTTGGAGCCAGTCCTGAGAAGGTACGATTGTAAGTTCTTTTTTTATTGAATTTCGGTGGTTTCAGTAGAAGGGTATTGGAGCTTCTTAGGTTTCTTCTGGATCCGGAGAGCTCAAGTTTTTTTGCCAGGTAAACAGGGCTATTGAAGTGTATAGCTTTATGTGCCAGGCAGGCTATTTTGAAGCGGATCCTAGCTTCAATGGGTAGCCAGTTAAGCTGGATTAGGTCAGGTGTGATATGATCATGCTTTCTTGAACCTGTGATTAGTCTGGCAGAGGCGTTCAGAGTAGCTCTTAGCGGTGCTAACCTAGATTTAGGAAGACCAGCTAGGGTCACCGAGCCATATTCAACTCGTGATATAACTAAGGATTGGACTGCTGATTGCATGTCTTCTGGAGTTAGGGACGGTTTGATTTTCCTAAGAGTGTTGAGCTGATGGTTGGCACTCTTAATGGTTGCACTGATGTGACCTTGCATGTTTAGAAATTTGTCTAGGGTGACCCCTAAAGAGCAGGCGGAGTCCACCAAATGCGGGGTGCAGTTGAGTGCTGAGATTTTTTTGATCCAGTTTTGCGTGGGAGCCTCGTGGTTGCGTGGGGAAATCAGGAGAAATTCAGTTTTGAGAGAGTTAAGTAATAGGTGGTTATGAGTTAGCCATTGTTGAGTTTTTGAAGCGCTCCGTTAAGAGTTTTAATGTCATCTGGAGAGGAGATCTTCAAATACAGTTGAGTGTCATCCGCGTACATGTGGTACTGAATGTTTGAGTCATTTAGAATGGCAGTTAGAGGTTCCATGCATAGGTTGAAGAGCGTGGGCGAAAGTGCAGAACCTTGAGGCACCCCAATAGAGACTGAAGTGCTGGCCGCCAAAGATTGGTTGACTTTGATTCTTTGTGTTCGGTTATGCAGGAAAGAGGAGAACCAATTTAGGACAGGGCCCGATAGCCCCATCCTGTATTGAACAAGGTTAATCAGGTTATCATGTTTGATAGTGTCAAAAGCAGAGGACAAGTCCAGAAGGATTAGAAGACAAGGTGTATCTTGGTCCAGAGCTCTCAATGCGTCATCAACAATGTGAGTTAGCGCTGTTTCTGTGCTATGACCTGATCTAAAGCCTGATTGATGTTGGTCTAGGAGCTGACATTTCTCAATGTGGCCGCAAAGCTGTGTGTGAACACATTTCTCGAGCAATTTCGCTAGGGACATGATGTTGGTGATCGGTCGGAAGTTACTGGGATCTGTAAGGTCTGCATTGGGCTTCTTGGGGATGGGTGTGACTTGCCCCATTTTAAGGCAGTCGGGAATCCTCCCTTGTAAGAGAGAGTGTTGGATGATCCTGGACCAGAGAGGCAGAACTGCCAAGTTGAGGTCTTTGAGCAGCTTGGCGGGGAGTGGGTCCTTGAAATGGTTGGAAGGTTTCAGAGAAGCCAGGGAAAGTGACAGCTCCTCCAAGTCTGGAGGTCGGAAGGTATTCCAGCAGGCATTGTTTTTGGGTGTGTACAGGCATTGATTTTGGGAGTGTACTCCCATGTAACCAGGCAAACCCTCGGAACTCATAGACAACAAATTCTCAGCGGCCCGTTGCAGTTCCCGCTCAATACTTCTAGATTTTTCAGCGAAGTGCTCTGAGAAGTCCTCTTCACTGGGTCCAGCGATTTTGATTGCTGGAATAGGATTAGCCTGTTGTTTGATGATATCAAACAGTTTCCTGGGACGGTTTTTAGCGCTGTCAAGCTGATCTCTGAAATGATCTGATTTAGAGATGCGAATGAGTTTGTTGTAAGAGCTTCTCATCTTTCTTAACTGTTCAAGGCTAGAAGTGGAGGGGTCATTTCTCCAACGTCTCTCAGAGAGTCTCAGCTTGCGACGTTCGTCATTAAGGGTATCATTGAACCAAGGTTTGGATTGTTTGCAGGGAATCCTTTTAAGTAGCTTCGGGGCTGCAGAGTCGAGAATATTAGACATAGTGTTGAAGTAATAATCCGTCAACTCTTCCAAATTATTCATGGTAGTTGGGGGTTCAAGTAGATTCTTGCTTAAGATGGAAAGGTTAGAGATGTTGATATCTCTCAGGTTACGAGACAATTGCTTGTTTTTGAGTGGTTGCCCTTGTCTAAGCAATACCTTTTCCTGAATGCGAAAGGAGATTTGGAGATGATCCGACCAATCACATGGTACTATGTCGTCTAGCTGAATAATGTGCTCTCTAGCTATGATGAGGTCAAGGGTAGCGCCCATGCAGTGGGTAGGCCCGTTGCAGGCCTGTATATAGTTGAGGTCTGAGAGGAAAGACTTAAAAGAACAGACTACTGGATCATTAGAGTCATTCCAGTGAAGGTTGAAGTCACTGAGGAAGATGTGATTAGTATGGAAGGCTGAGCTGGCAGAGATGGATTCCATTAATTGTTCTACGAAGAGTAAGTTGTTGTCCCTAGGAGGATGGTAGATCGAGTGAAGCACACAGACAGTCTTGCTCTTGTTCAAAATTT
The DNA here is from genome assembly GCA_963921515.1 of Calotriton arnoldi. NCBI lineage: Eukaryota > Metazoa > Chordata > Amphibia > Caudata > Salamandridae > Calotriton > Calotriton arnoldi. The sequence continues at coordinate 1,490,609 of CAWUFW010004426.1, forward strand.
CAGCGACAAGTAGCTCACAGGAGGACATCGAGTCCTTATGAGTCTGCTTCAAAACGAGGTTGGACCGATGGATGCAGGCAATCCCCCCCCCCCCCAGCTTTAATAGGCCTATCACATCTGACAATGTCATAGCCCGGAGGAATTAAAATGTCAAGTATTGGGGAGGAAGAGTCATTGAGCCATGTTTCCGTAAGAATCAGGAGGTCTAATTCTTGTGATAAGATGAGTTCGGAGATATCTGCTGCGTGCTTCACTGCTGATCTGCAGTTAAGAAGCATCGATTTGATATGGGAATCTGTAGTTGCTTCCACTAGGTGCGAAGTGACTACCTGAAGTAAGTTATCCTTATTCAAGGATCTCAAGTTAACACTTGGTTCTCTATCAGGATCAGAGGAGATAGTGGAGCTAGGCGAGATTGCGTAGTCCTCATAAGATAGTGAGAGTGCGAGCGTGTCAACCTCAGACCACTGCGTCTGTAAACTACAGGGTCTGGAGTGGAGGTAGGGAGGAGGGGGAGCGGGCCCTTGAGGGTAGTTCGGGCAGGTAACAGAGGACCTTTCCATTCCATCATTTAAATTAGTTGCAGGGTGCGAGGGCAGATCCGATCCCGCGGGCGGATAAGGTGTGAGGAACTTTTCATTCTTTATTGAGCATTGTAGGAGGATCTGGAGGTTGTCATTTACAGAAAGGAGGTCCCGCTTCAGTTCGGCCAATTGTTCCTCAATCCGCCGAAGACTGACACCATCAGGTGACCGTCCAGTATAAGGTGCAGGGAGATGCCCCTTCTCCATACAGCTCTTACAGGGGGAGATGGACCCCTGCTTAAGCTCAGTTGTGGGCTCCAAAGGAGTAGTCTGAATGGTAAGGATGGCGTCAGGGATCATAAGCGGCGGTTGAGGGGTACACCCTTGAGTAAGTCCAAGGGGCGGTCCACAGGTAGTATCCTGCGCCCTGGGCGTAGAGCAAGAGTAAGCAGTAGGTTTAGCGGAGTTCAGAGGAGAGGGTGGCCCAAAGGTAGCGTCCTGAGCAATGGGAAGAGAGTTAGAGGAGGAAAGCAAAGGAAAGGGAGTCCCTAAGGTAGCATTAGGATTAGGAGTAGGGATAGATTGGACGTGAGGTGAGGGGTCGTTGTTGCTTCTAGTCAAGAGGTTAGGTCGCGGTGTAGTGGGTTTTGGGACCAAGGGAGGTGAGTGTACTATGTTTAGGGGGAAGTCCGTGTCCAGGGGATTGGCAGTAGGATTGGAAGTGGGGGTGGTTTGAGCCTGAGGTGGGGGGACAGGGGGGTTGAGTGTGCCGCGGTTTGAGGGGGTCAGTGTCCAATGGATCATTGGTGCCGTTGGCTGTAGAGAGGGTGTGGTCAGGAGGGGTAAGTGACACGGGATCAGCCTTGTGGAGATTCCTGGTTGTGAGTTTGCTGGACCTGGTGGTATCGGTTGCCGTCATTGTAGTGGGTGTTTGCCGGCGGAGTGTGATGATAGGGGTAGTGAGATTATAGTTGGTGATGGTGGATGTCCATGAGTTGTAAAGTGGGTCATCTGGTGAGGGAGATTGGGTCGGTTTAGGGTTTTTTGACCGGGTGAGGGGCGGTAAGGAAGATTGGGTTTGAAGGCACTGATGAGTTATAGAGGAGAGTAGCGTTGGGAAGTGCCGATCAAAAGTGGTGAGGTGCGGGTCCGAGGCCTGAATGAGAATGTTTCCTGTTTTGAAGATGGAAATTGTCAGTTCTCCTTTAAAGGTAGGGGAGACAGTTGTGGAGATTTTTTCTCCATAGGGAATATTAACCGATTTGGTGACTAGAAAATGAAGAAGGAAGGTGTTTTTCCACTTAGTTGGGCGGTTTGTGTAAAAGATGAAGTTAGTTTTCGTCTCGCCATTAGTAGCAGTGTGGTAGTTGTCAACAATAAGTGTTTCTGGGTGCTGTTTTAGGGTTCTATGCTTTAAGTTTTTTTTAACATTACTGGTCAGGTTTTCTGGGTAATTAATGGACCATGAGTTAGATCCGTGGCGAGCGAGTTTAGAGTTCCTGGAGGTATATGGCGGAGGCATAGTTAATGACTGAAAGATTCTGGATCTAAAGAATCGGTTGGAGGATCTAATCGGTCTATCCACTGATCGGTGGGGGTTACCAGGTTACTTTCAGTAGAGACAGTTGAGAGGGCTGTTAATCGTATGCCCATGCCAAGATGGCCCCTGCAAAAGACCTATTATTATGGAAGGCTTCTAGCTCAGTCCTCTTTCTATTGTTGTGAAAGCTTCGAACAGTCCTCTTTCCCTTTCTATGAGTAGGGGCATGTGAGGACATTTTCCATTTTTGTTTATTTATATTTACATCCTATGTGGTTTTAAAATGGCTGAGCCAGCACACAGTTCTCAACCCCATTAGATTCAAAGCATCCGCAAAAGGTTCTGGCCCAAAGTCTTGGGAGATATGTCATGCGTGGCGCTCTCCGTATGCAAAGTCAAGGCAGTCTGGGTAGTCCACACCCCAAAAGACAGACCTAGACACACACACGTCGTAAGAAGGCAAGCCGGGACCCGAGTCAAAGAAGTCTCATGAGAGACGCCCTATGTATAATTTTCCTTAAACATCCAGTTTGAGAGCACATTGAAGTAATTCAGTACAGGACCTGTGCTCTACAAAAACATTGCATATATGGCTAATATAAAATAATGGTGCTTCATATATAATAAGAACAATATAGCCTATATAAATAGAGAACATGACATATTTGGGGTAACTTGTGGCAGCGCTGTCAGGGCTTGTGGGTATTCTTGAATGTTTAAGGTTTCAAAATATATGTTACTTCCAATAAATGTCACCACTGCAGTGATATAGATGTATGCAATTAATTGAGACACTGAGAAATGGTGACAAATATTTATTCTCTTTCTAAAGCCTTTATCATACTTGTAATGGTATCTGTTGCCTGTTTTACTTCTTTTGATGGCTCGGCTCGTGTTTTAGCTCTTAGAGCCAGACCACTGGTCGTTTTTCCCAAAACTCTCTGTGTCTACCCCAGAAATATAGTATCTCCCCAGTAATTTAGTGTCTCCTACGCCCTCGCTTAAGACTACATGTATCACTGCTCATTTTCGATTTAAGCCGTGCCATTATTGGGCATCCATTTGAATAGCAGTCTACCTGTCTGCCATGTTTCTCCTGTTTCTCCCCCCACGGCGTTCTTAAAAGGGATTTTTTTTACTTGAGCGCTTTGTAAAGACTAAAAATAAAATAATAAACAGTAGTATAACTAAAAGTCGACGACATTCCCTGCTGTGCTGGCCTTCATTCCGTTGCAACCAGTATGCCCCATATCGTCCTATGAGAGTGAGACTCGACCACGGTGCCCATTTGATTGTTGGCCTCTCTGCTGAGACAGCAAGCCACCGTGGCTGTGGGAGGCAGACGTGTCCTCATCTGAGGCGCCCTTCCGTCAGTGAAAGCGCGCAGGCTGGACGTGCCACGCTCCTGAGTGAGATCAGCGCAGTGACCACTCCTGAGGAAGTGACGCTCCCTCTGCGTGCGGCGGGAATGAGCGAGGGGAAGGGGTCAGGAGAGGCCCCCCAGCCGGTTCCCTGCACGGTCAGTGAGTTCACTGCACCCCAGTGACCGGCAGCTGCGCGAGTCTAGCAGACACGGGGCCGCTCTCGCTCGCCTACATGTTTACATAGAAAGATCGGATCTCACTGCAGAGGTCCCGCCAGTCAGTGACTACCCAGTGTGTGCAATCGGGGCGGATGAACAATTTTGGGTTAAATGTTTGCCTTGCTCAGTTCGGCGTCAGTGAAAGCGAGGGCCGAGGGGGGTGCGGGGGTGGCACGCTGCCAGGCACCCCACCAGCTGTGCGGCCAGCCACACCCCAGGAGCGGAAGCAGCCGGCCAGGAGGCCCGGGTCGCAGCATCTGGCTTCCCCGCTCCTGACACAGCCTGGTAATAAAACACTTCCCTTTTGGCCAAGCCAGACATGAATAAGGAAGTGAAGGGCGGGGGGAGCTGAAGAAAGTGCTGCTCTGGAGCGCACAATGTTTGCATTGACTGAAAACTGACCTCATTCCTCAGCTGAGAACCCCCCCTTCCCAGAATGATGCCCAGCGAACGGCCTATTCTGAGGAGCACTGACCCCCCCCCCACTGCCCGCCCTCTCTCATCACTGGAACCCAGATTGATCAGAGGGTAGATATCTTCTGGGAAAGGTATTCAGTTGCTTTGTAAAGTGCTCGTTTGTGAAACAAGCCACTTCGCGGCGCTACAGCAGTCGTTGTGTGGGTCCAGTCTAAACCCGAATTCCCTTCCCAATTGACTGAGGACTGACTGATGTCTGTGTTGGGCCTTTTGGGTTGTTCTTCATCGGGAGTCGGCCTACACTCGAGTGGGGCCCTGTCCCTGACCCTGCAGCGGGACAGGGGCCCTATCACTGTAGTAGGAGTAGGGCTCTATCTCTGTAGTAGGAGTAGGGCCCTATCTCTGTAGTAGGAGTGGGGCCCTATCCCTGTAGTGGGAGAGGGGCCCTATCCCTGTAGTGATCCTTGTAGTAAGAGTGGGGCCCTATCTCTGCAGTGCAGTGGGGCCCTATCCCTCTAGCAGGAGTGGGGCCTTATCCCTGTAGTGGGAGTGGGGCCCTATCTCTCTAGTAGGAGTGGGGCCCTATCCCTGTAGTAGGAGTTGCACACTATCCCTGTAGTAGGAGTGGGACCCTATCCCTGTAGTAGGAGTGGGGCCCTATCCCTGTAGTGGTAATGGGACCCTATCCCTGTAGCAGGAGTGGGGCATTATTCTGTAGTGGGAGTAGGACCCTATCCCTGTAGTGTAGTGGCACCCTATCCCTGTAATAGGAGTGGCACCCTATCCATGTAGTCGGAGTGGGGCCCTATCCATGTAGTCGGAGTTGGGCCCTATCCCTGTAGTCGGAGTGGGGCCCTATCCCTGTAGTAGGAGTGGGGCCCTATCCCTGTAGTAGGAGTGGGGCCCTATCCCTGTAGTAGGAGTGGGGCCCTATCCCTGTAGTAGGAGTGGGGCCCTATCCCTGTAGTCGGAGTAGGGTCTTATCCCTGTAGTGGGAGTGGGACCCTATCCCTGCACTCGGAGTGGGGCCATATCCTTATAGTGGGAGTGGGGCCCTATCCCTGTAGTAGGAGAGGAGCACTACCCTGTAGTAGGAGTGGGGTCCTATCCGTGTAAAAGGAGCGGGCCCTATCCCTGTAGTCAGAGTGGGGCCCTTGCCCTTTAGTAGGGGTGAAGCTGTGTCCCTGCAGTAGAAGTGGGGCCCCAGTTGTGTAGTTGAAGTGGGGCCCTTTCCGTGTAAAAGGAGCGGGTCCTGTCCCTGTAGTCAGAGTGGGGTCCTATCCCTGTAGTCTGTGGGGCCCTATCCCTGTAGTGGAAGTGGGGTCCTATTCCTGTAGTGTAGTGGGGTCCTATTCCTGTAGTGTAGTGGGGCCCTATTCCTGTAGTCAGAGTGGGGTCCTATTCCTGTAGTGTAGTGGGGCTCTATCCATTTAGTGGGAGTGGGGTCCTATCCTGTAGTGGGAGTGGGGTCCTATCCTGTAGTGGGAGTGGGGTCCTATCCCTGTAGTGTAGTGGGGCCCTATTTCTTCAGTATGAGTGGGGCACTATCCATGTAGTAGGAATGGGGCCCACTCCCTGTAGTAGGAGTCGAGCACTATCCCTGTAGTGGTAGTGGGGCCCTTGCCCTGTAGTAGGGGTGAAGCTGTATCCCTGCAGTAGAAGTGGGGCCCCAGTCGTGTAGTTGGAGTGGGGCCCTTTCCGTGTAAAAGGAGCGGGTCCTGTCCCTGTAGTCAGAGTGGGGCCCAATCCCTGTAGTCAGTGGGGCCCTATCCCTGTAGTGGAAGTGGGGTCCTATTCCTGTAGTGTAGTGGGGCTCTATCCCTGTAGTGGGAGTGGGGCCCTATTCCTGTAGTGTAGTGGGGCCCTATTCCTGTAGTGTAGTGGGGCCCTATTCCTACAGTATTAGTGGGGCTCTATCCCTGTAGTGGGAGTGGGGCCCTATTTCTGCAGTAGGAGTGGGGCCCAATCTGTGTAGTAGGAGTGGGGCCCTATTTCTGCAGTAGGAGTGAGGCCCAATCTGTGTAGTAGGAGTGAGGATCTATCCCTGTAGTAGGAGCCGAGCCTTATCCCTGTAGAAGGAGTCAGGCCCTATCCCTGTTGTAGGAGTCAGGCCCTGTAGGAGGAGTGGGGCCCTATCCCTGTAGTGGGAGTGGGGTCCTATTCCTGTAGTGTAGTGGGGCTCTATCCCTGTAGTGGGAGTGGGGTCCTATTCCTGTAGTGCAGTGGGGCCCTATCCCTGTAGTGGGAGTGGGGCCCTATCCCTGTAGTGGGAGTGGGGCCCTATTTCTGCAGTAGGATTGGGGTCCAATCTGTGTAGTAGGAGTGAGGCTCTATCCCTGTAGTAGGAGCCGAGCCTTATCCCTGTAGAAGGAGTCAGGCCCTATCTATCCCTGTTGTAGGAGTCAGGCCCTGTAGGAGGAGTGGGGCCCTATACCTGAATTAGGAGTGGGGCCCTATACCTGTAGTAGGAGTGGGTCTTACCCCTGCGTCGGAGTGGCCGCTGGACATTTCCCTCCACCTACAGTAGAGTCGGTGCACCAGTGGCTCCACTATATGCCTGCAGCCTTGATATCCTCACCATGCAGGCAGATGTTCCTCTGCTGGAGGAGCGGAGGCCAACGCCTCTGTTGACCTTTTTTTTTGGGGGGGGGGGAGGGTTAGCACCTGCCCAACTTAAACGGACCTCCACTGTCTGTTGAGCTGGAGACAGGTAAGTAGCTTTCAACCCAGTGGCTAAAGTGCATAATGTCTAACCAGGAAACCTGGTTTCAAATCCTGGCTTCTCCACTTGCAATTTTGTGATCCTAAGCAAATAACTTTACTTCGCTGTGTGAGAGCACCTTGAAATAACTCACAAGGAAGTGGGCTGTAGAAAACTTCGCCTGTATATGGTTTAATATCACTCCATGTGCAACAATAGTGAACATATATACAGTGCACCAGAGAAACTAACTTATCAGTCGGTTCACCAATGTCATCAGGGCTGGGGGGGCGTTCTTCAATGCAGCTGCTAGGTTTGATTCACTGTTTTCGTTGTTGCTACTTTCAGCATTTTGCACTTGTTTCTGATATTTACATGACGTTTTCTGTACATTACCCTCTGTGGTTTGGGGCCATTTTATCAGATTATATCAGTAAAAATAAAACAAAGTCTGTTTAATCAGAGTTGATTCTAGTGACAGGCAAGGCGTTATGGGTGTCTTTGGTGCCCCAGCAGGATTGGGCACACTGCACCCCACAAGTACCAAAGGGGCAAAAGTGCATTTTACTCTAACAATCCTTTCATCTGCCCTAATGCACAAAGTCAGTTATGAAAAAATTACAACTTTCTCTTGTGTTGTGCAACAAAGCACAGAATCAGCGAAAAGGAAACTGTAGTTAGTGCCTATTGGTCCACAGACCTGCAGTATCCTTCATGACACTACTCCCTACTACACTACTACACTACTCACTACTCCCTACTACTAATATGAAAATATTACCCTTTTTTGTAAATGTATTTATATTGTCTCTGTACTTATACGTCAGCTTTCCTCTTTGTACAGCGCTCTGATACCCGGTTGGGTCTTGTTCGCGCTTTATAAAACTTTTCAAATAAATAAAAAATAAATAAATAACGCCTCTTCTGTTGAGCAGATGCTGGCTGAGGGTGGGTCGGGGGGGGGCGGCTGATAGAATCGCAGATCCTGGAGAGAGTGCTGGGAAACACCCACACCACTTTCACTCAGCAGAGTCACGAAGACATTTGCAGTCCATTATCGACATTAAATGCACAGTGAGCTCATACTGGCCCAAGGGGAGACGGTGCTAAGATGGGGTGCCCCGTGACATTTAAAGAGCGTGGGCATTTTCTGCATCTGGCCTGACTCACCCACATCTGGAACAGGACTTTCTAATGTCTCGAAGTAAAGTGTCTCTGGCTTGTGGTCATAACTTCAGAAACGTGCAGCTAAAGTCTAAAATCGGTCCCCGATCACCAACTTTTCTCAAATGCACAAATACCTGATTGTGAAATGATACACCCCTGTGGGAAGCAGAACAGGGTTGTGGCAAATCTGTTGCATTTATGTAACGTGGTGCCTGGCCTAGCCGTGTACCGCGAACAGTCCTCACTCCATCTTAATGCCAGCATGGATATGCTGGAGGATGTAGCGTAACGGCCTGAGCTGCCGACTTTGGAGCTGGGGAACCAGGTTCCAGTCTCAGCGTCGGCGTCAACGCTTTCTATAGGATCGCGCCTGGCGCTTCTAATGCCCTGATCTCGCTCTATACCGAACAACAGCTGAAAGTATCGCCTTCCGCCTATGTTATGTATATGATTGTCTAAAATTGGCTGCTCCTGATTGCTAATCAGTTTGACCTTCAAGGAAGGAAGCTCTCCTCCCTTCACTCTTATACCGATCTCCCTTCCACCAACTATGCGTCCGCCTAACCCCACACGGAACTCTAAACTCGTGCGTTACGGACCCAACTCCTGGTCCATTAACTACCCCGACAAAATGACCAGTAATGCTAAAAAGAACTTCAAACATAGTACTCTAAAACAGCACCCGGAAACACTTATAGTGGATAACTACCACACAGCGACCAACGGCAACACGAAAACTAACTTCATCTTTTACACTAATTGCCCGATTAAGTGGAAAAACACCTTCTTTCTTCACCTTCAAGTCGCCAAGTCAGTAATCATTCCTTATGGCGAAAAAATCTCCACAACCATCTCCCCTACCTTTAAAGGGGAACTCACTATCTCCATCTACAGAACTGGAACCATTCTCATACAGGCCACCGACCCGCACCTCGCCACTTTTGACCGCCACTTCCCCACACTACTCTCCTCGTTAGCTCAACTGAACCGTCAAACCCAATCTCCCCTTTCCCCCTCCACCCTGACTAATAACACGGAACCGATCCTATCCCCATGTCCTGAAGACCCACTCTTCAACTCATGGACATCCACCATCACTCGCTTACAATCACACTACCCCTATCATTACTCTCCGTCGCCAAACACCCACCATAATGACATCGACGGATCCCACCAGGAACAGCAATCCCACAATTAACAAACACCACAAGACTGATCTCAATCTAGACAGCTAAGACACTAACTACAGTCCTCCCGCGACTGATATCACCACAGGCACTCCCCTCTCGTCCCCTGATAATCTGAACCTTCCCTCACAAACTATCCCTTTCTCCATCCTTGACCCTTTTCCCCCTGCCCTTACCATCCCCATGTCCAACGTCATCACCAATACAGCGGACACTTACCCCCCCTATTACCACTGCCCACTCCCTCCCCGCTGCCCCTCATCCACATGCACAACCTGTCTCCACCGCTAATCTCACTGACTATCCCCGGGACATCCCCATGTCCAACGTCATCACCAATCCGGCGGACACTTACCTCCCTATCACCACTGCCCACTACCCTTCCGCTGTCCCACATACACATGCACAACCTGTCTCCACTGCTAATCTCACTGACAATCCCCGGGACTCTGACTTCCTCCCTATCATTGCTCTCCCTCCTCCCTTGGACATTAGACCCACTACACCTCCTCCGAACACCTCAAATGGTAGCATTACTAACCCGGCCCCCCGCGTTCAACCTCTCCCCTCTCCTAATCCTACTGATTCCGTCCAATCCCCGACCCCTGTTCTCTCTCCTTCCGTAGACCCAAGGCATTCTCGGCCCCTACCAAAAGCAATAAGCTTTTTCAGCTCTATAACCCAGCAACTGAACAGAATGGAGCTGAAAATTAAATCCCTAGCTGCCGATTTCCTAAACTTACAAAAAGACCTTCACAACAGGATCAAGCCACCGTGCTCTCACTCCCCGGGTAGTGTTGCTCCTACCACCCTCAATGCCTCTCACATGGCCCCACCGGGCACCCCTCGGCCCTCCATTCCGTTGGCGAGTCAGGCACTTCGATCCAACCATGATCGCCACCCCATTTCGGTACCGAAACCGGATGAGATCAATGACTCTTACCTCGCATTGAGCCAGAATACGGCTCCTTTCACTATCCCTGTTATTATTGGCACTAACAGAATCCCAAAAACTGTCCACTCGACCAGACCTCCTGCTCAATACTCCTCTATCCACCTAACTCCCCCCATCATCGAGGCTCCCCGTCCTCTGTCTTGCATGCTCCTCAACTGCAGATCAGCAGTACAACACGCCACAGACATTGCTGAAGCTCTACTCGCTGAAGAAATAGACATCGCTTTCCTCACAGAATCCTGGCTCAATGTCCACTCCACCCCCATTCTTGACATTCTCACCCCTCCAGGTTACAACATCATCAGACAAGACAGGCCGATCAAAACGGGGGGGACTAGCCATCATTCACAAAGCTGGAATACAGCTTACCAAACTTATACCTGCAGAATACCTGTCGTTTGAATACCTGGGTGTCGAACTCACAGCCAAAGGCACCCCACCCATCAAATTTCACACCATCTACCATCCTCCTGGGGAGCGTACCCTCTTCACTGAAGAACTAACGGACCTAATAACACGCTTCTCCCTGACAGACATGAAAGACGTTTTCCTGAGTGACCTCAATATCCACTGGAACGACCCAGAAGACGCCACAGTCCAGAACCTATCCAACCTACTTGCAATATCCAAACTCAAACAACTCTGCAATAAACCAACACATTAAAGGTGCAACGCTGGATGCGATCATTACCAAAAATGAACTGGTCTCTCTGAGAGCGATTTCTCCCATTGACTGGTCCGACCACCACCTTATTCTGTTCAACATTGACGCATTTGTCAGCCACCAACCTATTCGTTCTGACAAACCTAAGCACTGGACCAGAAACATCAAAGAAGTCCCTATAACCGAACTTGAATCCAGGATTCATGCCCATCTACAACTCCAACCCTCCACCTGGACGGCCGATGACCTCACTACACACTTTAATTCAACAATAACAGAGGTTTTAGACCAAGTAGCGCCACTCAAACTCAAACAAATGAGGCGAATCAAATCTAAACCCTGGTTCAACGTGGATCTTAATAACGAAAGGCGTCAACTCAGACAAGCGGAACGGTCTTGGAGACTAAACCCCTCGACCTTGCACCTAGCGCAACTTAGATCTGCTCGGCTGGCATACAAAAAACACATTTTTAGAGAAAAGGCATCTTTCTTCCGCAGCCAACTAGATCAGGCGAAAAACAGACAGAGAGAACTCTTCAACATTGTCAAAAGCCAAACAAACTGCACTCCCTCTCACAAAATCAAAGCCACCAATGATCGATGTGAAGAAATTGCCACCTTCTTCTCTAATAAAGTCACAAAAATTGAACAATCCTTCATCCAAACCTCAAATCCCCCTTCCCTCTCAACCGGCCCCCCTTTAATCACCCTTGACCAATCAGAAAGAGTTCTTACCAAGGACAATCAGGTCTGCCTCCAGCTAAAAAACAATGCGCATTGGTCCGACTTCGAGCTAATGTCTGAAAACGAGGTCTTCAGTATAATTGCAAGCCTAAAACCTTCTTCCCACACTATGGACACCCTCCCTTCCACAATGGTAAAAAAACTCAACCACACCATTGCCCCTTTATGGACAAAAATCATCAACTCCTCTCTCATTTCAGGCTGTGTCCCAGACTCCCTTCAACTAGGACAAATCACACCCATACTCAAGAAACCATGGGCCGACCCTAACGATCTCAACAACCTCAGACCGATCTCCAACCTCCCGTTCCTAGCAAAAGCATTGGAGAAATGCATTCTCCACCAACTCAACAAACACATTGAGGAGTTCAACCTCCTCGACACCTTTCAATCAGGATTCAGGAAAGGCTGTAGCACCGAAACAGCTATGCTCAACATCTCTGACGATATCCACAGTGCCTTAGACGAAGGTGAAGCTTGTCTCCTCATCCTTATAGACCTATCAGCTGCATTCGACACAGTACTCATCCAACTCTTCTGGGGACCTTGAGGAGGCGCTCTGGCATTAACGGCACAGTACTAAAATGGTTCACTTCCTTCCTTCAGCACCGCTCGCAACAAATCAAAATCAACTCCTGTCTCTCGAAGCCAACTAAAGTCACACTTGGGGTCCCACAAGGCTCGATCCTCTCTCCTTCCCTCTTCAATCTCTTCATGGAGCCCCTCACAATCATCCTGAAAAAACCGGGAGTGAATTACCACCTATACGCAGATGACACCCAAATCTATTACAAAATCAATTCACCCAGCGACATCCGACACCTAAATGTCACTCTAACCGAGATCCAAACTTGGTTCAACGCTAACCACTTAAAGCTCAACCCGGATAAAACGGAATTAATACTATTCTCTCCAAAAAGTAACCACCGACCAATCCAAGAGTGGCTCAAGAATCTGGATGCCCTAAACTACCCCCTCGTCCTATCCAACTCAGTTAAGTCTCTAGGCATTACCCTTGACAAGAACTTATCAATGGAGGCCCACATCAAAAACTCTGCAAAAGGTGCGATTTTCTCACTAAAACACCTCAAGAAATTGAAACCTTTTCTTCCCCAAGATGATCTCATGACAATAGTTCAATCCCTAGTTCTCTCTAAAATTGACTACGGAGACGCCATCCTAACAGGGACTCCAAAGCTCACCTAGCCCCGCTAAGGGCAGTGCTGAACATGGCAGCTCGACTCATATCTGGGGTAAAAGATTTGAACACATCACACCTACCCTCAACTCCCTCAACTGGCTTCCCATGGAAGGGAGATGTATTTACAAGCTGGCCTGCATCACACACAAAACCCTTCACTATCCGTCCCCCAACTACCTAAACAACAAACTGGTAAAAGCAGGAAAATCCAGAACTCTGAGAAGCTCAAACTTACTCCTTCTTATCCATCCGAAACTGAAAAAGAAAACCACTCCGTGCCGATCCTTTTCTGGCAACGCTCCCAGGATGTGGAACGCTCTCCCTAGAGACCTCAGATGCAACCCCTCCTTCTCCTGTTTCAAAAGGGACCTGAAACTCCATCTCCTCAACAAATACTTTCCCGACCAACGTCAACGAACCTAGACTTCAATATCCGAGTTGACTCCTCCCTCACCTGACATTCAAGGTTACATGGTGACCGGATTATGTTAGCCACCTTCGTTTTCTTTTTTCTCTCCCTCTCCTGCACTGTTTACCAAATTTTTATGTTGTACTTATATCTCTGTTTGCTTCCTTACCGCCTGCCTACTATGTAATGCAATTTTTCTTCTGTCCCTACGGTGTGTATGTAAAGCGCTCTGATACCCACGGGTCAAGCAAGCGCTATATAAAACTTTTAAAATAAATAAAACGTCCTGTGAATCTGGGCAAATCACGTAATCTCCCAGTGCCTACCAAAAATGAATGTGTCCTTGTGTAACGTAACTGGTGCTCATGTAAAGCGCTCCAATACCTTCGGGCCGAGTTCGCGGATATAAAGTACAGGTGATGCTAGAAACCCTCTTCGCCACTCCTGCACCCGGAACCAGAGTTCTTGTATCGTAGATCTATACCCAAGAGCTCCTGAACATGAGAGAAGGAGTTCAGCTACATTCTCCCTTCTGAAGAGCACTTGTTATTTGTACCAGACTCAACTATGTACTATCATTGACCAATCACCACCATTTCCTCTCGAAGCTCTCACCTTCATGTGATGCGAAGCCCCACCCCTCACTTAGATGTACAGAACTACACCTTCTTAGAGACCATTCCTCGAGCCAAGCCTGTCTTCATCACAGGTAAGATCCCTGGAAATTCTTCCTCTACTTCTAGCTATGTGTTCAACTTATAAAAAGTGCACCACACACCAGCTATGTGTTCAACTTATAAAAAGTGCACCATACACCAGCTATGTGTTCAACTTATAAAAAGTGCGCCACACACCAGCTATGTGCTCAACTTATAAAAAGTGCGCCACACACATCAGCTATGTGTTCAACTTATAAAAAGTGCGCCACACACCAGCTATGTGTTCAACTTATAAAAAGTGCGCCACACACCAGCTATGTGTTCAACTTATAAAAAGTGCGCCACACACCAGCTATGTGTTCAACTTATAAAAAGTGCACCACACAACCAGCTATATGGACACAATCCTGTGCACACGTAATTGGGATAATAGATCAAAGCAAAGTCTCAAAGGTTGCCCAATGTAAGATCGACATCAGTAGAGTATATCAGGAATATTTAATGATGCAACAAAGAAAAAAATGACCAGCCGACACGTGTTTCGTCACATAGGGAATGTTCCCGTGACTCTTCAGGGCTGGGAAAGATACAAAGTATGTACAAATGAGGAGGAGCAATCATACATACAATGTGCATCTGCGTGACTCATAAAAGTGACACGCGCTATCACCAGAAAAAGTGGAGGGAAACCCCAGGGTACATGAAGTGAAAAGGTGCATGAAGGAACTTTTAGAATAAAAAACATAAGTATGTGACAAGAAACTAAGGCTGTGCATCAGAACACAGTGACAAGGATCATTTAGGTGTATCTAGTGAAAGAAGGGACCGGTGAAGAAACTACTGAAGCCGGTGCATGAACTGATCTAAAATAATCAACAAAGTGACAGACACCTTACACAGTCGCCTCTATAGAAAGGAAACATCCTGCAATGCTATCCTTCATGCAGAAAGTTCCCACCCACCACATCAGATACAGGCCATCCCCTATGGTGAATTCGTAAGGGCTAGACGGAACTGCAGTGAAGAACCCGAGTTTCAACAATGTATAAAGAGCATGAAACAGAGATTCAAAGACAGAGGCTATAGTCCCCACACGGTATCTAAAGCTGAAACCAGGGTCAATCAGCTAGATGAGACAAGACACCCTCCGTACCAAGAACACCCGTGTGGCAAGTGATCAACCAGTTAGATTGGTGACAGACTACAGCAACATGGGTCTGGTTATAAAGAAAAGCCTCAACAGACACTGGGACACTTTACTGGCAGACACCTCCCTGAAGAATATCATAACATCCAGACCATTAGTGACATATAGGCGCGGCAGAACACTTAGATCCAGGTTAAGCCCCAGTGTTCCTAGACACGTTACCAGTCACACTTGGTTAGGTACACACTCTTTGGGTTTCTACAAATGTGGTAATTGTGGGGTCTGCAGACTAGCCCAGCATGGAATCAGATCTTTCAAGGCACGTAACAAGAGGACATACTGGATCAAGCACAACATCAATTGCCACACCAAGTTTGTGGTTTATATACTTGAATGCACATGCAAGCGCTGGTATGTGGGCAGTACGATCAGACCCCTGAGAGAACGCATCAGCGAACATATCAGAGCTCTTCAAAACCAGGATATCAGATACCCTATGGCCGTGCATGCGGCGAACTGTTCAACCCAGAGCGTCAACAAACGGTTTTCCTTCTTTGGATGTGATGTTGCCACCGCTAATCCCAGAGGGGTAACAGAGAACTTCAACTCAGGCGCCAAGAGGCTTCATGGATTATGCGCCTTCAGTCTGTGACACACGGACTCAACACTGATCACGAACTGCACTACTTTCTGGGTGACTGACCCACGATTGTGCTCTTTCTGTATTTCTGTGTCATGTTGTAATGTTCATTCCCACATATTAAGGATTCTGATGTTCTACGGTGTGATTTTATCAATATCATTTGACATGTGATACTGTGGTTTTTCAGCCACTGTTCCAGACTTTATAGTAATGTGCTGCCCTTTATACATAGGGTTTGATATTTCTATTTCCAGCTTCACTCTCTATACCATGCTGTTCCCTTTTGGTGCTTATGTTTGTTTTGTCATTTCATTATTATTATATTCATGTCACTCACAGTTCAGCTGTCCTCAGATTGACTGCGGTTTCTATTCCTTCCACGTTTTATTTTTCTGTTTAGTCCCACCTAATTAGGTCTGGATATTTTACGTTTTGTTTGGCCTTACATATTTTGACATGTGGTATTGTGGTTTCCGCTGGCGATATTTCCAGCATCCACTACAATGTGCTGCCCTACACACATAGAGTGCAGTATCTCTATTTTCAGCTTCTCCCTTGTGCCATGTTATTTGCCGTTTGTGCTTATGTTCATTTTGCTAATAATTTTTATCATGTCACTCAGTGTGTAGCTGTCTTTCTATTAACTGATATTTTCACCTCTTCTATACGTCTATGCTTTCACTCTGCTTCTGTTTCTGTTGCTGCATTGTGCTCACACACTTAGTCTTTCTACCTTTTCCGTTTTCTCCCTTTTCACCCTCTGGATCTAGCTCTACCCTTCTTGACCACACCCTCCTGCTGAGACCCCGCCCCCTGTACTTTCCTCTTTAAATTCACTCCTCCCCCTAGACCGTGACTTCCGTATCCGGCAGTCATGCGAGAGACGGACGTCTTTCATCCTCCAAGTAAGTCCTCGGTTTTTCTCCCCGGGCGGTTGACGTGTCCCCACCGGCCCACTTGCACTAATCCCCGTCTAATTTTAATTTCCTTACTATTTCTATGCAGGTTCCAGGCGCACCCGCCTGTCACTTTGCCTTCCGGCTTTGCCGTTTTCCCTAGCGTTCTTCTAGGTGAGTTTATTTCGGTCCTGCCTTGTGCCTCCTCACGTCACTGTTCCCCAGGTTCACCCCTTCTCCTTCCTTTACAGCTTTCTTTTACGGGTCCTGCCCCTGGCAGCACCGGGATCCTTTTCCCTGGTCATACGCGTCTGGACAGTTTCCCCAGACTCCAATCCTTCTCTCTAGACGTCCATTACTTTCCTTACGTCCAGGTTTTCACCACCCGCTCGGGTAAGCTCCTTTGTTTTCCTCTCCGGTTACGTTACCCTTAGTCCGGTCTGTACGCCACTCTCTCCTCTCACCTTCCTCACTTCACTCCGGACCTCTGTCATTCGTTGGTCGGTTGTTTTTCTGCGTTCACGGTTGTCCATTTTGCTCTCCCTTCTATCCTTGCTACCTCACTTCCTTTCACTCGTACTATCTCTCCGTTTTAACTTTTCCCTTTGTTTCCCTTTCTTTTCTTCCCTGTTTCTCACCACTTCTTTATCATTCACTTACTACTCGTGTTGTCAACCATTCACACGCACCCCGTTATCTCCGTCCAGCTCATTTATCTCGGTTGGTTACATTCGCTGTTTACTATTCATGTTTTTAGCTGATTGTGCATTACGATCACGGTGATTTTCACTCATGCTTTGTTATCACTGCAATTTCTTTGTAAATTCGCTACGTGATGGATTTTATCGGTGTTTACTACGTTCTACTATCCCTGATGATGTTTTTGATATGTTTTTGCAATTCTGGTCACCTTTAGATACCATCTTGACACCCCCTTTGTTTTATGATACATAGGTGTAATCGACACATGTCTGTGTTATCACTATGTCTTCCACACGCCATGTGGATAGCACTACACTTTGATTCGTATTTGTCCATTGCACTACAATTACAATGGACACCCATGTCACTTTGTTGATTATTTTAGATCAGTTCATGCACCGGCTTCAGTAGTTTCTTCACCGGTCCCTTCTTTCACTAGATACACCTAAATGATCCTTGTCACTGTGTTCTGATGCACAGCCTTAGTTTCTTGTCACATACTTATGTTTTTATTCTAAAAGTTCCTTCATGCACCTTTTCACTTTATGTACCCTGGGGTTTCCCTCCACTTTTTCTGGTGATAGCGCGTGTCACTTTTATGAGTCACGCAGATGCACATTGTATGTATGATTGCTCCTCCTCATTTGTACATACTTTGTATCTTTCCCAGCCCTGAAGAGTCACGGGAACATTCCCTATGTGACGAAACACGTGTCGGCTGGTCATTTTTTTCTTTGTTGCATCATTAAATATTCCTGATATACTCTACTGATGTCGATCTTACATTGGGCAACCTTTGAGACTTTGCTTTGATCTATTATCCCAATTACGTGTGCACAGGATTGTGTCCATATTACTAGTGTGGGTTGTTGACTCACACAAATTACGGGGGTTATTGGGTATTTCCCCGACCTGGCAGCACCGTTCACATACTCCGGCTATTGTTACATAAACGCGTACGAGTCTGAGCGCCTACTCCCTGTTGTACGAAAAACCCTACACAACTTAACAACCAGCTATATGTTCAACTAATAAAAAGTGCACCACACACCAGCTATGTGTTCAACTTATAAAAAGTGCACCACACACCAGCTATGTGTTCAACTTATAAAAAGTGCGCCACACACCAGCTGTGTTCAACTTATAAAAAGTGCACCACACACCAGCTGTGTTCAACTTATAAAAAGTGCACCACACACCAGCTATGTGTTCAACTTATAAAAAGTGTGCCACACACCAGCTGTGTTCAACTTATAAAAAGTGCACCACACACCAGCTATGTGTTCAACTTATAAAAAGTACACCACTGTGTTCAACATATAAAAAGTGCACCACTATGTGTTCAATTTATAAAAAGTGCACCACGCACCAGCTATGTATTAAACTTATAAAAAGTACACCACGCACCAGCTATCTATTAAACTTATAAAAAGTACACCACACACCAGCTACGTGTTAAACTTATAAAAAAAAGTGCACCACACATGTGTTAAACTTATAAGGGTGCACCAACCCCACTGTGTGGTTGTTGCTTTGCTCGCCGGTCTGAAGCTCAGGGAACGAATGCATCCACTGGAAGAATCTGTTTCATCTCACAGGAACCCCCTGGAATGAGCGTGTGATTTAGAGACACACATGTTGTGTCATGCTGTGCACTCCTGTGGCTCTCAGAGCCTCGCTCCATGCGGAAGCCAGGACTGCACATATTCATTGGCAGTCATTCATCTGTGGTTAACCAGGGCTCATCCCTGAAGTCAGAATCTGTCCCCTTGACTCTTGCTGTGCTCAGTGTGTCTGTGGTCACTTTAAACAGCTCGCAAGAGCATGTTGTGTTGTGTCACGCGAGCCACTGATGGTTGGCTTTGTTCTGTGGTGAGTTAAGTGCTGCAGGAAAGACACTGCAGTCACTCACTTTGTCATCATACCACTGGTGGGGACTGTAAATTCAGATTATTAATGAGAGATGGGGAATCACTCCAACCAGCATTACTGTCTACATATTACAGCATGGCAGCTTTGATTCTGCCTCTGTGAATTGTGCTGATGGTAGATTAATGTTGTCAACTGGGAATTGGACAACTTACCATGCTGCCTGCCTCTAAGGTATGCACCGCATGTAAACTCTGGGTCAGAGCATCATTGTCATGAGCTGAACTCGCAGGCTTCCCAGTTCATGTATGAGTTGGCCATCCAGCCCAGGCTGTTCTTTACTTTGCCTTCCAGTGCGCCCTCCCCACACACAGAAAGTCCACACACATTAAGGGCAAAATCTAAACATTGTAAAGTTTGCTGTTTCTCTCTGTGCAGACTGTGTGCACAGGAAATGTAGTTTCTATTATATTGCATTGTAAATACTATCTTACAAACTGTTTCATAAGGCTTTCACGTGTAAAGTCAGACATCTTTTTGCCATGTCCCCACCGACATGAATAATTTGACCTTTGGAGTAGCTGGGGCCTTCCAACTGTCCCCCATGTAATTAGACTCTTTTCAAAAACAATTTTGCTTTTAAATTAACAAGCATGTCAGGTGTAATTGAGTGCAAAGATTTTGCGAAGCTGCACAAAGTTTACATATGGGATGTAAGACTGAAGGAACAATTTCACCCATTTGTATCTAGAAGGGATAGAATGCATAACAGCATATGTTTCTGCAACAGATTCATGAGGACTCTGGTTAACAGCGTGTCGTAGGCCTAACTTTTCTTAGGAAAATGCAATCTTCATCATTCCTATGTGTAGGGCTTTTGGTATGACCCAATGAAAAGAATGACAGATTTTGGTAATCATCACTTTATTACCAGACAAAAGCTTAGCAACAGTGTCATCCAAAGGCTAATCTTATTAACTAACAGAATCACCTGTAGTTCACACCCCGCTGTCCAATTTCTGCCTGATCTCCAAATGAATGACTTCAAAGACCAGCTAAGATATTGGATGCCGGAAAGGATGAAAATCTGTCTGCATCCACATTATAAGAAATTGGGTTACTGGTTAAGAGGGGTGGTACCCCACTCAGGCAACAAGCCTGAATGGGGTCAACTTGTCAGGGTAAACCACAAAAGTCAACAAATTAACCTGCGCTGAACTCTCTGGTAGCTTGGCAGAATAGCAGTCAGGCTTAACTTTGAGGCACTGTGTAAAGTATTTATGTAACATGCAAAAAGTAATTAAATATAAACACAACAAAAGAAAAATCCCAAACCAATTATAGAAAAATAGAAGACATTTTAATAAATAAAATCAATCAATCAATCAATCAGGGGTTTGTAAAGCGCGCTACTCACCCGTGAGGGTCTCAAGGTGCTGGGGGGGAGGAGGGGTGAGGGGTGCTGCTCCGGATCAGTCGAAGAGCCAGGTCTTGAGGTCCTTCCTGAACGTGTGCAGGGTCGGGGAGCGTCTGATGTTGACAGGGAGCTCGTTCCAGGTTTTGGCTGCGATGTAGGAGAATGCTCTCCCGCCGGTTCTGTTTCTGCGGATGCGGGGGACCTCTGCCAAGGCGAGGTCGGCGGAGCGGAGGTTTCTCTTGGGTACGTGGAATGATACTCTCTCGTTGAGGTATTCGGGTCCGATGTTGTGGAGGGATTTGTAGGCGTGGGTGAGGAGTTTGAACGTGACCCTCTTCTCGACTGGGAGCCAGTGGAGGCCTCGTAGGTGTTGGGTCATGTGTTCATGGTGCGGAGTCCCGAGGACTAGTCTGGCTGCGGCGTTCTGGATCGTTTGGAGTCGGCGTAGGAGGGTCTTGTTGATTCCGGCATAGAGAGCGTTGCTGTAGTCCAGTCGGCTGGTGGTGAGTGACGGTCCTTCTGCAGTCGGGGGGGATCCACTTGAAGGTCTTCCGGAGGATGCGTAGGCAGTTGAAGCTAGTGGAGGCGGCGGCGGCGTTGATCTGGCGGTTCATGGAGAGGGAGGAGTCGAGGATGATGCTGAGGTTCCGAGCGTGGTCTGTAGGGGTGGGTGGGTTTCCGAGGGCGGGGGGCCACCAGTTGTTGTCCCAGGCGGAGGTGCAGGGACCCAGGATGAGGACCTCGGTTTTCTCTGAGTTTAGCTTCAGGCAGCTGTCCTTCATCCAGGCTGTCACGCTCTTCATGCCTTCCTGGAAACCGCGTCTGGTGTCTTCGGGATTCTTCGTGAGCGAGAGGATGAGCTGGGTGTCGTCGGCGTACGACACGATGCTGAGCCCATGCTGTCTGACGATGGCGGCGAGGGGGGCCATGTAGATGTTGAAGAGCGTGGGGCTGAGTGATGATCCCTGGGGTACTCCGCAGTTGATTTCCGTGGGTTTGGAGAGGAAGGGAGGGAGTCGGATCCTCTGGGTTCTGCCGGAGAGGAAGGACTGGATCCAGTAGAGGGCGGTTCCTTGGATTCCCGCGTCGTGCAGTCTGGCTGCGAGGGTGTGATGAGAGACTGTGTCGAAGGCTGCGGAGAGGTCTAGAAGGATGAGGGCCGCGGTGTGTCCCTGGTCGAGTAGCGTGCGGATGTCTTCAGTGGCTGCGAGGAGGGCGGTCTCGGTGCTGTGGTTGCTGCGGAATCCAGAATGGGAGGCGTCCAGGATGGAGTTCTCCTCTATGAAGGTGGTCAGCTGGGCGTTTACGAGTCTCTCGGTGACTTTGGCTGCAAAGGGGAGGAGAGAGATGGGCCGGTAGTTTTTCAGGTCCGTTGGGTCGGCCGTAGGTTTCTTGAGAAGGGGTTTCACCTCCGCCCGCTTCCAGTAATCTGGGCAGATGCCTGATCTGAGGGAGGTGTTGATGGTGCGTCCTAGTTCGGGTGCGATGACGGCGGTGGCTCTGTGGAAGATGTGAGGTGGGTAGGGGTCCGTAGGGGCTCCTGAGTGGGTTCTTTCCATGGTTGCTGTGATGAGTTCGACGGTAGCGGGGTCCCAGGATGTGATGGTAGGCTTGTCGGTGTGGGTGGGAAGGGGGGTGCTGCTAGTCGTTGGTTCGCTGAAGTTGTCATAGAGGGCCTTGATCTTGAGATGGAAGTAGGAGCTGAGCTTGTCGCAGAGTTCCTGGGAGGGAGTGACATCCGTGGCTTCGCAGGCGGGTTTTGCGAACTGCTGCATGATGTTGAATAGTTCCTTCGTGTTGGTCCCGTTGGTTTGGACTTTGTCTCTTATGAAGGTCCGTTTGGTGTCTCTTATGCGTTGGTGGTATTCCTTCAGGGCGCTCTTGTGGTCGTTCCGTGCTTCCGTGGTTTTCAGGTTTCGCCAAGTTTTCTCTAGCCGTCTGCAGGAGCGTCTGGCTTCTTGAAGTTCAGTGGTGAACCAAAATGAATTAAATCAAATTAGTAGAACCAGATTCCTATATATCTACTTAACATGGCATAGACCTTTTTCAAGCTTTCTTTTTTTTGCAGTTTTATACAGCACTAACTCGACCCAAAGGTATTGGAGCACTTTACATGAGCACCAGTTACATGATACATTACTGTTTTGGGAAGTTGTCTCACATGTACCACACACATAAGTTTCCTACATCAACAGGCTGCACTTTTATGTGTGCAACTGAGTACTCACTTTTGACTAGGAAACCATGTGTTCTTTTTTTTGTGGTTGAACCACTGGTCTGGACGGGCAATGCAACCTCATACACAATCGCTTGAGGGAACAGAGGGCTAAATTAATGTTGATCAGATCTGAATTTACAATACTCCAACCCTCTGGGTGGATAGCTTTACACACTACTGCCCTAATTATGAGATGCATGACATTCCTGATGGACCCCATAACTCTGTTAAGAGCACTATCAGTAATGCTGAGGTCCCTAGAGTTACCACAGACCTCTTATATTTCTCCGGGAGATTGTAGCTGCTGGGATCACCAAAATTTCATGGGAAAACTGCAGGGGAGAATGTGGAATTACCAGTGGAATTTGCCTTGAAATTACGGATTCCTTTGGTAAGTCCTCATTCCTCAGGTAGTAAGTCCGTTTTTATATAGCGCAGCTACTCACCCTTACGGGTCTCAGGGCGCTGGGGGCCGTAGTGGAAATTAAGTGAGCTATTGCCCAGAGTCACATGGTGCTGAGCTGAGCTGCCGCCGGATCCGGGGATCGAACCGTGAACCCTGTGCTCCGAAGTCAGCTGCCCTGGCCGCTGCACCACACCTCTGCACCTGGAATCCATGTTGATTCAGTACCTTGGAAGTGGACAAAAATGTATGTCATCTTGGTATGTAAAGACGTTCCTACGAGTAGCGTCAATGGTCTCACATGTACAGGACAGAGCACAGAACTCACTGCTCTACCCTGCGGCAATCCAGGTGCGACTGCTGTGCACTTACGCCTTGGGGGGAAGGACTATTTGTTTTACTGTGACAGTAATATAGGAAGCAATCCAACCCTGGACGGCATCATGTACACCAACTCTGGTAGACGTGCAAGCAGGGCGGCATTATCAATGGTGTTAAAAAGCATTGAGATGCTGGGGTTCATCACTCAGAGCAAGCAAGGCGTCCTCAGTGACCTGTCCTGTTCTAAAACAAGCTTGAGCGGGTCTAGCTGACTGGTTTAGATGATCTCAGTACACTTGCTCAATGCTGGGGTCATTACTTCCCAGATCTTTTAACTATTTTTTCTGGAGACTATAGACGGATGGAAACGCTGTGGCAAGAGAAAAGACAGGGAAGATGAGGAAGTCAGAGACTCGTCAGCAGCACCAAGCTATTGTTAGTGCAGTAGGTGCTGTGGCACCGGTTCCCTGAGGTGCAATGGTACCTGATTCTTATGGATTTTTAGCTTACTATAGAGATAGGCTATGACCGGTTCTTCTGCTTTCAAGAAGTCTGCCTCTGGGCAGCTATTAATGATCCTAACTCTGCTTCCTCAATCATATCGGAGATTTCTTTTACCAGCGGAGGAATAGAATCGGTCGTACCCTATTTCTATACTCTGATGAAAATCCATAAGAATAAGGTACTGCACCAGGACACCCAATAGTTTCTGGAATGAGGACGGTCTTAGAACCATTATTTTGATGCTGTGATCACTTCCTTCGTCCCATGGTCCACGAAGCTCCATCATATCTAAAGTACACAAAGGATCTGTTTAGCCTTCTCAAGGATCTTGAGCTCGACCCCAGAAGACATCTCCTGATAGGAGTATATATTGAATGCCTATACAGAAGCCTACACCAGAATGAGACTTTACAAGTTATTGAAGAATTACTGTTCAACGAACAATGGGATTACGCTACACTCAGGGATTTTATTTTGTAACGTGTTCTCACTAAGAACTTTTTTGAAGGTGAGGGTACCCTCTATCTGCGGATACGTGGGACCTCCATGGGAAGCACCTTTGCCCCTAGCACAGTTGAATTCTATGTACATAACTTTGAACGGAAATAACCATTCCAACATAACATCAAACTATGGTAGAGACATCAACAACATTTTCATAGTATGGGAAGGGAAATATTAAACTGCGTTACAATTCATATCATGGATTAATGTTTGGACAAATAAAGGAAGTTTACCCACACTATAAGTAATGATGAACTAACATTCCTAGATGTCAGAATATTCCCGGAACAAAGGGGGTTGAGTACGGACACGCACCACAAACCTACAGATACTAACAACTTGCTGAAATCTGGCTGCTTTCATCCCAGTCCCCTACATGAAAATCTCCCATATGGACAATTACACAGACTCAGAAGGAAATGTAGCAATATAGATGACTTTAGGAAACAAGCAGAAATACTATCTACAAAACTCAGAGCACAAGATTATCAAGAGACGATAATACAAAAAAAAAAGAAGAGAGCTGGCAACACCAATAAGGAGGCCTTGCTGGACAAAAGATAACGGGAATGAAAGAGCGATAAGCTCATTGGTGCCACCACATATAACATTGCATCTAATCGAGCTGAAAAAATAATCAATAAAAACTGCTGCCTATTAAATACAGGCGAACTCTCTCTAGAAAAACCTATGTTCTCGCACAACTAAGGTGTCGAACCACTACGTAACAATGGGTTGCACAGTCAATCATGTCAAGTAGGTTGTGACTGAGCATCTGGAAGACTATTACAAATTGTGAATGACAGTTGAACAGCCCAATGGATGAAGAGATCTGATCCAACGCCACTCTAAGTATCTATATGTTTAAGTATTTTTTAAATTATTTTTTAGGTTGAGCCTGGGCACCGCATGTGCTGCTCTGCGAGGTATGCTGTATTCAGGTATGGACTTGAAGCTCCGCCCACTCTCCGCCCATATTTTTTATTGGCTTGTGTCATTGTCCTTTGGAAACTGTGGCTTTTCATTGGTCAGTAGGCTTAGTATTCCCTCCTTAGTACCGCCTTGCCTCATTTTATAACTTCCCATGAGGACACCCCCTGTTACATGTGTTGTTACTCGGTAGGCTTTAATTACAGCCTCCGAGCACTATTTGCTTAAATGGTTTTCTCCTGCCTGCAACACTCTCTCCCAATGCTTTAATTTTTTATTCATAGCACGGCACGCACGCTCATACAGTGGCGGCTGTGCCTTTAGTTTAATTGCGGGCCGAGCGGGCCGCATTTTTTTTACTATTTATTAACTTTTATTTTTAAAACTGCCCCATGCCGCACTTTCACTTTAATGGCGGCAGCGCCCCTTTCCTTAGACGAGCCGCATCTAAGGAAAGGGGCGCGGCTGTAATTAGGGTGAAACTGCGGCATGGGGCGCTTTTACAAAAAAAAAATTTGTTTGTCAACTTGACAAACAAATGCTTTTTTTTGTAAAAGCGCCCCAAACCGCGCTTTCACTTTGATGGCTGTCGCGCCCCTTTCTTTAAAAACGGCTCGTCTAAGGAAAAGGGCGCGGCCAACATTAAAGGGACACCGACGCATGGGCGCTTTTACAAACAAGCATTTGCAATGCAATAGGTCTTGCATTTACAAGCGTTTCGTAAATGCGAGACCTGTTGCATTGCAAATGCTTGTTTTAATTATATGAGGATGGAAAGATAGCTAAAGCCTTTTCCAGGTTCTGACCCCAAATGTGGCACAAACCAGCCTGAGAATGCTTCCTAGGGTCCAATGGTAGAAGTTGTGTTTTAAACATAAAACAATCTGTGTACGTCTTTGACTACCAGGCTCATATTTTGTGCGTTTTTTTTTATTTTTTATATATATATATTTCTGGAATTGAAAACATCGAGAGAGGGTAGACTGACGCATTGTGTGTCACCTTCGTCCATTAATACACTATCTTGCACCTGGTTCGAGAAGTTTCCGCCCCTGTCTATCAGTGTCTTTCTCCTTAGTGAGAGAGAACGCCGTGAGTTAATGATGTATGCTCTGAATCACCGCTACGTCACGTTGGTTTCCCTGGTCTAGAATGTGAGCGCGCACACTCTCCGCCCCGCCGGGCCTGCTTGCGTCACGACGCTCTGCTGCATTCACTTTTTGGCTTTCGCCTTGGAAATCCTGAAATACACGGAGATTATTTTTAACACCTTAGAGGGCAGCAGTCTGAATCAGAAAGGAAGAGACAGTCTGTAATACTCAAGACCTGTGGAAACAGTGTGCCAGACAGCTGCGGTCACTCCGGAGTAAGGTGAGGCGGCCTCCAAGGGCTTGCAAACCATGGCCATTAGTCAGGGTCACCCACGCATAAACTCTTTAACCATGTGCTTCATCGATTCACCAGCCATAATATATTGCGAAAATCTATATATAGCTGACAGGTAAGTAGGTAACCCGTCCATAAGCATGTCTATGAACATGGGCGTCTATTAGGGGTGGCATGTGGTAGTAGGCACTACTCCTACGTGCCCTTTGGCACCCCTGACACTGGCATTGCTATCCCTCGTCACTTGGGGCACAAAACGAGCATAAACAGGGCTCTATGGGCCAGATGTATCAACGCTTGCGATTTGCAATGTATGAAACATTTTTTACTCGCAATTTGGGTAATCGCAATTATTTGCGATTACCTAAATTGCGAATGCAGTTAGGGAATCGCAATTTGCGATTCCCTAAATGCTATTCTTGAAGCCATCGCAAATTGCGATATTGCTGTAAGGAATCGCAAATTATCACTGTGAGAAGTTGGCCTGGTATATGCTGTCCACTAATTATAGTGGGCACCTTGCACCAGTCCAAACAACCCCTTATTGGAGATAGGTTAAAGACAACCTTTATTGAAAGCTATCCTAGTGGTAGCTATGGAGAGCAGCCTTCAGGCTAAGTCTTGAAGGAATGTAAAGCAGCTTGTTTTACCAGTCTATAATCTCTCGAGTGACCAAATGAAAGAGGACCACACCAGGTATATATATAAAATATATGTATTTAGTCTTAAACACACCCCTCTAGTCTCTTTATGAGGCTAGAATCCGAAGTACATAAGTTACAAGTCAGTTATCAACAGTAATAGCACAAATACACGTTTGAGCCCTAGGGGCGTACCAAACCATATACCAATAAAGTGGTATAAGAACCACGACTGAGCTAGACACAAGGCCTAGAGCCTGTAGAAATGCTTGGACCCCAAGGAACCACCCAAGGTAGTGACACAGGGGACCCACGGGGGACGCGTGCAGTGTGAGAACACAGCCGCAAGCCGCCGTTGACTTCTATGGGGAATGTTGCGGTTAGAGTTTTAAAGAAAAAGGACACTTGGAGGAGGACTTGGAGCAAACCCCTTTAGAACTAGGTGGTTCTAGAGTCTATGCCCACGGGAGCACCGGAGTACTCGAGTTACCTCACCCAGGGGAGCTGGGTGCATAGGTGTCTTTCGGGGTCGGGTTTCGTCGTCGTTTTCAATGGCGATCTGCTGCAAAGTGCTGCTGGCGACCAAGTCGAAAGTGTTCGGGTGGATCCAAAGGTGGATCGAAGATGTGAGGAACCTGAAAGCAGAGGGGACAGAGTCTGGGTCACTAGCCAGTGACCAGGAAGGCGATGAGCAGATGCCCACCGATGTCGGGTGCTTCAGGTAGGTTGACGGTCGTCTTGACTCTTCAGCCACGAGGTCCTGGAGGCGTCGACGATGACCAGGAGCTGGATTCGAGCTGTCCCACGACGTCTGTCGATTGCTGGGGTGTCGGCGACCAGATTGGACCCAACAAGCCTTGGCAACGGCAAGTCACGTGGAAAAAGAAGAAGGACGGTGGTACAGACCAGCAAGGTCTGAGGGACTCACCCAGTGAGGGTAAGTCAGGGCACGTCTGGAGCAACCAGGGAAGCCCAAGCAGAAGAAGAGTAGCCTTCAGGAGGGCCCACTAGCCAATGGACTAGCAACCGCGAAGGAGCCTCGAGTGGACGCACTTGGAGCTGGCTCACAGGACACTCGTGGAGTGGAGGAAAGTGATCTTCGGTGCAGCCGGTGCTGGAGGCGGGGGCTACTTGGAGCCCAAAGCACAACTTCGTGGGAGACCAGGAAGAGGATGCACTTGCAAATGTGCTCAGTGTCCAGGGGTCATGGTTCCACGTTACCCATGACGGCTACAGGCCTCAGCTTTGCTGGGGACTCAGGGCAGCCTCGGGGAAGTCTGGAAATCCACCTCTGGTGATGCAAAGACTTCGGCGTCCGGCGAGAGCTTCAGCGATGCAGACCGGACAATTGCTTCTTAGGTGCCTGCCAAGCAGGGGAGTCACTCCTTGACCCCAAGGGAGATTCTTCAGTCCTCTAATCTTGAAGTAGAGCGTCGAAGGTACAGGATTCGGCGTCAGAGTTTCGTCCAGGGTAATCTAAAGTCCTAAGGACTGGGGTCCCATACTTATGCAAAGTTAGGGGGTTGGACATACTCTGGGGACCCACCTATGGGAGGGTCAGGGAAGAGGGGTTGTCCAGTTTCGCGCCAGAGCAGGGGCAGGTAGCCCCTGCAACCGGTTTGAACTGGCATATGCACAGGGACACCAAATGTGCCCCCAGTGCAGGACTTCAAAGCACCAGAGGGTGCTCCCGCCCAGCCCCAATACACACTATCCTGTCTGGGGAGGTGGTTACACCTCCCTGTGACAGGAAACCTATTGTCCAGGCCTCCCCTGCCGGAGTTTCAGTCAGCAGCAGGAGGCCAGACCCGTGTCTGTGGCAGCGGCATCCATTTTGTGATGCCAGGGCTCTGGAAAGAAGTTACCGGGCAGCCCGGTGTGTACTTGTCTCTCCCTCTAGAAGGGTGGAATGCTACCCCCCGGGGGGGTAGTATTCCAAGATGTTTGACACCAAACATGACATGTTTTGGTGCAGCCAGTCCAAAGTTAGCATTGTACCGCGAGGATATAATGCACTTAAGAGTATATGGTCAGGCTGTACCACAAACAGCATCAGAGGAGGGACTCTGAACGCTGCAGAGGGGCTCTGCTCACGCAGGGGCACCCTCTCACATAAAAACCAAGCACTCTGCCTTCAGGATTGTTAAGGCCTGCCATAGGAGTGACTTATAGGTTTATATGTGTGTGAATTGGTAGTGATATAGGTAGCCCATACCACTGTAAGGGGTGCATGCACCACCTTACCCAGGCTGCAGTAGCAGACCTGTGGTGTCATTTTGGCTGGCCTTCCAAGGGTGGCATAATACATGCTTCAGCCCCTGGCAGGCCTCTGGGGTACCTAGGCCCTGGGTACATAGTATACCATATACTAGGGACTTATAAGGGCACTCCAGATTCCAATCAAAGATGTACCTAAGGTACATGGAAACCATTTTATAGAGGAAGCAGATAGACTGGGGCCCTGAATAGCAGGATCCCAGTCCAACTAAGTCATAAACCAGCAAAACACCAGGAAAAAAGTGGGGGCAACCATATAGTCAGATTCCACCTTCCTACATAACCCCCCCCCCCCAAACGAAAGGAGATAAGGCTAACCTTGGCCAGTTGAGCCTTTATTGACTAAGTGGCCATATAAGGAAGCACCTACACAGGCATGGTTGCCCCCTGTCTTATGGTCCACTAAGCAATCCCTCACCCTAAGGGTATGAGAGGGTCTCCACCATGGGGAATTACTACCTGTGGTGTGCTTTGGTAAAGTACAAGGCTGGTGAGGTGTCTGAGTAGGGAAGTGAGGCCCTGGAAGGTTGGTCTCAGCTTCCTCAGATCATTGGTCACCATGTATGCCTGTCTTTCCATGACTGAGTTGCACTTTGCTCTAAGGGTCAACCTTTGGCTGCCTACAGCTGGGGGTTGGGTCCCTTTGGATGGACCACTGGAGGGACATGGCAGGTTTGGAACCTTCTGGTCCTAGGTTTGCCCTTGCCTAACAGAGTCCTTCTGGGGGAGGTCCCTATACAAAGGTATGGGGGATCCCTCAGGGTGTGGAGGAATTTTCACCTGGATAGGGCTACTAGACTGGGTGCCCCTAATCTGCTGATGGGGGGGTTCCTCTGGACAGGGGGCCCTGGGAGGTCCACTGACCTCCCTGACCTCTGCAGCCCTGGGCTGACTGAGGCAGGGTAGAGAGGGCAGGTTACCTGCTCCAGACTGGAGTACCACCTTGGAAGGGTCCTCTGCCATCAGGGGTGGGCAAGGCCAGGCCTGACTACCTCTGGGGCAGTTCCTTCACTAGGGGTAGGGTCAGTTCCCTGAGGAGGCTGGCCCTTACCTACTGTCTGGAGGGAAGAAGACTTTTCTTCAACCCTTGTGATCTCTTTTGGGGGAGAGTGGGCCATTCTTCCAGGCTCCATCTCTCCAAAATTTCCCTGGTCTTGGGCTGTGGCCATCACAGCCCCACTAACCTTACAGGGACGCCCAGCATTCTCAGATGGGTTTGGTGTTCAACTTCAGCCCAGGCTGAAATTTCCAGATCATTGCCCATCAGGCAATCTACAGGCAAGGTTGGGGACACTGCCACTCTTTTGGGCCTGTGACCCCTTCCCAGCTGAGATTGACTATGGCCATGGGGTAATCTGTTTTGACACCATCAATGTTGGTTACCTGGTATTTAAACTCAGGTAAAAGCTGGTGAGGGGGGACTAGTTTCCCTACCACCATGGTGACACTAGCCCCTGTGTCCCTAAATGCCACAGCTTTCTGACCATTAATTACTGGCTCCAGTCTGTACCTGTCCAATGCATTGGGACCCATGGTAAAGGTGGCAAATCCTATACCACCATCAGAGTCAGAGGAGTCTGTTGAGGGGGTCCTGTCTAAACTAGGGCCCACCTCTGTTCCTCTTGCAAAAGCACCTAACTTTTTGGGTGCACTACTCCCAACTGGAGGAATACTACTGGTAGTACCAGGAGAGGTGGTAGTAGTTGTTGGAGGAACATTTTCTTTATTGCCAATCCTGGGACAACTGGGATCAGATTTCCAGTGCCCAGGCTTTTGACAGACATGCCAATAGGGTTTTTTTTCAGGAGAGGAAGGAGTTTGGGACCCACCCCCAGAAGAGGACTTTTGGGGCCCGGTAGTGGACTTATCCTTGGATTTATCCCCACCTTTCTCTTGGGACTTGGTAGAATCTTTCTTCTGGTCACCACCCTGATTCTTAGGCCTTACCCTGGTTCTGACCCATTTGTCTGCCTTCTTTCCCAATTCTTGGGGAGAGGTCAGATCAGAGTCCACCAGGTACTGGTGTAAAAGCTGGTTTTGACAATTATTAAGGATCTGCTCCCTCATAATCAAATTGTACAATCCTATAAAGTCATGCACTTTGCTGCCATGTATCCAACCTTTCAGAGCCTTAGCAGAACAATCAACAAAGTCAACCCAGTCTTGAGTCTGAGTCTTTTGGGTATCTCTGAACTTCAACCTATACTGTTCAGTGGTTAGGCCAAACCCATCAATCAGAGCACTCTTCAAGACTTTGTAATTGTCAGCATCCTCTTCTCTTACAGTGAGGAGCTTGTCTCTACCTTTGTCTGCAAAGGAGAGCCACAAGATTGCTGCCCACTGCTCCTGAGGGACCCTCTGTACTTTACAGGCCCTCTCTAGTGCAGTTACCCATTTGTGGATGTCATCCCCACTCTGGTAGGGAGGGACAATCTTGCTCAGGTTTCTATGGTCATAATACCTTTCCCTATCTCTTGGGAAATTGCTGCCACCATGGGACTCTAGTCCCATCTTTTTTCTCTGTCTATAGAGATCTAGGGACTCCCTGTCTATAGCCAACTGCTGTTTTCTGAGCTCAAGCTGGGCTTGTTCATACTGAAGCAGTCTCTTTCTCCTCTCATGAGAGGATTCCCTCCTATGAGAGGCGACAGAGGTCCCTACTGAGGTGTCAGAGTGGTTAGACTCCTGAGAAGGAGATCTAGCCCTTCTGGGCACACTCACAACTCTTCCTGGGGGGACAAAGGGGAGGTCATTCTGAGCCTCCTCATCCTCAGGAGTAGCTGCACTTTCCAGGTCAGGATCATTGTCATCCCCCTGGCCAGTTTCAGAGGTCAGGTCCTAGGCATTTTCATCCCTGGCCCCTCCCTCATCTTCTGCCCCACCCTCTCTGCCTACCCTTTCAGACCTTATGGGTCTTCTAAGATCAAGCAGAAGCAGAAGACGTTGGGTGTTGGCACTTTTGCCTGTCTTCAACTTCCTAACTTTGCACAACTCTCTTAATTCCAAGAATGAGAGGTTGTCATATCTGGATGGCAGGAGCTCACTGGTTCCTGGCAGTGAAGACATTACTAGTGTGGTGTGGTGTATGCACTACCTACTCTAGTGTGGCCTACTAAACTCTCTGGAGTTGTAGAAAGGGTGTGCTATCCCTTATCACACAACTCTAAGTTCAGTAGAACTTACTGTATCCTAAGCTTGAATTATATGTACCTAAGGTACCTTTAGTGGTTTTCAGTTGATCAATTCAATTGAGATTATCTGGTAAAACAATAGCAAGCTGGAATCCCACCGCTGCCACCAATGTGAGAAGTTGGCCTGGTATATGCTGTCCACTAATTATAGTGGGCACCTTGCACCAGTCCAAACAACCCCTTATTGGAGATAGGTTAAAGACAACCTTTATTGAAAGCTATCCTAGTGGTAGCTATGGAGAGCAGCCTTCAGGCTAAGTCTTGAAGGAATGTAAAGCAGCTTGTTTTACCAGTCTATAATCTCTTGAGTGACCAAATGAAAGAGGACCACACCAGGTATATATATAAAATATATGTATTTAGTCTTAAACACACCCCTCTAGTCTCTTTATGAGGCTAGAGTTTGAAATACATAAGTCACAAGTCAGTTATCAACAGTAATAGCACAAATACACGTTTGAGCCCTAGGGGCGTACCAAACCATATACCAATAAAGTGGTATAAGAACCACGACTGAGCTAGACACAAGGCCTAGAGCCTGTAGAAATGCTTGGACCACAAGGAACCACCCAAGGTAGTGACACAGGGGACCCACGGGGGACGCGTGCAGTGTGAGAACACAGCCGCGAGCCGCCGTTGATTTCTATGGGGAATGTCGCAGTTAGAGTTTTAAAGAAGAAGGACACTTAGAGGAGGACTTGGAGCAAACCCCTTTAGAACTAGGTGGTTGTAGAGTCTATACCCACGGGAGCACCGGAGTACTCGAGTTACCTCACCCAGGGGAGCTGGGTGCATAGGTGTCTTTCGGGGTCGGGTTTCGTCGTCGTTTTCAATGGCGATCTGCTGCAAAGTGCTGCTGGCGACCAAGTCGAAAGTGTTCGGGTGGATCCAAAGGTGGATCGAAGATGTGAGGAACCTGAAAGCAGAGGGGACAGAGTCTGGGTCACTAGCCAGTGACCAGGAAGGCGATGAGCAGATGCCCACCGATGTCGGGTGCTTCAGGTAGGTTGACGGTCGTCTTGACTCTTCAGCCACGAGGTCCAGGAGGCGTCGACAACAACCAGGAGCTGGATTCGAGCTGTTCCACAACGTCTGTCGATTGCTGGGGTGTCGGCGACCGGATTGGACCCAACAAGCCTTGGCAACGGCAAGTCATGTGGAAAGAGAAGAAGGACGGTGGTACAGACCAGCAAGGTCTGAGGGACTCACCCAGCAAGGGTAAGTCAGGGCACGTCTGGAGCAACCAGGGAAGCTCAAGCAGAAGAAGAGTAGCCTTCAGGAGGGCCCACTAGCCAACGGACTAGCGACTGCAAAGGAGCCTCGAGTGGACGCACTTGGAGCTGGCTCACAGGACACTCATGGAGTGGAGGCCAGTGATCTTCGGTGCAGTCGGTGCTGGAGGCGGGGGCTACTTGGAGCCCAAAGCACAACTTCGTGGGAGACCAGGAAGAGGATGCACTTGCAAAGGTGCTTGGTGTCCAGGGGTCACGGTTCCACGTTGCCCCCAACAGCTACGGGCCTCAGCTTTGCTGGGGACTCAGGGCAGCCTCGGGGAAGTCTGGAAATCCACCTCTGGTGATGCAAAGACTTCGGCGTCCGGCGGGAGCTTCAGCGATGCAGACCGGACAATCGCTTCTTAGGTGCCTGCCAAGCAGGGGAGTCACTCCTTGACCCCAAGGAGATTCTTCAGTCCTCTAATCTTGAAGTAGAGCGTCGAAGGTCCAGGATTCGGCGTCAGAGTTTCGTCCAGGGTAATCTAAAGTCCTAAGGACTGGGGTCCCATACTTATACAAAGTTAGGGGTTGGACATACTCTGGGGACCCACCTATGGGAGGGTCAGGGAAGAGGGGTGGTTACACCATTTCCCTTTGTCCAGTTTTGCGCCAGAGCAGGGGCAGGTAGCCCCTGCAACCGGTTTGAACTGGCATATGCACAGGGACACCAAATGTGCCCCCAGTGCAGGACTTCAAAGCACCAGAGGGTGCTCCCGCCCAGCCCCAATACACACTATCCTGTCTGGGGAGGTGGTTACACCTCCCTGTGACAGGAAACCTATTGTCCAGGCCTCCCCTGCCGGAGTTTCAGTCAGCAGCAGGAGGCCAGACCCGTGTCGGTGGCAACGTTATCCATTTTGTGATGCTAGGGCTCTGGAAAGAAGTTACCGGGCAGCCCGGTGTGTACATGTCTCTCCCTCTAGAAGGGTGGAATGCTACCCCCCCCCGCCAGGATTGGCGGGGGGGGGGTAGTATTCCAAGATGTTTGACACCAAACACGACATGTTTTGGTGCAGCCAATCCAAAGTTAGCATTGTACCGCGAGGATATAATGCACTTAAGAGTATATGGTCAGGCTGTACCACAAACAGCATCAGAGGAGGGACTCCGAACGCTGCAGAGGGGCTCTGCTCATGCAGGGGCACCCTCTCACATAAAAACCAAGCACTCTGCCTTCAGGATTGTTAAGGCCTGCCATAGGAGTGACTTATAGGTTTATATGTGTGTGAATTGGTAGTGATATAGGTAGCCCATACCACTGTAAGGGGTGCATGCACCACCTTACCCAGGCTGCAGTAGCAGACCTGTGGTGTCATTTTGGCTGGCCTTCCAGGCGTGGCATAATACATGCTTCAGCCCCTGGCAGGCCTCTGGGGTACCTAGGCCCTGGGTACAAAGTACACTATATACTAGGGACTTACAAGGGCACTCCAGATTCCAATCAAAGATGTACCTAGGGTACATGGAAACCATTTTATAGAGGAAGCAGATAGACTGGGGCCCTGAATAGCAGGATCCCAGTCCAACTAAGTCATAAACCAGCAAAACACCAGGAAAAAAGTGGGGGCAACCATATAGTCAGTTTCCACCTTCCTACAATCACCAACTTCAAGTTGGTGGTAAATTGCGATTTCCTAGTAAAAAGCACTTTTTTGGTTTTTTTAAAGTGCCATGTGGCGCACATACATGCCCTAAGGGCATGTATGTGCGCCACATGTGCACACATGCACATTTCAGGGGTGCAGCAGGGTGTCCT
Organism: Calotriton arnoldi; assembly: GCA_963921515.1. NCBI lineage: Eukaryota > Metazoa > Chordata > Amphibia > Caudata > Salamandridae > Calotriton > Calotriton arnoldi. Next base: position 1,526,438 of record CAWUFW010004426.1, read on the forward strand.
TTTGGAACCCTTGCACCCTTGAAATTGCATGCGCAATTTGCGAGTACCTATTGGGTACTCGCAAATTGCGCATGCAATTCCCATTCATTCCTATGGGCCTCTTGGCCCATAGCAATGAATGGGAAGCCATTCCTTAATTGCGACTCACAAATTGCGAGTCGCAATTAAGGAATGCTAAGGAATCACAAAAAAATTGCAATTTTTCAAATCATTCTCTAAAAATCGCTATTATGAGAATCGCAAAACAATTCTTTGATACATCTGGCCCTATGTGCATAGCTTTGGCTTTGTGATTACCAAATAGCAAATTTTTGCATTTTTCTATTTGGTGATCACAAACACCCATATACCAATGTGTCTTTGACACATTTTGCGATTTCCAGTGGGTCGCAAATAGACTACCTCATAAATATTTATGAGGTAGGTCTCGGTTTGCGACCTATTGGGAATTGCTAAAATCACAGGGATGGTGGCCTGCTGGCATCAGCAGATCACAAATATATGACGATACTTAGCATGCCATTACTACGCATGCTTTTAGTGCGATGTTTTTACATCGCAAATGCCATTAGTACGCATATTTTTACTTCGCATACCAGTACATCGCAAATGCATTAATAATATAAGAATTGTCTTTTACAGCGCAGATCATTAATTCGCATACCACTACTTTGCGTACATGGACCATTTTTAATAATTTAAAAATTAAATAACCTAACCCTAAACCCTAACACACTTCCCCCAGCACGACACCCTACACTACACAAACACCACTACTCTACCCTAAACCCAAAATCACTACCCCCAGCACGACCCCCCCCGACCCCCACTCCTGTCCCTACACTCATTCACTACCCAGCACGACCCCCCTACACTTCCCTAAACCCTAAATCACTACCCTACACTACACATGCACCACAACACTATCCTAAACCCTAAAACACTACCCCCAGCACGACCCCCTACACTACACAAACACCACAATACTGCCCTAAACCCTAAAACACTACCCCCAGCACGACCCCCTACACTACACAAACACCACAACACTACCCTGAACCCTAAAACACTACCCCCAGCACGACCCCTACACTACACATACACCACCACACTACCCTAAACCCTAATACACTACCCCAGCACGACCCCCTCGACCCCCACTCCTGTCCCTACACTCAAACACTACCCAGCACGACCCCCCTACACTACCCTAAACCCTAAAACACTACCCAACACTACACATACACCACAACACTACCCTAAACCCTAAAACACTACCCCCAGCACGACCCCCTACACTACACATACACCACAACACTACACTCAATCCTTAAACAGTACCCCCAGCACGACCCCCTACACTACACAAACACACTACATCCCCCTTACCTCACTCTCCTCGTGGTTCCTCTCTCCTCCTGGGACCTTCTTCACATCGTCTCCGAGGGGCGGTGCACGTCGTTGTGAGGAAAAAGCCTCAGTTTCCTCACAACGACATGGATCGTTTTTTTTTTTTGCATGTGATTTCTTTAGCGCATACCATTACTTCGCATGCGTTGTAACAACGCTTGCGATGTAACAACTTGCATACCAATGGTACGCGTTGTAACATCGCAAGCGTAGTAACGCTTGCGAAGTAATGGTATGCGCAGTAGCAGCTGCGCACTAAAGGCTGTTTACCGCAGATCACTGTCTCTGTGATTCCTTTTTAATAAAGCATTTTTTTTAAAATGCAGCCTGTTTTCCTTAAAGGAAAATGGGATGCGTTTAAAAAAAAAAAAAAATGAAAAGTTTTCTTTTCACTTTTCAAGATTTGGCAGTGGTCCGTGGGACCACTGCCAGCTCTGAAACGGACCACTGCCTGCTCTGAAAAAATGTTTTTACTAGCATTCCCTTGGGGACCCCTACCCATTTGCAAATGGGTTACCACCAACTTGGAGTTGGTAAACTGAATGTTTTGCTACGCATTTCGGTCGCAAAACATTCACACATACCACTGTGAGTCAGTATTAGGAAGGGACGCCCTAAACACGCCCCTTCCTAATACCGATTCGCAAACCCTATTTGCGATTTGGTAATAGGTCAGCAAATCGCAAAACACGGCTTTGTAGATTTAAAAATGCTTTTTTCCGGTTGCAAACAGCCCGATTCTGCGAATCGGGCCGTTTGCGACATGAAAAAAGCTTGGTATATCTGGGCCAATGAGAGCTGGTTACTTTCTATAGCTTCCACTGTTTATACATCTACTATTTGTGATGTGGCATAACAACCATAGCTGCCGACTTATCTGGGGAACCAGGTTCGAATTTCGGCTAAACAAACTGTGATTCTGGGCAAATCACTTAATCTCCCTGTGCCTACCAAAAACGAATGTTTCTTTGTGTAAAGCAACTGGTGCTCATTAAAAGCACTTCAATACCTTTGGATCAAGTTCACGCTATATAAAACTTGCAACAACAAAAAACAGTAGGATACGGATCATAGCATCATTAGTGCCTCAGAGTGGCGGAAATAGTCACTCGTTCGGTAGAGAGCAAAGGGTAGAAACATCTCTTCCCGCTTCGGAGACTCTAGGGTATTTTTATAGTAGCTGGCTGTGGTCTCTTACAAATGACACCAGCACATTGTCTGCTTTACCTTCATGTTTCTTCTCAGATTTATAAAATGGAAAGCAGGAGGGTTTTATGTGCTTCTCACATATATACACTCTACCCTGTTTTCAGATATCCCCTACAAACAGCTTTTACTGTCTTCTGCAGAAGACCTGCTATAGACAAAGCCAATAGTTGTAGTTGTCTTATGGTTGGCACACTTCTTACAACTGATTGGCTTTCTCGTCAACCAAATGTACTTGTTTCTTATTCAGTGTCTTTCCTTCCTCTTCTTGTAGTTCTCCCTCTCCTAAAGCAGCATTTCTTAGCCTTTTGACTGCGGTGAATCCCTACTGAATCCTTACACAAAGCTGAAAACACCGGCCTAAACAAATTGAACCTTTAAACAAATACACAATAATACGGAAACAAGTACACGTCGCACACATTTTAAAATGTTATTTAATTCCTGATCCAAAAATATACAAAAATCAAAAGTTTAATGTTCATGGGAAGGTTGCAACTTTTCAAAATTTGGTTTTAATTTTACAGGACAGTTGATATGCTTCACTCTAACATATGACTTTGCTGTTTTTGCTCCTAACGCATGCTCACTTTTTGTCAACGCATACTAGTTCTTTAATTAAGGCCACCAATCATTAATACTAGATTTGTTTGCTATACTTACGCTGCTCCCACAAATCATGCTAAGGATATCAACTAAAACGCCAGCCTTCTGTTTCAAATTCTTTCACATTTACTGTTAAAAAAAAAAAAAATTGACATTTTGCTTTTTATGTATATATATTTTATAAATTCACTAATATTTTTTAATTTTCTAAAAGTCGCAGGCCCCTGAGAAGGTGTCACTGGCCCGTCCATAGGTTTAGAATGACTGCACTAGAGCATAGCTTCTTTACCATCCGTTTGATTGAATGACTTGTATCCTTCCACTGCTCATAATCAGGGAACTCCTGTTTTGTTGCCTTTAGCATTTCATGAGTGTGCATGTGTTTCCTTGCTCTCTATCTTGTGTGCTCCTTTGCCCTTCACATCCCCATGCTCTCCGTGTTGAAAGCGCATCCCTAGTTTCCTCCTGCTCATTTTGTTTGTGATTTTTATTATTTAACTCATTTCTTCCATTTCGCCCCCCCCCCCCATGTTGTTTACTGTGTGTTTCACTGAATGGTGGTGTTTAATTTTCTCCAAGTGCATTTTTAAAAATGCACAATCATGCACATTTATATATATATTTGTATTTACTGCTCCAAGATTGGCATCAGATTTCAACAGGTAAATGGCACCCGCTTCATGAGGCACGACATGCGGGTACATTTGTTGTGAGGCATGCGTTGCCATACGTCATGATGCTAGGCAGCCTTAGCGTCATGCTGCAAATGTGTGCATGCATTATAAACCTTGTGCGCCTGCATATCATCATTTGTGTGCAGTTTCAGCAAAAACTTTTTCTCCTTTTTAACAATGCTCATTAGCATCGGTAAAATGCTTTGGCAAACAAATAGCTCTACATTAGCAAATCTAAAAGGCTAGCCATATTGGCTTTGCCAATGCTTCTTTCTCATGGCCGCTATGTACTAACACCTTGTAAGACATGGAAGTATTCAGTGACTTCTAAAAGTTATAGGCCTTCCATTTTATGACTTTCCTTCCGAAAAAACTGAGTGAATATCAGGTCGCGCGCATGCTCACACCATTCATTCATTCATGCACTCTAGTTTCTGGAAGGGTTTGTGTCCACTCTTGCACAGGGGCGGGTAGTCTGTTGTCAGAAAACATTGATGTCAAACCAACAGACGGGCCATGAGTCCAGTGACTACCAGTTCCAAACAGAGGTGGTTATACACTCATGATGGTGCCTCACAGAGCCTGCAGGAAGAGAGGACGATCCTTTCACAAATACCTCACAGAGCCTGCAGGAAGAGAGGACGAGCCTTTCACAAATGCCTCACAGAGCCTGCAGGAAGAGAGACAAGCTTTTCACCAATGCTTCACAGAGCCTGCAGGAAGAGAGACAAGCCTTTCACCAATGCTTCACAGAGCCTGCAGGCAGAGAGGACGAGCCTTTCACAAATGCCTCACAGAGTCTGCAGGAAGAGAGGACGAGCCTTTAACCAATGCCTCACAGAGCCTGCAGGAAAAGAGAACGAGCCTTTCACCAATGCCTCACAGAGCCTGCAGGAAGAGAGACAAGCCTTTCACCAATGCTTCACAGAGCCTGCAGGAAGAGAAACAAGCCTTTCACCAATGCTTCACAGAGCCTGCAGGAAGAGAGGACGAGCCTTTAACCATAGCCTCACAGAGCCTGCAGGAAGAGAGGACGAGCCTTTCACCAATGCCTCACAGAGCCTGCAGGAAGAGAGGACAAGCCTTTCACAAATACCTCACAGAGCCTGCAGGAAGAGAGGACGAGTCTTTCACAAATACCTCACAGAGCCTGCAGGAAGAGAGGACGAGCCTTTCACAAATGCCTCACAGAGCCTGCAGGAAGAGAGACAAGCCTTTCACCAATGCTTCACAGAGCCTGCAGGAAGAGAAACAAGCCTTTCACCAATGCTTCACAGAGCCTGCAGGAAGAGAGGACGAGCCTTTAACCATAGCCTCACAGAGCCTGCAGGAAAAGAGAACGAGCCTTTCACAAATGCCTCACAGAGCCTGCAGGAAGAGAGACAAGCCTTTCACCAATACTTCACAGAGCTTGCAGGAAGAGAGACAAGCCTTTCACCAATGCTTCACAGAGCCTGCAGGCAGAGAGGACGAGCCTTTCACAACTGCCTCACAGAGCCTGCAGGAAGAGAGGACGAGCCTTTAACCAATGCCTCACAGAGCCTGCAGGAAAAGAGAACGAGCCTTTCACAAATGCCTCACAGAGCCTGCAGGAAGAGAGGACGAGCGTTTCACAAATGCCTCACAGAGCCTGCAGGAAAAGAGAACGAGCCTTTCACAAATGCCTCACAGAGCCTGCAGGAAGAGAGGACGAGTCTTTCACAAATGCCTCTCAGAGCCTGCAGGAAGAGGGGACGAGCATTTCACAAATGCCTCACAGAGCCTGCAGGAAGAGAGGACGAGTCTTTCACAAATGCCTCTCAGAGCCTGCAGGAAAAGAGGACGAGCCTTTTTTTTTTTTTTTACAGAGTTTTATATAGCGCAAACTTCACCCGAATCACCCGAATCGGGTATCAGAGCGCTTTACATAGCACCAGTTGCATTACATGAGAACACATTCATTTTTGTTAGCCTTTAACCAATGCCTCACAGAGCCTGCTGGAAGAGAGGACGAGCCTTTCACCAGTGCCTCACAGAGCCTGCAGGAAGAGAGGACGAGCCTTTCACAAATGCCTCACAGAGCCTGCAGGAAGAGAGACGCGCCTTTCACTAATGATTCATAGAGCCTGCAGGAAAAGAGGACGAGCCTTTAACCAATGCCTCACAGAGCCTGCAGGAAGAGAGACGAGCCTTTCACCAGTGCCTCACAGAGCCTGCAGGAAGAGAGAACGAGCCTTTCACAAATGCCTCTCAGAGCCTGCAGGAAGAGAGGACGAGCCTTTAACCAATGCCTCACAGAGCCTGCAGGAAAAGAGGACGAGCCTTTAACCAATGCCTCACAGAGCCTGCAGGAAGAGAGACGCGCCTTTCACCAATGCCTCACAGAGCCTGCAGGAAGAGAGGACAAGCCTTTCACAAATACCTCACAGAGCCTGCAGGAAGAGAGGACGAGCCTTTCACAAATGCCTCACAGAGCCTGCAGGAAGAGAGGACGAGCCTTTCACCAATGCCTCACAGAGCCTGCAGGAAGAGAGGACAAGCCTTTCACAAATACCTCACAGAGCCTGCAGGAAGAGAGGACGAGCCTTTCACAAATGCCTCACAGAGCCTGCAGGAAGAGAGACAAGCCTTTCACCAATGTTTCACAGAGCCTGCAGGAAGAGAGACAAGCCTTTCACCAATGCTTCACAGAGCCTGCAGGAAGAGAGGACGAGCCTTTAACCAATGCCTCACAGAGCCTGCAGGAAAAGAGAACGAGCCTTTCACAAATGCCTCACAGAGCCTGCAGGAAGAGAGACAAGCCTTTCACCAATGCTTCACAGAGCTTGCAGGAAGAGAGACAAGCCTTTCACCAATGCTTCACAGAGCCTGCAGGAAGAGAGACAAGCCTTTCACCAATGTTTCACAGAGCCTGCAGGAAGAGAGACAAGCCTTTCACCAATGCTTCACAGAGCCTGCAGGAAGAGAGACAAGCCTTTCACAAATGCCTCACAGAGCCTGCAGGAAGAGAGGACGAGTCTTTCACAAATGCCTCTCAGAGCCTGCAGGAAGAGAGGACGAGCGTTTCACAAATGCCTCACAGAGCCTGCAGGAAGAGAGGACGAGTCTTTCACAAATGCCTCTCAGAGCCTGCAGGAAAAGAGGACGAGCCTTTTTTTTTTTTTTACAGAGTTTTATATAGCGCAAACTTCACCCGAATCACCCGAATCGGGTATCAGAGCGCTTTACATAGCACCAGTTGCATTACATGAGAACACATTCATTTTTGTTAGCCTTTAACCAATGCCTCACAGAGCCTGCTGGAAGAGAGGACGAGCCTTTCACCAGTGCCTCACAGAGCCTGCAGGAAGAGAGGACGAGCCTTTCACAAATTCCTCACAGTGCCTGCAGGAAGAGAGGACGAGCCTTTCACAAATGCCTCACAGAGCCTGCAGGAAGAGAGGACGAGCCTTTCACAAATGCCTCACAGAGCCTGCAGGAAGAGAGACGCGCCTTTCACTAATGCCTCACAGAGCCTGCAGTAAAAGAGGACGAGCCTTTAACCAATGCCTCACAGAGCCTGCAGGAAGAGAGACGAGCCTTTCACCAGTGCCTCACAGAGCCTGCAGGAAGAGAGGACGAGCCTTTCACAAATGCCTCTCAGAGCCTGCAGGAAGAGAGGACAAGCCTTTAACCAATGCCTCACAGAGCCTGCAGGAAAAGAGGACGAGCCTTTAACCAATGCCTCACAGAGCCTGCAGGAAGAGAGACGCGCCTTTCACCAATGCCTCACAGAGCCTGCAGGAAGAGAGGACGAGCCTTTCACAAATGCCTCACAGAGCCTGCAGGAAGAGAGGACGAGCCTTTCACCAATGCCTCACAGAGCCTGCAGGAAGAGAGACACGCCTTTCGCCAATGCCTCACAGAGCCTGCAGGAAGAAAGGACGAGCCTTTCACCAGTGCCTCACAGAGCCTGCAGGAAGAGAGGACGAGCCTTTCACCAATGCCTCACAGAGCCTGCAGGAAGAGAGGCCGAGCCTTTCTCCAATGCCTCATAGAGCCTGCAGGAAGAGAGGACGAGCCTTTAACCAATGCCTCACAGAGCCTTCAGGAAGAGAGAGACGTGCCTTTCACCAATGCCTCACAGAGCCTGCAGGAAGAGAGGACAAGCCTTTCACCAATGCCTCACAGAGCCTGCAGGAAGAGAGACGCGCCTTTCACCAATGCCTCAGAGAGCCTGCAGGAAGAGAGGGCGAGCCTTTCTCCAATGCCTCACAGAGCCTGCAGGAAGAGAGACGGGCCTTTAATCAATGCCTCACAGAGCCTGCAGGAAGAGAGACAAGCCTTTCACCAATGCCTCACAGAGCCTGCAGGAAGAGAGACGTGCCTTTCACCAATGCCTCACAGAGACTGCAGGAAGAGAGGACGAGCCTTTCACAAATGCCTCACAGAGCCTGCAGGAAGAGAGGACGCGCCTTTCACCAATGCCTCACAGAGCCTGCAGGAAGAGATACGAGCCTTTCACCAATGCAGGTTTCTCATATCACAGAAGGGCCACAGCTTTGAACTGCTTCCAGAATGCAGGGTCGCCGGTGGTCGTCTTTGCCAACCTTCATCTTTTCTCGCACTGATATCAATCTTTATAAATAGATGAGTGTAAGTGACTTTTATAGTCAAACCTACCTCCGAAGCAAGAAAGCGCTGTTCTCAATAGTCGTTTCCCTAACACTTAATCACTGATTATTTTAAGTTTGGGAGAAGGTGAAGAGACTTTTGAACCCGAGCACGCCTGAAAAGAAACCTGCCAATGAGTGGGGTCTATACAAGAGTACCCCAAAACAGAGATCTGTCAGTCTGCCCTAAGAAGGTACCTGGAGAGTGCAGCTGTGTCATCTAACCAAACACATTCTGCATTAGAAGAAAGGCCTGGTGCCCATCAGACACCAATAAAGATACGGTGGCCTGGTGGGGACATGCTTGTGTGGTCAAAGGGAAGATACGCACTCATACCCAGAGAGATAGCCCCGTTGGAGCGAGGACCCCTCCTGGAATGTGGACTTTATTACCCAGGTCTGCTTCCTTGTCCGAATCCCACAGGCAGCGTGCCATGGGACAACACAAGATGGCGGCAAGAGGGGTCTGTGGTTTGTAAACTCGCCCCTGGAGAGACAGGCCCAGCCCCCTGCAAGAGGTCAGTTCTGAAGCATCCTTTTGCCTGGAGATTAGAATTCCGAATTAGAGACATGGGGTTGTGTTACTGTATTTCACATCTTCATCCTTGTTAATATAGGAAAACTGTCTAAAAAACACAAAAAAGTGCAGGCAAAACAAAGCACACTCAATGTGCTTTCTCCCACACGGCATGGTGTTTGTAGGGCAGAGGCTGCAGTATTTGCAGAGCACGGACACCAATCACAGCAGAGTAAACAACCCAGTAACTTATTTTGAAAGGAGAGGTTTTAAAGAGCAAGGGGCCTGAATGCACATATCACTCCATGAGGCTCCACTTCACCTGTAACACACTGGCTGCAGCAGATCGAGGGGTGAAAACGTATCTGTATTCAGCAGACAAAAATAAGCCATGCCCCCCTGAGTTAATTATGAAACTAAAGCCACGAATTATAAACAATTCCAGGATGCAACTGGAATAAACGGCAATATTCCGAGCAACATGCTGCGACTCCATACCCAGCCTCATCACTCCCCTAGCAATCGGCTCTCACTAGTACATCCTACTCGACGATCTCAACTTCCACATCGACGACCCCAACTACGCCAACTCCATCGCCCTCCTGGAGAACCTGAACAACATCAGCCCCACCCTACTGGTCACTGAACCCACACACAAAGCCGGAGACACACTCAACCCCATCTTCACCTCCAGCGACAGCATCAAATTCAGCCACACCACATAACTTACCTCGACAGACCACACCATCATACACTTCACCATCACCAGTGCTCAGCACACCATCACCAGGCATCAGCTCCCACCCCACCGCAGTTGGAGCAAGGTCACCAAAACTCAGTGGTCACAGGCCCTCACCTCCTCCCAACCCGAGGCCTCAACAGACCCCAACTAGGTCATCCAGAACTTTGCCGACTGGATCACCGACAGCGCCGACATAGTCGGCCCACTGAAACCTATAAAATCCAACAAAACCTCCAAACATGCCAGCTGGTATACCCCAGAACTCAGGACCAACAAGCGCAACTGTCACCAACTGGAGAAATAATGGCGCGCCTCCAAGAACCCCGCCGAGAGTGCAGCTCACAAAACAGCCCTCAGCAAATATCACTGGCACATTAAGGAAGCCAAGAAAGCAGCCATCACCGCCTGCATCAACTCCGCGGCCAACCACATAAAAGAACTCTTCAAAATAGTCAAAGAATTCTCCAAACCAACAGCCACAGAGAACGCCATCCACCCCTCCCAAGAACTCTGCGACACCCTCTCAGACTACCTCCACAGCAAGATCACCAACATCTACAGCAATTCCAACCTCCAACCCACCACCCTCAACCCCAGCAACCTCCACCAAACAGCAAACATCAGCAAAACCATTAACACCTGGTCTCCGCTCGCAGCCCTGACCACCTCAGCTATCACGCCTTCCATCCACTCCGGGGTGCCCACCGGCCCCCTTCCCCCACCACCTCTACAACCTCACAAATAACCCAATCAGCATGCAACTCACCAGCATCCTCAACACCTCCGTCTCCACAGCATCCTTCCCGGACAGAAGGAAACACGCAGACGTCAGACCCCTCCTAAAGAAAACCTCCGCCAACCCCAGCGATCTCAAAAATGATCGTCCGATCTCCCTGATCCCCTACCCAGCCAAAGTACTTGAGAAAGCCATCAACCAGCAGCTCACCAAATTCCTAGAACAAAACCACCTCCTGGACACCTCACAATCAGGATTCCGTGCCAACCACAGCACTGAGACCTCACTGATTGCTGCCACAGATGACATCAGAACATTCCTTGACCGAAGAGAAACTGCGGCCCTGATCCTCTTCGGCCTCTCCGCGGTGTTCAACACCGTCTCCCACAACACCCTCATCAACAGACTTTACAACATAGGCACACAGCAAGACGTCCTCAAGTGGATCGCCTCCTTCCTTACAGGACACACACAGAGCATCCGACTGCCTCCCTTCACAAAAACATCATATGCGGCATACCACAAGGATCCTCCCTCAGCCCCACCCTGTTCAACATCTACATGACCCCCCTCGCAGATGTCGTCAGGTCCCACGGACTCAACATAATCTCCTATGCAGACCACAGTCAACTGATCCTCTCGCTCACCGAGGACCCCTCTAACGCCAAAACAAACTTCTGCAACGCCATGACCAACGTAGCCAAATGGATGAAAGACAACTGCCTCCAACTCCACTCTGACTAAACTAAAGTACTGATCTTCGGGAAGAACTCCTCCCCCTGGGACCACAGCTGGTGTCCTGCAGAACTCGGATCTACACCCACACCGACCGTCAATGCACGCAACCTCGCCATCATCCTCGACAGCCAACTGCCCATGAAACAACAACCCTACAGCAGTCGCCTCTGCCGATTTCCACACACTTCGCATCCTCAGCAGACTCTTCAGATAAATCTCAACCAACAACAGCAAGACCATCACTCAAGCCCTCATTACCAGCCGCCTCGACTTTGGCAATGGCGTCTATGCCGGCATCTCCACCCAGCTCCTCAGAAGACTCCAGACCATACAGAACGCTGCAGCCAAACTCATCCTGAACCTCCCCAAACGAACCCACATCGCCCCCCACCTGAGAGACCTGCACTGGCTCCCCATCCAGAAAAGCTGTCAGTTCAAGATCCTCAAACACGCCTTCAAAGCCCTCCATGAGCAAGGACCTGCCTACATCAACCATCAACTGAACTTCCACCAACCCTCTAGACACCTGCGCGCCTCTTCACTCGCCCTCACACACCCTTCCCACATCTGTCGCAGCCACAGCGGTGGCCACTCCTTCTACATCGCTGCCAAGACCTGGAACGACCTTCCCCTCCAGCTCTGTACAGCCCCCCTTGCTGTCAGATTTCAGAAAGAGACTCAAGACCTGGCTGTTCGACAGAGACACAGCGCCCAGATACCCCTAGGAGTGACAGTGATGCGCTTTACAAATGCAAATTGATTGACTGATTGATTGATATTCTCATGTACATTTCAGACCATGTCGAACTCTTGAAACTGTTTTTGGTAGAAACGATTTGAAAGTGCTCATTTTTCATCTGAAACAGGCTGGTGGAGCAGAAGGGCCAGAGAAAGAGGGCGCTTTCAGAATGTGCCTGCTGCAGGGGGAGTGTAAACCGATAGCCCCCAGTTTGCTTCCATTGACTTGGGCTGACCCGTCCTCTCATCCTTCCGAGTCCTTCAAATGTAGTAATACTCAACATTTTACCATTTCATGCTGCAAAATTCAAAGAATATTGCAATTTTTCCTTGAACATATTTCACCATTTATTACTTGGCGAAAATTATTCTTGGAAAACCCACTTGGGGTCATTGCAGTGTTTGCCCATGACTTGTAACAATGTTGGGGGCGCTATACCCTCTTTGCACCCAACTTCAGGGCCTCTGTGCCTTAGTTTAGGGCTGCACAGGTCTTCAGACAGCTGTCTGACATCTGCATAGATCGCCACTAGTCCCATTTATCTACACTTTATTAAAGTGGAAAGGTTTAATGGGATACTGGAAAGACTAAAACTAAAAACGTAATAAAATATAACTTTTTCAAAATCAGTGGTCATTTACCAGTAGGACGCAAGCCTGCGTGGCCGGCTGCGTCATGGCGTCCAGGTGGCCTGGCTCTGTGTTGATTCCACCCTGCTTCACTCATGTGAGTGCCATTCCCCACTCCTTCCCACCCATCAGGCCAGGCCTCCTGCAGCAGTGACAGCACAAAACCCTGGTACTTTCCTGGCAGGAGCTGTGCACAGCACTTACTGTTCTGCAGCCTCACTCCCCATCACCCATGTAAACAATGGACTGTAAGACTTCCTGTCTGGGCCAGAGCACCTGGACTCAGTCATGCTAGAGAGGGGCATTGTATGTGTGGGGCTGCAGCTGTGTCCTGCCTGGCCTGCTGGTGGCTTCCCAGGCCGCCTGTGGCCAGAGTCAAAAACACACCTCAAGAGACAGACAGGCCCAGAGCAAGAAATTCAGCTGCGATTAAAAGAACAAGCATTGGCAAAAACAGCAGGCCTGGCCTGAAAGTGCTCACACAAGTGCTGTTTACAGATGTTGCATGGGCAAATGTTGTTTGACGCTTTAAAGCCAAATCCATTGGTGTCCCTTCTGGGGAAAAAAGTAATAAAAGGACTGCCATTGTATAAAATGTGCCTAGGAGTGAACTGGATGTGATAAAAAAGTGTGATGTTTGAAATAGTCCCTCATGTATTCCAGTGGATGCCCTTAGATGAGACACCAGGCAGTCAATACCATGAGGTGAGAGGTAAATAACTTCTGTGGGCGATGGGAACACCTGCTCTACATGGATTTTAAAGAATTGGTAACAGTAGGCCACATGCAGATAGCTGCACTAAGACAGAGCTAACAAAATACAAAACAAAAACTGATGAAAAGGCCAAACAACACTTCCGCAAGCTCTTGAGAGCCTTGCCAAATGAAATTAGATTACTGTTCACGATGCAGAGTACGTAGTGAAAAATTATTTCAGAACAATTTTGCACAAACTTTTGCAGCACACAAGATGAAAACAACAGTTGCTCATAGATGTATTTTTTTTCAGTCACTGCAAATGTGTTTGCCCTGACCTATTTTGTGCTGTGTAATCTGGATACTGATCAATTAACCTTTCCACTAACCCAGAAATGGGTCAAATGCTCATTAACATTTTTTTTCTGCTAGTGTAATAGGCAACAAAAGAAACATAATTTGTTCAAGTCCACAATAAGTTAAAGTTTTTGCACTGGCAAAGCCAAAAGGTCTCGCCAATGCCTTTTGATGATACCGTTCAGCATCGGTATAAGATTGTGTATAGCATAGGCAATAGACAAAAAAGAAAAGCGGCACAATGATGCAGCTGCCACTGGTGGCTGCATCATTTTGTAGGTGCGATCATGTGACACCACGCATGCGCACGCCTACAAAATGACTCGGGCGCCATATTTTTAATTTAGATTCGAGATGCCGCGGTAATAAAAAAAAAAGAAATTGTAGTAGCACAAAAGCACTTGTTTGAATATGACAGCAATTTGTTGCTTGGCCATCCCCAAAAACTCAAATATTTTAAACATGGAGGGCGGGGGAGAGAAGCTCAAGAGGGAGAGAGCAACACAGGGGGGTAGGGGACAATGCCACGAGGGGGGAGCAGCATGGATCTGGGGATATAGGAGCAAAGCACACGAGCGGTAGCAGGGGTTTGAGGGATGAGGGGAGACGCATATGAGGGAAGAGGGCTGGAAAACACATGCTCTCTTTAGAAGTGCTTAACTAAAAAGAAAAAAGTAGTTTCCTAAGAGTGAGCTGTGTAAGCAACAAGTCAGCCAATAAAAAGGACTGTAAAGAGGCTATACTTCAGGTGTGGGCCGAACACAAGAAGAGGAAGGCAAGAAATTGAGCAAAGCCAATTGTTCTTGCCTATGAGATCTATGTGCTTTGGCAATGATTTTTAGCCATGCTATACAGCAGTGTAGTTGCTGTGCAGCTTGCATGAAAATTATGTAAACAAGCATTGGCATAGCCAATAGGTCTCGCCTTTGGGACCTTATAAGTGTTTAGCCATGCAACAGTTGATGTTGTTGCATCAAGGATATTGTACTGCAAAACTAAGGGGCACATTACGATACCCGGCGTAAAAAAATCCGCCAGGCATGGAAGCGGCAAAAATCCGCCCGCACACACCGCCTGAACACCGACCACGCCATTATGAGTACACAAACTGAAAACCGCCATCGGCGGAAAAATCATACAAAATACCGCCCGCCATCGTCCGAGTCGGAGTCAAACCGCCCGCCACGGACGGAAACACGCACGACAACACAAAACCGCCCGCCCACACGGCCGACACACCGCACGTGAAATTACGATCGCACCGCCATGAGCGCGGAAAAACAACAAAAATACCGCCCGCCAGCGCAAACAACGCCGATGAGAATCGACACGGCAGAAGCCATGGCGCCCACGTACCTGCACAGAAACCATCCGCACACAAAACCAATAGCACACAACATGGCCAACAAGTCCACACAGCAAAGCACGCACAAATACACAAGCACAGTACACATCCCGAAAACACCCCCGGACAAACAAAAAATACAAAGGCCAGAACCCCAGACACAACACACCTGAAAACAACAGACCATGAGGACACACCCACATAGGTGAGTACAAAAGCAGCACTCCCACAGACCACAACCCCTTGCTACATTGCAAACCAGAGAGGAGAGGAGAGGACACAGTGACACAGCAAGGACAGCAGCACACCACAGAAACGCACACATCACAACCACCACCACCACCACCAAACACCGGCACCACAAACCCCCTGCACATTACACAACACACACCGCACCAGCACCACAAACACCATGGCACCACAAAGGATGCCCAAGTACACGCCCATTGAGCTGACGGTCATGGTCGACGAGATCATCAAGGTGTACCCACAAATCTATGGGAACATGGTCCAGCACACACCACTAGCCACCAGAAACAGAATGTGGAACCGGATCGTAGACCAGGTCAATGCAGTCGGGACCCTGCCCAGGAACAGAGGAGAAATAAACAAACGTTGGAATGACGTCAAGAGCCTGGTCAAGAAGAAGGAGGGCAAAAACAGAGAGCTGGCTGCCGTCACTGGCGGAGGGAATACCGCGCTCTTTAAGACCTTCAAAGCGTGGGAGGAGAAGGTGCGAGTCGTAATCCATCCGGAGATCCTCGCCGGATTAGCAGGGGGAGTGGAGGCTGGTAAGTACAAACTAATGTATACCAGCACACCGCTATGTACACACATGCGCAACCACCATGCCACAGCTCCCAGGGACAAACACCCCCATGTCCAGCACACAATACACAACACATCACACGCACATGCAACAGACACTACCACACACAGGCCAAACCGAACAACTGTAAGATGCGTGGGGACATGTGTACACTAAGCCAGCCACGTAACCACCAACAGGTCCACAAATATGCCAGAAGCGCCACAACGAGCACCCGCCACACCCATGTGTCCGCCACAGCTGCACCAACTGACAAGTAACAGGTAAGTGGCAGGAACACAAAGTGCAGTGGGTCGGAGGGGGACAGCTGAAGTACAACACCCACCAGGCCCCCACTCCCACAGACCAGCAAGGTGGAGCACTCCCCACACCCATGTGTCAGGCACAGCTGCACCAACCGACAAGTAACAGGTAAGTGGCAGGAACACAAAGTGCAGTGGGTCAGAGGGGGACAGCCCAAGTACAACACACACCAGGCCCCAGTCCCACAGCACAGCAAGGAGGAGCATCCCCACACCCCACACCCACGTGTCAGCCACCGCAGTGCACAACGACAGCCGAAAGGCAGACATCACGGTCCACAGCAATCGGTGTCAGTGGGTGTACAGCCACCCCACGACCCACTACACCCCCCACCCCCACAGACCTGCAACATGGAGCACCCCCGCTAAGAGCCATGTGGCATCCAGTACAGTGCACGCACGAACAACTTGCAGGTGGGAAACTGGACAGGGCTGGATTACTGGAGGCATGAGGACCATAACACCACCAACACATGGGACATGTCACGTAGCACACGAACACGCAGCACCGCCCACCGTCACGAACAAGTGAACAATGTGCACACGGACATGAACAGCAGACTCACACCCCACATGACCCATCACAGACATAGCAACACCCAAGGAGCCACGTCTGCATGCACAAGCCACACTGAATATAGTCCCACACGGCAGCCACTGTGCAACTCATCACACACAACCGAAACACCATTGAAGTCCTGTCCATGTAGCCCCTACTGCCTGTCAACCACACACCCCACAACTACGCCTATGTAAGACAAACAACACTAGACGCAACAGAGCGGAACAACACAAATGCACACGAACACCACTGAACCCATCAAACACACAGACACACCATGCACATACAACATACCATCCATCCCATCCGTCAGCCCCAGTTTCATGAAAGGCATGTCATCCGCACAGCTGCCACACATACAGCAGTCACGCTAAGACACATGCCCATGACCAACCATGTGCCAGAAGTCAATTAAGCGCACGACACACTGTGAGCAACAACACACAACATGGGCCACACCCCCCGAGCACTGCAGTGATGCACATGGCACAGGGCAGCACGCACACCAAGGAGATGGGACAACTGCAATACGTTGGCTGGCACACAACTATCACTCACTCATAACGATGCGTCCAATGCCATGTCCAGTAACCACAACAGACAGCAAATATGCAGGGCATGTCAGGCATGCACACACCTCAGACCATGCACTGTCATGCTGCCACAACACATGTCACGTTCGGCACCCATGGCTCACAGCATGTACCCCAAAAGCATATACCCTCCCAAATGCGAATCTGGGGCATGGCCCCCATGTTGCCATATGCGTTCCTAAGCGTTCCATTTGAACTCCAAAAGCAAAGTACAAACCAGACCCAGGATGGGCCAGGAGCCCGCATACACCAGAGTCACAATGAGTAGGGGCAAAGCAACACACCCATCGGCATGGCCAATCCGTCCCATGCCACATGTGCACAGCACACAGTCCCATTGCCTAGCACACACACCTACAGATGCCACAGCCACACACTCGCCTCCGGGAAACCCATGTACGAGATTGCACGAACTGCCAATGTCAGACGACTAATACATACTTCGCCAGGTGCAACACAATAACAAATCTCATTCTCTCCACAGGTGACGAACTGCTGGACGCTGGGGATGGAGACAGCAGCCAGCACAGCCAGCCTACAAGCCCCCAACGAGGACACACGGATCTGGAGGATCTGTCCACCTCTTCGGACACGGACCACCAAGCTGGCCCATCTGGCGTGGCAGGGCCCAGCCGCTCCCCAGGACCCCTCCTACCCACCAACCCATCATCCAGGGATGCTGAACAGTCCCAGTCCCCTGCTGCCACTGTCGTTGCGGCCACACCCACGGTCATTGCGGCCACTACCACTGCCGCAACCGCCACCATCGCCGCACCGACCACCACCGCCTCCACCACCACCACGTCTTCGCTGGCACCAGCCCCAGCGCAGGTGGTGGCCCGGCCGACTGGATCCACCCTGGGAGCCACAGCGAGGACCGTGGTGAGCAATGTGGCTAGTGGGCAGGCCGGTGGCAGCAGGACTGGTAGGAGGAGCAGGGTCAGGGAAACGCCAGCCTCCCCTGGGAGCCATGCCCTGCCTCAAATGGACAGAGTCCTTGGGGCCTATGAAGAGGCCCAAGGACAATGGGCCAGGTCTGCTACTGACACGCGGGAGGTGCTGGGGGTGCTGAGGTCCATGGACGCCCATATGGGCCAATTCGTGTCCCGTATGGACCAACTCGTGGACCTCATGGGCCAGCTGGTGGTGGCGGTGGGGTCACAGGCAAGGCCAGCAACACCACCTCCGCCACCACCTGCTAGGGCGCAGGCTCGGGCAGCAGTGTCCACTTCCCCTGCGTCCACAGCCAGTGAGCACACCTCACCCACCACCAGCAGGTCGCCACCACACACCCCCTCCCAAACGTGGAAGGGGCCGTCCGAAGAGGAAACAGATCTCCCGGGAGGACTTCGCACGCTCCAGTCGCAAGTGAGGCAGCCAGCCAGCCTTCCGCCAGCCTTCCTTGACCAGCCACTGCATTGACTTGCTCTACGATCCCACTCCACACAGCCATCTGGATGGCATGTGTGTGTTGGACTATGGACATAGAACCAGTGGGTACACCCTGATCATCACGCAGCCATGACCGACAGCTCATTGTCACTGCACGCACCACTTTTGTCATCACCTTACACACAATCACATGTCACAGTTTGTAATAAATGCACCTTTTTCACTAACTGCTGTTTGTGCCCTGTGTCTTTATTGTACGGAATACAACGGCCACCTTGGGCGGAAAGGCACCTGATGCGTGGCATGGAAATGGAATCCGGAGGGCCTGTAGGGACCTAGGGGTGGGAGACAGAACAGGAGCACATTCAATGAGTGTGTCACACACCCATCACACAGTACATGTCAACAACTA